>VYZX01001666.1:0-77265 GCA_013401335.1 Brachypteracias leptosomus | reverse complement strand
ACCCAACCCATTCTATGATTAAAAGAGGCCGTGTCATTAGGAGCTTTTTGGAGATGTTCTTGTGCTTCACTTGGTGCTTTGCTGGGCCGCCCGTGTCTCCTCTGAGTGGCTCTCAGCGACCTCCTTGTTCTTTCCAAGGCTGCAGCTCCTCCTTCTGCCTCTTTGTCGCTTTTTGGGAGAGTTCAGCTCTCCAGAAACGCCTTTTCTGGTCCCGCTCCCAGCTCTGCCTCAGCCCAGGGCTCTGCTCTTGCATTTCTGGTCTGTGGTTGCCACCTGCTGTCAGCTCCATGGATGCTCTTCTGCTCCCCTACTGGATCCTGCTCTGCTTTGGAGCCTACATTGCAGGCAAGCAATTAAAAAGTCTCATAGATCAGTGTCTGCACCAATAATCCATAAATAATGCCAATTAATCCTGTTTCACCACTAACTTTACCTGCTTCCCCCGTCTGATGGAGCTGTACTGTGGAAAAACTACTTTTCTTTCCTAAAAGTTGGGTGATAACACTTGAAAACAGGGGGAAAATCGATATTAATGAGGCAAAAAATGGGAGGGGGTTGTGTATTTCTTCTGGTGTCAGAGGATTCTCACCCATCCCTCACTGAGGGTCTCTGGGGGGCACCTGAAGAAGCAGCAGTGGCTCTAACTCCTTGTGTTGACCCAGGAAATTCAGGAAAAATGATGTGAAGCCCTTGGGAATTCTGTAGCAACAATCTCTTCTCAATTTCCTTCTCATTCCTTTCTCCTACATTTAATTTTTTCTAATAAGGAGTGAATTTATATTGGGATTTATATAGAAAAAAATTGAGTGTGACCCGTGGGGCTGGAGGAACCCCTCTGAAAACCAGCCCAGACATTGCTCTGGGGCTCTTCTCTTGTGTCCTGCAGCTGGGATTGGGGCATTCCTGAGGTGACCAGTGGAATTTGGGGTGAAGTTGGGTGACCCCAGGGTGATACCATGATGTTAAATGTGCCTGGCACCAGCGTTGTGGTGTGAGTGGCACCAGGGTCCTGCTCCAGCCAAGCTGGGTCCTGGGTTGTCTTTGACCTGCAGAGCATCTGTTTTGTTTACAGCCTTTGCCACTCACAGATAATCTGTGGCAGCTCTGAGGAGACACTTGCTTAGTGATTTTAAATATAATTTATTGATTTAAAATATTATTTATTGTTTAAAAATTATCATCATTTATTGATTTTAAATATTGTTTATTGTTTAAAAATTATCATTTATTGATTTTAAATATTGTTTATTGTTTAAAAATTATCATTTATTGATTTTAAATATTGTTTATTGTTTAAAAATAGAGTTTATTGATTTAAAATATTGTTTACTGATTCTAAATATCATTTATTGTTTTAGAATATCGTTTATCGATGTAGAATATCATTTATTGGTTTTAAATATCATTTGGTTTAGAATATGATTTATTGTTTAAAATATCATTTATTGATTTTAAATACAATTTATTGATTTAGAATATAATTTATTGGTTTAGATATCATTTATTGATTTTAAATACAATTTATTGATTTAGAATATAATTTATTGGTTTAGATATCATTTATTGATTTTAAATATAATTTATTGATTTAGAATATGATTTGTTTAAGATATAATTTATTGATTTTAAATATAATTTATTGATTTAGAATATGATTTATTGTTTTAGAATATCATTTATTGGTAAAATGTCATGTATTGATTTAGAATGTCATTTCTTGATTTAAAATATTTATTGTTTTAAAATATCTTTTATTGATTTAAAATATTTATTGTTTTAAAATATTGTTTATTGATTTAAAATACCATTTATTTATTTTTATTTGAACTATTTTCCCTTCAGAGTCTCACCAGCTGCTTTTTCCCTCTGTTTGCAGCATTTTTATCTCCGTTGCTTGGAGTTACTCAGCCAAGTCAGGTAATCACTCTATAGGATGCTCCTTCAGATGCTGGCAGGTGTCTGAGCAGATTTTTATCATATTTTTATTCTTTTCCATATTACTTCATCTCTGAGCCTCAGGCATTGCAGTCAGACTGGCACTGGGAGTCTCTCCTTTCCCATTTGAGTGGTGGAAAAGGAGGGAGAGAGACCAGTAACCTCCATGGTGGGGTCTCCATGGTGGGGTCTCCATGGTGGGGTCTCCATGGCCCATCAGCCCAAGGTCCAATTCCCTTGACCCTCAGAGGTTTTACAATAACTAGATTTGCTCAATAACTTGGAAGAAATTGGGACAAGGGTGGAAAAAGGCAGCGACGAACATTTATAAACCTCATTCAAAGTAGCAAAAATACAGAATAAATATTTTCCCCCAAAACACATCTCTATAAAAGGCAGTATAATTTAGCTGGCACCACAGAAACCGAGCTAAACACTCTTGTCATCACCATGAGCTTCAGAAAAATACAAATAATAAAAACCTCTAAGTGGGGTATGTCCAGATCCTTGTGAATCTTTAGTTGCAATGCTTGGATCAGGGGGATTGTGTGAACCAGCCGCTGTTGCTGGATTCATCCTCACTGGGACTATTCAGAAATGTCCTTTTAATGAGAAATTAAATATTTGATGCCTGGTCAGGCCCTTCCATAACCCCCTGAGCTATTTGCTATGTCAAGTATTGAAATTTCACCTAGAAAGCTGAATGATGTGTTGCCATCAATATCTTGAGCACAAACTGGTAGCACTGGAACTGGAGATGGGCCAGATTTTAACATGAAGGGAGAGTGTTTAAAATAAAATAAAATAAAATAAAATAAACCTTTTACTGCTTGTTTAACTTTACAGCAATTCTAGAAACTCGTAGCTTTATGCTCCTGCCTTTTTGGATGCTTTCCGGATGAAGGTCATCAGCTTTTCTAGAAACCTTGTCGCCTTCTTCCTCTCTGCGTCACACTTCCCCTGCAGAGGTAACCAAGAAATGGCAGTTATGTAAGAGCTGTTTCAGCCTGAAATCATCTCAAAGTGACAGGATTGTCTTTAAAAGTGCTGATCACGCCCATGAGTCACCATTCAGAGGTGGGCCAAGCTCAAGACCAGAACAAGAGAAGGTCAGAGGTGGGGAATGATGCCGGGAGTTCTTCTTCCACATGCTCAAGACGAGTGAGTACAAAAATTACCCTCCCTTTTGTAGCCATAAGGACCTGGTTATGAATTATGGATCACATTTTATTACCTCTCTGGTAGGCAAGGCAAAGATTCCTACCTCTTTGGCCAGGTGTGATGGGTAGGATTGCTTCAGGATTTCAAATTTCTGGAAGAAAACACCGAATTCTTTCATAGCTGGGCTCGTTTTCAGCCGCTCCGTCCCTTCAAAGATGGTGCTGACACAACTCACATCCTAGGGTGGAAGAAGCAGCAAGACTGAGGTAGAATCATTTGTAACCATGAGCTACCATGAGTTTATTAATAATCATTTTGAGTAATATCCATGGGCGGCAAAGAAATTGTCACTGAGCTTTGGGCTCGGGAAACCATGGTCAGTGCTCCCCAAATCCACTTATTCTGCAGACAGGAACCTGGAGGATGATGGTTCCTGCTGGTGTCTGATGAGTAATGTCCAGATGAATCATGTAATTACATAAAGACCCAGTCCTGTCTCTTCTGCAGCCATCTGAAGAGCCTTTGATTCCTTACATCTGCTCGTCTCAGCAGATAGTGCTGGTTGGGGTGTGAGGTTCTTCATGTCTGAGCATGAGAGGAGGAACTTAAATGAACCTGGAGCCTCTCCAAACATTAACCTCCATGACATGCCGGGAGGGATGGAGACAATGGTCATGCTGTTGTCTCCCAGCCCTGTTTGCCTCATCTCCATGGACATGCTGGACCTCTTCCACACAGTGTAGCTGGTTTTTGTCTCCGACACCTTGTGGTCTGGACAGGGTGGCCAGAAGGTCTAAAGGGGCCGTGGGATGGAAGCAGAGCAAAGAGTGCTGCTGGTCACAGTCTCCAGCGTGGGGTTGTTTTGGAAGGGAGCAGCTAACCTCATGGAGGAGGAAAGGAGAGGACATGACCTTCAGCGGCACGGACAGACTGAAGTGGAAGGAGAGGAGTGAGTGATGAAGAATGGAGCCAAACCCTCATCAGAGGAAGTGCAGGCAGCTGCTGAAGGCCAGCGTCATGCCCATGACATTCCCAACAAATGTGTTGGTCTCCTGTTAGTCATCCCAAGATGCTGAGGAAGAACTTTTTTTTTTTCCAGAACCCTGCTTGGGAGCCGCTTGGTTTTGCTACTGATGCAGAACAGATGCAGAGACACCAGGAAATTCTCCATCACTGCTGTACCCCAAGCACAGGTGAGAGCAGAGCCCAGCACTGGGGACCTCAGCAGGGACAGGGATGGGGGAGCTGCTAGAAAACCTCAGGATTCAATCCAGCCTGGGAAGGGAGCTGGATCCAGGGAGAAGGGACAGAGCTGGGAGCATCACCCCTCATCTAGAAGGAATGGGCCACCAAGAAACCCCCACCGAGCTCTGGGCTGTGACCTCACGTTGAAACCAAGCTCCCAGTTGATGCTCAGCAGGGAAAAAAGCTTCGTGAGCAGCTTCTGCTTGGAGTGGAGGTTGTTTAGAGCCAGCTCATAAAGCAAAGAGCCTGTACCAGAGGAGGAGCAGGAGAAATGTGCTGGAGATGCAGGAGAAGGTGGAAAATCCGTGGAGAGGAGTTTGATCTTTCATGGACACCTGGGAACTGGTGGCTTGTTCTTGGGGCATTAACAGCATCCCTCAGGCAAGGTGTGGACACGCAGGGATTTAACCCCCTCACTGGTGCCAAAGGTCTAAAAAGCCATTTCTAGGAGTAGATTAAATGAAGTAGACTAAAAAGAAGTATTTTTAAAGTACTTTTCTTTCTTAAAAGTCTTTTTAAAGGTTGGACCTGCTGATCCCTGAGGTCCCTTCCAACCTGGCTTTCTATAATTCTATTATTCTATGATTTTTGCAGATGGACAAGCAAGAGGAATGAGTTTGTTCTTCCCTTTCTCTCTGTCCTTTCTTTTAAAAAGCTGATCCAGAAAATCAGCCCGTGATAAATTTGTGTGTTCTGCAGGAGACTCACAGCACAGAACATAATTCCTCTCCCTCTGGCTACTTTTCTACCACAGCATATTTTTCTTTGACTCAACATTTGATTCTTTTTAATAATGTTTTATATCTTACAATGACATTGTTTATTTTTAATAACATTTTATGTCCAAAAATAGCTACATTTAAAGCAATTATTTGCCCTTAAATACAAATAAGTATCTTAGGAGAGAACACTTTTAGAACTACCTCAATTTCCAGTGGCTGAATGTACTTAAAAGTTAATTTTATTAGAATTATTCTCTAATTTATAGTAAAAAAGGAGTTTTACTTACATCTATATCGTCTGGGGTTTCAATCCTCAGATCCTGAAAAACAATAGATTTATTAAAGCCTTTCAAATATCATCTTCAGTAAGGCAAATAAAAGCAGAATAGCAGAGAAATTGACTTGACTTCCACGAAAAGGTAAATACTGAAGGACAAGAGGCTTCAGTACATAGAATTTTAGGGGAGAAAAGTGGAAATTGAACTTACTGGGAGGTCCTTGGCCACTGCCAGGTACATTTGCTGCACTAAAGTCAGTAGCTCAGCCACGTTGCTGAGCTGGGCAGCAGCAGAGATGCCTGCAGCCAGCAGCAGGAGGTGGAGATGGGTCCTCATCCTCCTGATGTGCTCCGAGAACCTGGGAGTGCTGCTGGACCGACCCCTCCTCGACCATTTTATGGGCTCTCTAGGAAGGAAATAACAGTGAAGGTGGTTTTCTGAAGCTGACAGGAAAAAAAGGTCATTTGTTGAGACTTTCTGGAAGAGAGTTCCAGTAAATTTGGTGTGTCACCTTGGGGCACACTCCTTCCCCAGTCAGCATCTTCGCGGAAGGAGGTGAGATAGGAAGATGTGATCTTTGAAATTTAAAAACATTAGTAAAATGTAGAATTACATAAAAGCCATGACCAAGCAGATGGCATCTCCAGGGCACTTCTCTAGAAACTGGAGATTCTCTGATAACGGCATCTTCTGATAGGAGATAGGAGAAAGGCTCTGATGTAAGAAAACAACCCGAACCCCCCAGCAAACGTGTGGACTGCTGCCCAGCAAGGGGAGAGGAGGGAGCATTTATGCAACACTCGTGGAAAAGCTTGGTCAACATGCAAGAATTTTGTAAGAATTAATTCATTTACCGCAGGGGAAGCCCCCGGAGCACGTGCTGGAGAGGGAGGGTGGCCAAGGGGGTGGATGCAGTGAAGTGGCTCCTTGTGGGTGGGGAAGGAGGGATGTAGGATGCTCCAAGAGTGTCAGCCTGGATTTTGAGGGCACAGCCAAGGGTGGGGATGTTGTGCCAGGATGGTTCTGTCCTTGCTGCTCTCTTCACCAGCCAGGAGCTGGCACAGGGGGAAGCCCACCAGGTTTGGGAGGGTTGTGGCTGAGGTCTTAATTCATGGAATCATAGAGTGGTTTGGGCTGAAGGGACCTTTCTAGTCCAACTGCACTGAGCAGGGACGTGTTCAACTCTCTCAGGTTGCTCAGAGCCCCGGCCAACCTCCCCTGCAATGGGTCCAGGGATGGGGCAGCCACCACCTCTCTGGGCAACCTGACACAGGCTCTCACCGCCCTCAGCAGCAAAATTTCTTCCTTCTCTCTTGTCTAAATCTTCCTCTTTTAGTTTCAAATCATCACCCCTTGTCCTGTATCAACAGACCCCAATGAAAAGTCTGTCCTCATCTTTCTGACAGGCCCCTTGAAGTCCTGCAAGGCCATCAGAAGGTCCTGTAGCCAAAAATATTAAGCCCCTTTCTTATTCCACTATGGTCTTGGTGTTTTACACCTTGTTTCTTTTGATCCCACTGATTTTTGGGGCAAAGCCTCCTCTCTTCATTGCTAGCACCTGGGCTGGACCATCACTGGAGACCTCCATGGACAACCTGGGTCTGAATTGCTGCAGGACCTCAAGGTTGGTAACAAAATCTCTCTTTTTCACCTTTTCCTCAGGTGATGGTTGGTCCATCCCCTGGTTCCAATCACTGCCCACACTGCCGTGGTCCCCCCGACCTTGTAGAGAACATCTGGCTCCACTTCTGCCCCTGGCCAGCACCATTCCCAGCAGATTTTATATCCGAGACCTTTTCTTTCCCTCCCTCTCTTGCACTTGGGATTTTCAGACACTTCTGCAGAACTCCAGCATTGTCCCAGAACTTATCTTTTTTCCTTTGGCTAATTTTGGGTGTGTTTTTCCTCTCTTCTGGAGATAACTCCCAGTTCCCAAGAATTACAGGTTGGTTTTGTTGCACATATCATTGCATGAGCTGGTCTCTCAGCTGGGCTTTGGCTGCCTCCAAAGGAGCAAGATTGGTCCTTCACCAGGGTATGACCACTTGTGACATAACCTAGAATAATTAGATTTTTAAATGCAGGGAGTTTTTTATTCTCCTCCTTTTCCCTTTTGTTCTGCTTGAGATAACAGAACCTCCCAAGGGCTATTTTTCCTATCTAAGTTGGCTTTGACCTTGACTTTCCCAAGAAAGGTTGGACCACATGGTCCTTGAGGTCCCTTCCAACTTCATATTCTATGAGTCTCTAAAACTCTAGTCACATCTTCCAGCCTCAGGTTCATTATTGCCCATGATGGTTTGGGTTTGTTTGGTTGGTTTTTTTAATGTGAATAGAGGGTTAAGAAGCTGAAGGATGATGGAAGAACAAAATAGGGCAACACAAGCAATGGGTTTTGTCCTTGATGCTCTAGCTTTGATCCCTGGAGCTCTGGAATTTGATCTGTGGGTATGGGCAGAGAGAATCAGAGAACCATGGGATGGTTTGTGGTGGAAGGGACCTTAGAGATCATCTAGTGCCAACCCCAAGAAGCCACCACAAACAGTGCAAGAATTGGAAGGAATGGGAATAAGAGTAAGGATAGGAAAAAGAATAAGAAGTAAAAATAGGAATAAGAACAGCAGTAAGAATAGGAATAGGAATAAGAGTAAGAATAGGAGTAAAATAAAGGGGTAAGAATAGGAGTAGGAATAAGAATAGGAATAAAAAATAAAGGGGTAAGAATAGGAATAAGAACAGGAATAGGACTGAAAATAGGAATAGGACTAAGACTAAATAAGAATAAGCAAAGAAAATATTGCAGGAGCAACTCTGGAGGCTGGAGAAAAAGACATAAGTGGAAATCCAGACTGGTGACTCAACCCAAGGTGACTCAGTTGGGATTTGGGATGACCAGATGTATGGAAGCGAATGAATAATGTAATTAATCAGTGAACTCATGGATTCTGATGTAGGTGTTTCAGGAGGAGTCAGTTGGGATCATCTTCTGGGCCAAAGGCTTCTCCACGTGGAGAAATGGGGATTCCCATGGGCATGTGCCTGTGTTACCAGCTTGATAGACTTGGTGAGTGCCTTGGGTGATGGAGCAGGTCAGTGTCACTGCAGCGTGCTCACCAAGCCCACCAGGGGCCAGAAGAATCAGAGAGTCACAGAATGGGTCGGGTGGTGCTTTGGGACATGGTCTGGGGGTCAGAGAGATGTTGGATGAAGGTTGGACTTGATCCTAGAGGTTCTTTCCAACCTAAATGATTCTGTGAAGCCCCTGTAGAAACCAGGGCAGCTTGGAACACCCCAGGGGAGGTGGCCCTGGAGCAGCACCCAGGACCTAGCGAGCTGTCCTCTGCTCCTGCCACCTTCAGCAGCAATTTTTTGCTGCCATCGTTAACTGGAAGCTGCAGCTGCAAACCAAGAGCAGCTGGTTCTGCTCCTTCATCTAGCAAAGAATGAGGTTACGATGCTCAGATAAGGTCTCTTCACTGGTGTGGGTGTGCAATGCAGCGGGGACATGGGGCAGGAGCTGGTGCCTCTCCAGCCTGCAAGGCTCAAGAACGTGCAAATTCCTGAAAATCAGGGAATAGACTTCTTCTCCTAGACCCTCTTTCCTCTGGAGAAGGGAAGGGTTGCTTGAAACCACCTTGAAACCCCCTTTTCCCTCCTGTCCTGAGGTGTCAGCAGCGAGGAGGCTCCAAGGAGCACCCAAGGGGTGTCCCGTGGTGCCCCAGTGCTGCTGGCTGGGGTGTGCAACCCCAGGGTGCTGCTAAGGGGATGCCCTAAACAAGGGGGTGGGGGTGTTTGGGGGGGAAATAGGGTGAATGCATGGGAGAAAAGGGAGCCCTCGAGCATTGGTGGCATTTGTGACAGATTCTGTGCCCCGTCCTTTTGCTCCCTTATCTGAAAGGGCAACCTAGATGTGTGAGGAGATCGTGGGGCTTCCGAGACCGTATCTTGGTCTTTGAATCCTCCTTAATAAATGGGCAGCTTTTGGTTGATGTAATCTCACAGATGGAAACTACCCAACGTGGGTTAACCTCACCAGGCAATGTTGGCTGGCACTTGGTAGAGATAAGGGTTTCTTGGGCATCTCTGAAGTGGCTACGAGGTCCCACCTCAGCAGATTTCTCTGGATTTCAGCTCCAGCCAGTGCCACATATATGGCCAGGTAAAAAGCTGTGGCTGTGGGTTGTGGGACCCCCTCCTGACCAGCTCTTCTCCACACTCCTGGGAAAGCAGAGCTGCTCAGGACCAGGGGGTTTGCCTCCTCCAGCTCAACGAGACGAGCAGTTGAGTTGATGGAGCTGGGAGAGCTCCCAGTCCCCCGCTGTCCTCTCCAGGAGGGTATGAATATGCTTTAACTAACCTGCAGAAATGTTCTGAGTCATAGTCACAGTATTTAGGGACTGAACCTGTAGCTATTTGCTGCCTTCCACCAGCTGTGCAAGTGAGGTCCCTACACATCCCAGGCTGCCATCATGGAATCATAGAACCATTCAGGTTGGAAAAGACCTCCAGGATCATCAAGTCCAACCTTTGTCCACCATCTCCTGACCCCCAGACCATGTCCCAAAGGTGACATGCTGCTCCATGGACCCACGAGCTGCTCTGGTGCTTGTTCAGAAGCCAGTCCCAAGCCAGGGAAATTGAGAAATTTTGTAAAAACCTGATTTTGTCCTAAATTACATAGAAGTGAAGCCTTTTCTTCGGAAATGGGCTCTTAGGAGGAATGTTGTTTATAGCTCTGTCACGGTCCGTGGGAGTGAGTGCTGTGGAAATCTGGGACTGTGCAATATCTGAGCAGCTTGTGCAGGGGAGAAAGGTTTTAACTCTGCCTGGAGAGCCCAGAGGTGCCTGGACCAGGGGTGCACTGGGAACGATGCTCTGACTGGGGTTTATGGTGTTGGATCAGTATGTAAGGTTGATTAAGTACATGCTAATTACTTAATATACATCATTTATTAAGTATGTATTATCAAAAGGATAAATTCCCATCCCTGGGGGTATTTAAAAGACATATAGACATAGTGCTTAATGGCCTCAAGTTGCCCCAGGGGAGGTTTAGATTGGATATTAGGAAGAAGTTCTTGACTGGAAGAGTGGTCAGGGACTGGCCCAGGCTGCCCAGGGAGGTGCTGGAGTCCCCATCCCTGGAGGGGTTCAACAAAGGAGTAGATGTGGAGCTTTGGGACATGGTCTGGGGGTCAGGGAGATGTTGGGATGAAGGTTGGACTTGGTCCTGGAGATCTTTTCCAACCTGAATCATTCCATGACTCTACTTAGGGATGTGGTTTAAAGACTTGTCTGTGTTGGGTTAATGATTGGACTCGATGATCTTAAAGATCTCCTCCAATCTAGGCAGCTCTGTGAGATTATTTTAAAGCCAAGGACGAAGCCAGCCTTTTATTTTCACAGATTTTCCCTTTTTCCACACAAAACAACCTGCAGCAAGAGGCTCCTGGCTTCCTCAGCCCGAAAACAAAACTGGTGGGAGCTCAGAAAGCTGTGGTGATGGTTCTTTCAGCTTCAGCAGCTCGCTCTGTTTGTCTCTAGTGTTTTGTTTTGTTTGTTTTCTGATTGTTATCGTGGTGTGCAGGGTTTCAGTTCCCACAGCACTCATCCTGCCCTGCAGAAGGAACATACCTGGGTGCGGGTCCTCGCTGCGTTCAGCCACAGACCTTCTCCACAGCAGGTTCTGCCCCACTTTGGTTTGGGTTTGCCTCTAAATCTTGACAATGAAAGCCTTAAGGCTTTTCCTCTTTGCTTACAGCCTTGTGTATGTTGAATTTTAAAGGTTGCACAGCCAGTAACTTCATAACTAAGATGTCCCTGTCCATGGCTGGGGGTTGGAACTAGATGATCTTCAAGGTCCCTTCCAACCCAAACCTTTCTGTGATTCCCTTGCATGTACAACCTTTCACTGCCAGGACTCCTAAAAACCTCCTTCATGTCCCTTGGTGACTCTGGTTTGAAGCAGCCTCTTTCCTTTCTCCTCTGAAATGGCTTTTCAACAGGTTGGCCAGATGGCAAATGGATGATGTGCCCCATCAGCAGCACACCAAAAATCCATTTCTCCCACTCAGGGTATTTTAAAATGCTCCCAAGCACTCTAAATTCTTATACTCCTGCTACTAGTATTCCTGATAAGCAGAGAGCATGAAATGAGAATTAACAGGAGCTCCAAAGTCTGGTAACCTAGAATCATAGAATCATTTAGGTTGGAAAAGACCTCTAGGATCAACAAGTCCAACATCTCCCTGATCCCTAGAACCTGGGAAGGAAAATGCTTCCAGAAGAGGAAAATGGGAAGAAAACAGATTTCCCTGTGCCCTGCCCTGTGTGGATGGACCCACCAAAGGTAACGTTAAGAAATAGTTGTAGGTGTGAGCTGAGGTTGCATTCAAATATGCTGTAATTAGACATCTCTTGTGTTTAATTAGTTAATTAAACCCAGTGTGGTCTTTTAAGTGGTGAGTAGCATTTGTCTGTGCCCTCCTTGTTGAGGTTTAGGTTGGCGTGGGTGAGAGATATCATAGGATCATTTAGGTTGGAGAAGATCTCCAGGATCATCACATCCAACCTTCATCCCAACATCTCCCTGACCCCTCAACCATGTCTCCAAGGGCCACATCTACTTGTCCCCACTGTATGACTTTAGAGCTGACACTTTTAACCTGTTTAGCAGAGTTTGGAAGGAAAATTGGGGCTTTAGCATGACCTGTAGTAACGTTACATCCACTCAGCAATGGTTGAAAGGGCTTTTTTGGGGGTTGATTCTATCACTCCTGTGAACATTGTGGTGACATTTCCAACTTTGCTGCTCTTTCCCAGTAGGAAGCTGGAAGGAGCCATAGAATGAGAAACCTCTGCATCAATTTGAGCAGCTGTGCATCATTTCTAGTCACTGGTGGAAGCTGCTCTTCCAGAACCTCAGGCTTCCCCTGCGTGGAAGGATTCCTGGCATTGTCACCACCACTGTGGCTTCCTCAGGAGCTGTGTCAGAGGAGCTCTGTTTAGAGAGGTACCTCCTCATGTCTGGTTCTTCCCAAAGTCAGGGCTTTGCTGCTGCTGGTTCTTGCTAAACCTCCGGCAGTGACTAACCTCATGGACATCATCCTCTGAGTGGCCTCTGCAGGGCTCTATTTATTCACGCCGGAGAAGGTTTATTAATTTCACAACCCACTAGATCAGCAGCTGTCACGCTGTTAATAACAGCATCTGGTTTCACACCAGCTTTTCTCCATCACCAAGACAGGAGTCGTTTTGCTCTGCACCCTTTCTTTGCTTGCCACATCTTATCTGCCACCATCTTCACAAATCTGCTGGTTCCTCAGACGGAATTAATGCTCAGTTACTGCTTGGTGTGGTTTAATTCGTTGGTGAGGGGTTGTGACTTCCCAAAAACATGACAATGCAAAGTACCTTTGATTTAAAACTTGCTCAGTGCCTGGTGGGGCAAGTCCTCAAATGACTTGGTGCCCCAAAAGCTTCACCCATTAGTGAATCTGCTGCATTTCAGCTGGAAACTAATGTACACGCTGCAGTTCAGCTGAAAACTAAGGTACAGTTCCCTACACCATTTTCCTCCTATACTTCAGCTTCTAGAAAAATCTAGCATCTTTATTTAGGAAAAGTAACTCACAAACAAACCCTTCTCTTCATGAAAAACCTATCTCAAGGCAATCCTGAGGAAAAAACCCTAATTTAGGCATCCTTTGCTACCAGCCTTTCTTCTCTTCTATCAATTATTGTCACCATATTTCTCCAGCAATAACCCAAGAGACCAGCTCAAGGTCTCATTTTTGGCCTCCCACCAAGCCAGCAAACCCCAACTCCTCACTCTCTGCTCCAAAGTTTGAAGAGAACATGGGTTGAAAATAAATTTGGAGTGATATTAAAATAATATCACAATAAATATGTCAAACAACGTGCATCATGCAGCTATGCTGCTCTGCAGTTGTGTTGTAGGATTTCAGGAGAACATGTTGATTTTGAGCTTAATTATGCACATATTTAAGAGAGAGCTTTTTCTCATTTCTCTTTTTTTTTCCTTCTGCCCTCAGAAAATATTGTACCAAGTTTTCCAAGTCTGCAGGAGAGCACATTAATGTTCCTGCCTTCTAACCTCTATTATTTTAATTTCACCCACAGAGTTTTATTAAAGCCTTAACATATAATTATTTCAGCACACAATAGAGTTAATAATTTCAAGTTTATTCATTAGCACTTTGAACATTACTCTGTACAAATATAAAAGCTCTCCATAAATTAAATAAATATGTGAGCACCTGCAGTAAGACATAAATATCTGCTAATAGAACATCTGAAACATTCATCTCCATGTTGTGCTGTCTCTCCGGGGCAGCTTTGCAGCATCAACCAGCTCTAGTGTTGGGCAGAAGATGTCTCCAAGGAGGTGGGTGCCAGCACCCATCAGCAGAGCTCCTAGCACATCTCCTGCAGCTTTTGGAAGAACTTCTGGTAGTGCCTCAGGGCGTCCTGTGGGGACAGCTCAGCCATGAGGCAGGACCCACGGGTCTCAGGTCTCTAGAAGAACAAGAATCACAGGTAATAGTGAGGAGAAGGGAGAGAATTAAAAGTGTGTTGCTGTGGAGTTGTTCCTGTGTCCTCCTGTTTAATCAGAAAGATTCAATATCACCTTGAACCACCACCGACAGCTCCACAGCAATATACTCTTTTTATTCTCTCCCTTATTGTCCACTATTTAGGGGAGATTTAATCAGAAGGATTAAATCTCCTCCAAATCTTCATGAATGAATGTTGGGGATCAGGAACGCTTCCTCCTGGCTGCTCATGGAGATGTGGCTTAGGGCCTTTTCTTATTCATCTCCCAGCTAATGCCAAGCCCAGGATTGACCTAAGGGTGATGCATCTTTTAGAAAACTGTAATTTCCACCCAGACTCTGAATTTGGAGTATTTTCTATAAAACCACTGCTGAGCAGCACCCGTGACACTCAACAGTATGAAATTCAGAGTGTACAGCATCAAAATTCTGCTCGACCAGGACACTGAGTTGCTTCATTTCTTATGTTCTGAAAATAAATGAGCCATCCTTCCATGGTAGTTTAACATCTTTACCTATTTAACCACTATAAATAACTGGTGAGGAACTTACTGCACGTGCTTTATTTAAAGTTGATATAATGTGGTCCATGTTGTTCTCCATCAGAGAAACGTGTGTTTTCATCTGGCTGTTCTTGAAGGAGACTTTCAGCTGCTCTATGGTTCTTCCAAGGTGACAGGGAACACGGCTGCACTAAAAAATATATATATATATTTATTGAACAACAGCGAAATTAGATTCTGCCAAATGAGTTAAAATTTATCTTGTATTGGATTCAATAATCCACGGGTAGAGCAGAAACAGAAATTACTTGTTGTCTACCCTCGTTTTGTACAATTAGGGAAAGGGATTTGTTTTCTGGGATTTGACAAAATCTACAGCAGGAGAGGAAAAGCATATAATGTAAGAAAGAATTATAAAGGGAAAAGAGGGAAGAGAGCTGTAAAAGAGGATTAAAGTCCAGTAGCCCAAAGAGATTAGATCTGCTCGTTGCCTTCCACAGCCACCAACCCCGTGCAGGACAGAAGCACCAAAGTCTTCTCCCCATGAAGTGCTGCTCTTCACCTTCTTTAAAGTTACAACCTCTAAAGAATTTTTTTATCTCTAAAAATAAGGCCTTCCCAAACCAGGCTGCCTCTTCTCAATCATTTCTCATGACCCTTTGATCAGTTCACAGAGCTGGAAAAACCTGCAGCCCACAGGCTGAAAGGCACTGCTCAACAAGGCTGTGTGGTGGCTGCTCATGCAGATGGCTTCAGAGAACCATCTAGGTTGGATAAGACCTCCAGGATCATCAAGTCCAACCTTTGTCCAACATCTCCCTGACCTCTAGACCTTCTGAGACAAGCCCCGTTATGCTTCACAACCCTCAACTCACCCGTTGGCTGCAAGGTAAGAACATTTTGGCATTTCTAGGACTAACTGAATTCACTATTTCTGCTCTAAATGACAGCAGGTCACACTCGGGGTCTGCACCTCACAAGGGTTGAGAATAGTCTCAGTATTAAGCTCCCTGTGAGAGCTCCTGAGATTGAAGCTTGGTCATACCCCTACTGAGGGCAGAGACCTTGGTCTCAGAATTGGTTCTTTATTTCCATAGCTTTTTGCATCCAAGGAACTCCACTGACCTTGATAGAGCTGCTCATAAAGACACCGTTAGCACCTGTATTCCCTTTTCCTGAGATTGGGTCTCTTTTAGTAGCCTAAGCTTTAAGAGCTGCTAAAAAACATCCTCGTTTTCCACACGATTAGCAACAGCAGCAACAAAGAAGCTTGAAAAATCTTACCTGAAATTTCCCTTTAGGTACTAGAAGAAAGGTCTGAAAAGTTAAGGAAGAAAAGAGTGTTAGGAGATATTTCTTTTCTAAGTAGCTGCCACTTTGTTAAGCATCTCAAGCTACATATCATCTTCATCAGGTTTTCTATTTCTGCACTTCCTTTGGGGGAACAATTGCAGTGCCAGCTTCGGAGGGGAGGTTGACACGCAGAGCCTTCAGCATCTCAAACACAACACAGGACACACAAACTAGAAACTAGCCCAGCCTCAACTTTCAACCACCATCCGAAAAGCTGTAGAAAATGGAGAAGAAAAGAGAATAACCCACCTCCTTGCTTGCTAGACCCACTAGAGCCTTGAAGTTCTCTTCAAACTCTTTTATTGCGCTCCCCATTGAGCCGGAGAAGCAACCACTCAATAAGAAGATAGAGAGCAACAGCAGCATTTTTGCTTCCAGGAAAGCTACGTTTGATTTATGGCTTTTTTGAACCCACATGCTGCTTATATATAGTCATGTACACCTTGAATATTAAATCAAAGGGAAAGTTTTCTCATCTAGGAAAAGGCACAAGAAGGAGGGTGAATTATTGTAGGCATTGTGGGATGCCTCAGTGGGGACAGGTTGGGGGTTTCCTTCCCTCTGACATCAAGTAAGGGGAAAATACCTTGGTAGATAAGAGATGTCATTTTCTTACATGATATCAAAAGCCCATCGCAGGAAATAGGAGTATTCCTTGTGTAACTCACAGCTTTGTGTGGTTCTTTTCTTACTTGAGCATCACGTAATCAGATAAATGGGAGATCTGAGAACTTCTTACACATCCCTCAGTGCTATGGCATCCTTTGTTCAATAGGATTTTCTAAGATAAACTGCAGCTCTAGGCACAGTAAAAAAAATAACAGTGGATTCTTAGACATACCCAGACCCCAGCACCACTGAACCAGTTGGGACTTCTTCAGCCTTCCTCCTTCATCTGTGTTGGGTGAAATTCTGCATAAAACACCCAGCTGGGAAGAATCATAGGATCATTTAGGTTGGAAAAGACCTCTAGAGAATGGGTTTAATCAGAAGCAGTAAAATAATGGAAGGTATTAATTAGAATTAGTGAAATTAGTGGCCCTGGCAGCAAGTGAAGAGCTTGGCCCTCAGTGTCAGTGGAAAAACTCTGTGTACTGAAAAATAATGGCTAATGACTCCTTGCAGATGACTGGCAAGGGCTGGTGAGAGGGCACCAGTCACTCATGAAAAGGTTACAATTTTCCAGCAAAATCAGACAAATCACTCGAGAGCGGGTGAGGAGTCATCTGGTTTTCCACAGCTACCTGCGTAAGAGTCACAGGAACAAAGGAGATTAACCAAGTGATTAATCCCTCAATACAGGATTTTATGATCAGATCTGTTCAAGTCTTGTTGAAAATGCTGCTCAATTTTTACATAGTTGTTTAATATTAAAATACCTGTTCCTTGTCCTAAAATTCAGCAAGAGAAGTATAAGTAATAGGTTAATAAATAGTAATAAATAAGTGAAGTCAAAACTAATAAATAGTAACATACCTATGCTTGTCCTGAAATTCAGCAAGAGAAGTATAAGTAATAGGTTAATAAATAGTAATAAATTAGGTGAAGTCAAAAATAATAAATAGTAACATTAAAATACCTATGCTTGTCCTGAAATTCTGCAAGAGAAGTATAAGAAACAAGTTAATAAATAGTAATAAATTAAGTGAAGTCCACAGAAAGCAGGACACTGAGTGGGGTGGACCTTTGCCTGCCCTGCTATGGCCACTCTTTCCTAGAGGGAGGGAGATAAAAAGCATCTATGATAGTTTAGGCAGAAGAAAAGCAGATCTTCTGAGAGGCTTCTCTTTCCCACCCCGTGGATATAAAGCAAGCATTTAGTAGATTTCACAAATGGTGGTAGTTTTATTAAAAATTATTAGTGTAGATGTTAGTATGTCTATCCTGTGAGATGCTAATAGAGTATATATTTTGTTGTTTTAAAAAAGAATTAAAGGAGTAAGTGTTTCTTGCTATAGTGGCCAATAATCTCATCTTTTGGGGCTGTCACCAGCATCTAAACCACCAACAATGGTTTAGCAGGCTTTGAAATAATTAAAAATCATAATGTAGATGACGTACCACCAAGGTATGAGGAGAGTTCCTCTCTCCTAGGAGAGAAACATGGTTTTTAATAACGGGACCCTTCTGTCCACCACCCATGGACAGAACCATGGCAGCTCTACCACAGCATCAACCAGTCTTGCCAAGTTTGAGTAGAGTTGTGACATTATGGGAGGTATGTGGGAGTGGAATGGAAAAAATGTCTGAGGGAAGCCTAGGGTGAGTATCTCCTAGTAAAATGTCATGCCCCCAACTGCAGCAGAAACAAATGAAATCGATGTGTGAAGTTCCACTTCCCAGCTGGGTGCAGATACCTGAGCTAGCAGATCAAATCTGGTGTCCATAGGGTAGAGTGAAATCAGAGCTGGCAGCATGTAGGAATTTTTAAAATATCAGATAAATGAAGATATCAGAGCAGTTAAAAAAGCAGCGAGGAAGGGTGGGCAGTTGAAGGAAAAATACTGATGTAAGATCTTTTGAGATAGGTGGTGGTGGAGTGAGTGAAGAGCAGCATCTCTGCTCCTCATGGTTCTGCTGAACAAGTTTGGAAAGAAACGTGTTAAAGACAGAGAAGTAAAGGCTCTAACAGTGATTGCTGAGGATGGATCAGTCCAGAGTGACCAAATACCCTTGTGTGATGAGACAGTTCATCCTGGAAGAAGACAAGGATGGTAGGTGGCTGGGGTTTAGCAAAGCACTATCACATGATCACATATAGGTTCTTCTGGAGAAGATGAGGAAGTTTTAAGGTAGATGAATAGTTTACTGGACTGTTAAAGGTTGTGTTGAAAAGGAAAGTTATTAAGATGAAGTAGGAAACTAATGACTGGCCTCAAGTTGTCATCTCTGTCCTACTGTCATTAACAACGGCGTTGGCCAGATGAACAAAGGACTTGGACAGTGGAAGAGCTTGGCTTGATCAGGCAAAGGAAGGCTGAGAACATGTGCCTGACTGGGAGATAAGAGCAGGAAGAAGGTGTCTTAGCTACAGGACAATGTTCAGGCAAATTCAAAGAGGGAGGACTTCAGCCACCAGGCGTTTAGGCCGGAAAAATAGAAGTTTGTAACCACTACTTGTTCTTTCACATGATGTTCCAACCACTGGACCATTGACAGATTTCTAGAAGGGATGACACAACAACATGCTGGAAACGTTGACTTAGATAAGTCCCTTCTGCTCCTCAGCCATTCACACTTTCACATTCAGACTTATAGAGTCTTGCTGAATGTCAAAGGAGATGGATCACAGGTGAATAAGTCATTCCCACTAAACCATCCCACAGCAGCACAAACACTGATTGAGAGAACAGGTTTCATGGTGGTGGGAAAAGAGCGTGTGTGAAACAGAAAACTCTCACCAGTAACCAAGTCCCCTCGTCAATGACTTCTGGAGAATATCCCAGTGGTCAGACTGGTTGCAGAGTCAGGACGTGGTCTGTGCATCATCCAGCAGCAACATGGAAATGTGTTGCCATGGAGAAAGCAGCAACAAGAGGGACTGATGGCACTGGGGTGATAACAAGGCAGCTCCAGGGCAGGAGACAACACACAAGTGGAGAATAATCTCTTATCATCCATCTAGAGGAGCTGGATTAGCTCCTGAAAGACAGGTATTAATTTTATTTTGGAATTTGGCACTATTCTTAGAGCCTGTTGGGCCAGTGACATCTCAGTGAAGTGAATACAAACCTCTTCTCGTCTCTGTAGCGGCCATAGCTGACGTTTTTTGCGCTCCTAAAAAGTAGGATTATCACAAGACTATGACCACAGAGAAAGCCTGAATTGTTACCACAAAACCACCCACTGCCTGCCAGCTTATGATAAGGCCCAGGCTCACTTCACCTATCGTTTGTTACTCATTTTGGTTACAGATGATGCTGAGATGGAGTACAAAGGGCTTCAAAGTTTGCTTCTGCTACCTAACCATGAACTTGACCTGATACGAGACTGGCCACCTTGGTTTCCCTTCATAGAGGAAGCACAGTAAGCACTAAAATATGCTGGTAAAGCTATAAATCAATCTGAGAGTTGGCTGAAGCACAGATAAATTAGACTCCTTAGACTGGTTTACCTGTAGGTGAGCAGGATGGGGCTTGGAGCAACCTGGTCTGGTAGGAGGTGCCTCTGCCCATGGCAGGGGGTTGGAACTAGATGATCTTTGAGGTCCCTTCCAACCCAAACCACTCTATGATTCTATGACCTGTATTAAATTTCTTTAAAAAGCTGAAGTTTGAGGGCTGGTGCGTCTCACCAGCTGCCTTGTGCAAGAGAAGCTGTTCTCCTCAAGAGGACACGCCGGAGGGTCCTCACATGTTTCATCTACTCTAATAGCATGTCTCTACATGCTCAAAGCTTTGTTGAGTCCTGCTAGGATGTCAACTTCAAAAATATCTTATGCCACTTAGTTTCGTTATTCTTTCCTTACTTTTCACGTGGATCTGAAGGAGAGTTCCCCTCGAATTAAACCTAAATCAGAATCCTACTATCAGATACATGCCCGCGCTTCATCCTCCTCCTGCACTGAGCACAAAGAGATTGATGTGGAATTTCTGCGGTTTGTATTCGACGTTTCCTACTGAGGAGGGTGAATTAACACACCATACACCACCTCGGATATGAAAAACCATTTCCTGACTCTCACGGGTCCCCGAGGGAGAGGGACACATCACACTTCCACTGCTGAGCGTCATGGTGAACCACCCCTCCCCACAGCCCCGAGGACTCATGTAACGGCTGGAAACACTCGGGCACACACAGGTACCAACAGCCCTGGCATCGCCACCACCAGCCAGGCAGCTCTGGAAGCTCTGGTGATGTTCTGCCACCTCTTTGCATGCCACTCATCCATCCCATGCTGGCTCTGACTCAACAGCGTGTAACTGGCAGGGTGAGCAGACACCAAAGGCAGGGCTGGAAATGTGGGTTCTGAGGCAGACGCTCCAAGCTGGATCACTGTGGGGTCAGGAGGGGTACCAGGGAGAAAGTCCCACCAAGAAACCCCAATAATGAGAGATTTGGGGGTGTGTTGAGAGCAGCTGGAGGAACCATGGAACGTGGCCAGTGTGCTGTCATAGCCTTTTCAGGGTGAATGATGTTACACTTTAAAAAGGGCTTTTTTAGGATGAATTTGCTGGTGAAACAAGTTTTTCTGAGGTCTTCAGTACACACAGCGCTTACTGGCACTGGACCAAAGAGAAGAAGTATGTGCATGCCCTAAAATAAACAATTTTGTGCTGTCTTACGGCTTTCAGAATACATCTAATTTAAGATGAATAGGTCTAGATCTCTTTTGTCCTGAAATTACTCACCACCTTGGAAGATCTCTTCCAACCCAAACCCTTCCATGACTCTGTGATCTTTAAGATCCCTTCCAACACGAACCACTCCATGATCCTGTGAAACGAAGAAGGGGCAGCAGCGAGGGGAAGGACCAGTGGGAAGGAGCCACCGGGCAGCCCGGGCGGGCGGGCCCGGCCTGTGGGCGGCACCGGCTCGGGCCGGGGCGGGGCTGGAGCCGCCATAACGGGGGCGGAGCGACGGCGGCGGCCGCGGTGGCCGCTGGGGAGCACGGGACGGGGACGGCGGCGAGTGGAGGTGATGGCCGGGCTGGAGCGGGAGGGGAGCGGGGAGACGGCAGCGGTGGTGGCCACGGGTAGTGGTCGGGCAAGGGCCGCCCCCGCTGCGGCCGTGCTATCGCCTCTCCCTTGGAAAATGTCCACCCCCGCTTGCAGCGGGAGGGAAACTCCCGCTGCCCACCTCTGCCCCGGCAGCGGGGTTTCTCCAGGAAATGCCCTTTCTCGCCTGGTCTTCCCCCCAACACCTCCCGCCACAGCGCCGCTGGTGCCGCCTCTCTCCGACCGCAGCGGTGGCCGGGCAGGGCTGAGCCCCGCTGGGCCTCTACCCGGTGGAGGACCCGGGAGGGTTGGCGGTGGGGGGACAAGGGAGGGCCTGGAGGGGAGAGACCTCTGAGGGAGATGGTGGAGATCCTTGAGGGAAGAGTGGAGAGAGCCCTGAGGGGGTGGTGGAGATCCTTGGGGGGAGAGTGAAGGGATGGGGGAGAGAGCCCAGAGGGGATGGAGGAGAACCCTGAGGTGGGAGCACCCAGAGCAAGGCACAGCTGAAATACACAGAAATATATGCTTGAAATAAACGTGTTTACAGTGGGCCTTGGTTTAGGAGTCGCCTCCATCAGTTGACAGCCCCTGGGCCCTGCCTGCCCCCGCAGTCTCCTCCTGCGAAGTCTCCTGCTGCTTTTTTGCTTCCCCCTCATACCAGGACAAAGGTAGTGGTGGATGTCCTAGACAGATTTGAGTGCAGCCCTCTGAGAAACAGAGCAAAGATTGTATTGCATTAAACCAGTGGATTTTTAAAGGGGAAAATGAGGCCTCTGTTCCATCTGAACATGGGGGGAAACTGGTTTGGTGTGAGGGTGTTGGAGCCTGGCCCAGGCTGCCCAGAGAGGTTGTGGAGTCTCCTCTGTAGGGATTCCAAAGGTGCCTGGACATGCACCTCTCTTAACTTGGAGCTGATTAGCTTCTCAGTTTAAAATAAATGAGAATTTTCCCTTTGTTCCTTACCTTGAGCCGTAACTGAAGAGCCTTGGCTGTGTTTTTAAAGATGCTTGTAATATTTTGTGCTTGTATAGATGCGTTGTCAGCTTCCAGTGAAATACTGTGATTTTTGCCTTCGAGATGCTTCACAAAGCTTTTATTTTGCAGGATTTTTATAACGTTTACTCTTCTGCTTTGTGGGGAGAAGAAGTTCTGCAGAGATGTCGAAGATTGAGAAAATGAGTATCCTCGGAGTGAGGAGTTTTGGGGTAGAAGATAAAGACAAACAAATTATCACCTTCTTTAGTCCATTAACTATTTTGGTGGGGCCAAATGGTGCAGGGAAAACGGTAAGGCTTCCTAGAGGCTTGGTTTTGAACTGTATATAGGTCTGAAAGGCCTCAAAATATGAATATAGACAGTGTTAATATTGCAGAAATCTTGCAGTTCACTCTAAATGTTGTTTAGCAATACTAAAGATCTGCTTTTAGGCCTGGATTTTGCAGAACACTGGTTGATATCTTTCATAGGAAATTTATCCAGATCCTGACTAAAACCAATCTGGCAACGTACCATGATACTCAGAAAATAGAAGGTTATTTTTTATTTTTTTCTCCTTGCCTGTTTAAGTCATTTGTAAATATTTGGGCTGTTCCTGTGGTTTTGTCTGTAGTGCCTCTTGTTTACTCTGAATTACTGTTATGAATATATACTTATTTCTCTTTCCGTAGACTATCATTGAATGTCTTAAATATATATCCACTGGAGACTTTCCTCCTGGCACCAAAGGAAGCTCTTTTGTTCATGATCCAAAGGTAAAAGTCGTAGTGACTAGACAAAAAGTGCATTTACTCCTGAATAAAATACCTCACTTGGGGTTGTGATGACAACAGGGATGCTCAAGTTCTAGACAAACATGAGCTGACTGGATTGTTTGGGGAAAAGCAGAGAGCTGGGGGAGATGAGACCCCCAGCTGGGAAGGCCTGTGTTCATTTGGACCTTGAGAAGAATTTCCTTGATTTAATTTTGGGTGGTTTTTTGTGTCTACTAAAGGTTGCCAATGAAACAGATGTTAGAGCTCAGATTCGGTTACAGTTCCGAGATGTAAATGGAGAGGTCCTGGCTGTCCAGCGATCCATGGTCTGTACCCAGAAAGGCAAGAAAACAGAATTTAAAACACTTGAATCTGTCATTACTAAAACAAAGTAAGTTGTCAGGGTTTTTTTTCTTATTTGGGCATAAAGATCAGTTTGGGGTTTGTGTATTTTTATGACTGAGACACGAGGAAACTTCATCGTGTATTCCTTGAAGTAGCTACTGATGCTCTTAGATTAAAGCTGTGGAGTTTCTTTGCTTTATCAAATTAGTTGGTTCAAAAATCCTACATTTGATAGCCACTACTTTTAAGAACTGCTTGTATCTGTTAACTTGAATGTAGTTGAAAATCATACTAATAATGACACGGTTTGAAAGCAGCATTGTGCAGAGTGTGTAGGCTTCCTTCAGCACCACTTTCAGTTTCAGGTCATTGTTGG
The DNA here is from genome assembly GCA_013401335.1 of Brachypteracias leptosomus. Classification (NCBI taxonomy): domain Eukaryota; kingdom Metazoa; phylum Chordata; class Aves; order Coraciiformes; family Brachypteraciidae; genus Brachypteracias; species Brachypteracias leptosomus. Next base: position 53,363 of record VYZX01001666.1, on the reverse strand, counting down.
CCCGGGGTTAACTCTGATTTCCACTATTTAAGTTCATTCAGGATCAGTTTTGCTCCCTCTGGTGGTTCTGCATAATTTAAAAATGTGTGATCACCTTCACTACACTCTGACAGTGTTAAATGTGTTGTGTTGAACACATTAATTAGATGCTTAACAATTGTTACTTGTCACATTTTTAAATCAGTATTTTGCAATCAGATTATGCTGTTAAAAATGCAATTTACTTTTCAGAGAATTATCCAGTAATTCCTTTGGGGATTTTCTTTCCCTGTGCTCCCCAGGCACGGCGAGAAGGTCAGTCTGAGCTCCAAGTGTGCAGAAATTGATCGGGAGATGATCAGTGCCCTCGGGGTGTCCAAAGCAGTCATCAACAACGTCATCTTCTGCCACCAAGAAGAGTCCAACTGGCCCCTGAGTGAAGGGAAGGCCCTGAAGCAGAAGTTTGATGAGATCTTTTCAGCAACAAGGTTTTTCTCTTTAGTTTAATTAAGTAAAAACTAAGAAATGTCTTTGCTAACAGCGTAGGTGTTAATGGCAATGTCTAAGGGGTTGTTTCATCCGTTGGTGTTTATTGCCAAGGGGATCTGCAATGTTGTCTCTGTTTTTAAGGTATATTAAAGCACTCGAAACTCTCCGCCAGGTGCGAATGAAGCAGAGCTTGAAAGTAAAAGAGTGTCAGACAGAACTGAAATACCTCAAAAAGAATAAAGAGAAAGCACAGGAAATCCAGGACCATCTCAGCAACAGAGAGGCTCAGCTGGCTGCTTCCAAGGAGAATGTGAAGTCTATTGAGAGTCAGCTTGAACCTCTAAAGGTAATTTGTGCAGCAGTTATCTTAAGATTTCAATCCAAACCAACACGTAAGTACTGAAGAACAGAGGAAAGTGTGAAAGCTGGGTGAATTTCCTGGTGAGAATTGTGCACTTTCATGGTGTGTTATCTGATGCTTTGCTCTGAGCAGAATCAAACGTGCCTCAGGAGACCTGGCAGATGCTGGTCTCACCTGTGAGCAGTCAGCAGAGGTTTAAGAGCAGAGTTTGTGGAGTTCTTGTAGCAGCACTGGGGGGTTTGTAGCTTAGTTTAAAATCTCAAATTTAGCTGGTTAACTAAAAGTATTACAAACTGCAGCTAGAGCTGTTATAAACTGCAACTAAAGCTATTATAAACTGCAACTAAGCCAAAAAATAAACTAAAACTCCCCTATTTTTAACAAATATAAAGCTGAAGGTTTTACACTTGGACTAACTACAGTTGATTATGGGTTTCATAATTCATATTTTCCTCACAGCTTTATTTTCTTTGCAGAGTTCCCTGGCAGCAGTTGAGCAGAATCTCCTGAAAGTAATGAAGCTGGACAATGAGGTGAAAGCCCTGGAGAGCAGGAGGACACAAATGGAGAAGGATAATCAAGATCTGCACCAGAAGATGGAAAAGGTTGCCTTTTAAATTCCACTGCCATCTTTTCAGCTGAGGAATCAGTCTCTCTTTTGCTACCCAGTGAACCAAATAGATATTTTTAATTTCTTTCACTTAAAATAAGAATTAATTGTCAGTCTTCTCTTGTGATTATGACAAGGCATTTAAACCTATTTTGAAAAATTGAAAGAAATTACTTAGTGATGAAAATTTAAATCTGTTTTTCTAAGGTAGATAAATTAATTTTCTTTTTCCAGTTTCGCTTGTAGCAGATTTAGTTTTTCTTAATATAGAAATTATTTGTGGGAGATCTTTTATGTCTTATTTCTTGAATGCTGTTATACAACCGCTATTAAGACATCGTTAATTGGCTTACAAATATGAATGGGCTTCTAAATGGAGATTAAAAGTTAACTTTACTCTGTGTTGATTTGCTGTGCAGGTTTTTCAGGGAACAGATGAACAACTAAGGGACAGATACCAGAACCACCAGAGAACAGTGAAGGAGAAGGAGAAGAGATTGTCAGACTGCAAACGTGAACTAGACAGAGCCACTAAAGAATGCCAGAGATTTAACAGTGAGAAATCAGAGCTGCTTGTTGAGCGAGGTATTTCAGACTTCACCTATCCCCTTGTATGTAATTTTTGATGTATTTAAGATCTGAAATGAAACTACTGGTAAGGATTAAGGATTTCAACTGGGCAAAACCCCAATGTTTGGGTTCAGGGTTAGCTGAGCTATAATTACAGGTATTTTTAGTGTCTTAAGAGTAATTCCTTTGGGGATTTTCTTTCCCTGTGCTGGCATGGTGAGAAGGTCAGTCTGAGCTCCAAGTGTGTTTCTTTTTGATTCTGGATTTAATTAATAAAACTTTATGTACCTGCAATAGCGATCTCTCAACCTACAGCTTGTTTTGACTCAAGCTTTTTGCAGTTGTTTATAAATACTTCAGTTCCAAAGACTTGAAGACAATAGTTGCAACTGACTTTGAATCCTAATTGTATCTTCTGCCTCAGATTTTGGGTGTTTTCTCCTTGTGCAGGTCGCCTTCAGCTGCAGGCAGATCGACACCAGGAGCACATCACGATGAGGGACTCCTTGATTCAGTCCTTGGCAGCACAGCTGGAGTTTGATGGCTTTGAGAGAGCACCTTTCAACGAAAGGCACATCACCAACTTTCACTCCTTGCTGAAGAAGAAACAGGAGAGAGATGCAGAAGATGCAGATCGTTTGATGGTGAGGTTTTGGTTGGTTTAGTGGTGGTTCTGAGTGTGTCCATGGGTGTCTTTGTGGTGCTGGGAGGAAGAGGAAGAACACTGGGGGTGGAAACTGAAGCCCTTTTTTTGTCTTCTAGAACTCTTTATTATGAGTTGCCTGAATCTTTCCATGGAAATGAGTTTTGTAGCTAAAAGTGGTCCCCAAGGGATCAGAATTGCCAAAGCTATTGAGCAGGCAGCTCATTAGGTTCTTCTCAGCAGCCCTCATGCAGGTGGATCACTGAGGAGCTAAAAAGCCTGAGGAGGAATCACACTGGGCAACTTCTTGTTGAAATCATCTTCCAAATGAAGTTGCTCTCCCAGAACACTTGGTATAATGTGACTGCATTTCCTTACCAAAACATTTGGGGTTGGACTAGATGACCTTTGGAGGTCCCTTCCAACCCAAACCATTCTGGGATTCTATTTAAGCAAAACATTGTTGACAAGTTCAAGTTATCTGAGTCTTTCAACGCCTTGTGTTACAGGGGTGAATATTTGCAAGCTAGTGGGAAGAAGTGATTTAAAATGTAGTTTTCCTATGAAAAAAATGAACCTATTGCTGCTGACTTTTCAGAGAGAATTTGCACGAAAAGAAGCCATGAAACAGAAAGAGATAGAGGAAAAAAGAGACAAGAAAACTGGATTAGAAAGAACCATTGACCTGAAGTCAGACATTAAAAATACGAAACAAGTTGAGCTGAAGAACGTGAAGCGTGAATTGGAGCAGCTGGAGGGGTTTTCAGACAGAATTCTGGAGCTGGATCAGGAGATTGCCAAGACAGTAAGTTAATATCATTGAAAAATTGATAAAATTTTGAAGTAAAAGCTTTTGGCTTTATCACTTAAAAAAACAACCAACCAACCAACATTTTCAGTGAAGGATGATGAAGTTACAGGCACTTTATGTCCCAGGTAAACAGTTGGTTGTGTCTTTGTAGCCAGATATTTTATGTTTTAGTGGTATATGAGTTCAGTGCTTGACAGTGTTTCTTCTGGCCTCCTCATTAGGATCATTCCAAATGGAATGTACAGTAGATGCTAAAGAGAATCAGACTAAATAAGTGTGGTGGGTTGACCCAGGGGAGGTTTAGATTGGATATTAGGAAAAAATTCTTGTCTTTTTTGTTTAGGAACATGAGCTGGAGAAGGCTGAGAGGAACAGCAACGTAGAAGCACTGGAGCTGGAAATAAGGACTCTGCAAAATGAGAAGATAAACCTGGACAAAGCTCTTAGGAAGCTGGATCAAGAGATGGAACAGTTGAATCTACACACCACAGCAATCACTCAAATGGAGATGCTAAAGAAAGACAAGGTAATTTCTCTATCATCATCTCACAAGAGAGGGGCATTAAATTATTACAAGATTTGTGTCTTTTTCAGGTGTTTATCAACAGTGACCTGTAAAGCTTCTGTCTGACTCCACAGAAGCCATTGACTTCAGGAGTGCATTGAGTGACATCAACTGGAAGATAGGAAAAAAAATTAACTGAGAATGCTTCATTTTCCCAGGCAGACAAAGAAGAGCAGATCAGGAAGGTAAAATCAAGACATTCTGATGAACTGACATCACTACTGGGATACTTTCCAAATAAAAACCAACTGGAAGACTGGCTTTATGATAAAAACAGAAAGATTAATCAGACACGGGATAATCTTGCTGGCCTTCAGTAAGGATTGATTTAATTTACTAAGTCTATGTAATTATGAATGTAAGTGTTGGAAACTTTACTGTGCTTAATGTACTTGTTAGCTTAATTCATTATTTTTTAGGCATCTGCAAAATCAAAGAGCATCCTGCAGAATCTGTGTGATGTAGAGCTGATAGTTTGTGCTAGTTATAAAATCACAACATTTGGTGTGTCAGCATCAAAAGCAGATAGTAAAATATTGCTCTGCAACATCCTTAGTTGTTTAATTTGACTGGGATCAATATAATGTGCTTGGGGAGTGGAAATTGCTGGTTTTCTGCTTTTCTTATAAGTCACAGAGTAATTAGTGGCTACGTCATGAGTTCATGTGTAATTACTTGAGTGATTTATGATTCTACCTGTTTCTGATTTCGTTTGATTATATCAGTTAGAGTAGGTGACATCAGTGCACTGGGGAGTGATGCAGAGTAAACTGCCACAGAACAAAGCCCTCAAGAGTTTAAGTATTAGAATATTGCATCATTCAGAAGTGTGAAACATCAGGAGAAGGACATTAACATTCTTTGCTCAAGAGGTTCAATAATACCTCATAAGCAAGGGGAAAAAAAGTTGATATTAATATTCTGTCATGTTTTGTATGATTTTATTGTTAGAAGGGTGTTTCTCATCAGTAGGCATCTAGAAAACAAAAGGGAATTAAAATGAAACACTTTATGCTCTACTTAGATTAATAACAAGTTGATGCTACAGATCTGAAAAATCATTAAAGATCTGGTGAGCTGCTCTGTAATGCCCATTTCAGCTTAACTTCCCATGGGTTTATTTTTACTTCAGCAGTTGGAAATCTCTGGGGTTTTGTAACTAAAGAGCTTGTGCATTGATGTTGCAGCAAACGGCTGGCATCCATAGAGTATGACAAAACTTATGCCAGTGATGAGCTGAAGAAGAAAGAGGAGCAGTTGACCCTTCATGAGGAACAACTCTTTGATGTTTGTGGAAGCCAGGATTTTGACAGTGATTTGAGCAAACTTCAAGATGAAATAGAAAAAAGCTCCAAGCAGCAAGGTGAGTTTGTGTAGAGCTCTGGTTTTTTTTCCCCCCTAAATCTTGTTTTAAATGTAAGTCACAGACACCGAGGCTGTTGCTTGTGTGGAACAAAGAGTAGGAGAGATAGTGAATCTTACTATTTTTGAACAAATTCTCCTTATCTTTACTACTATTTCTGTTTGACACTGATTTTAATTCTTTCAGTAACTTGTCTCAGTAGATACCCAGTTCAGATCTGGTCACACACTGTTTATTCAACCAAGTCTTTTGTTCCTCCTTGACCCAGCTGTGCTCGCTGGGGCCACTGCTGTGTATTCCCAGTTCATTACCCAGCTGACAGAGGAGAACCAGTCGTGTTGCCCAGTGTGTCAGAGAGATTTTGAAACGGAGGCTGAACTGCAGGATGTGATCAGTGACCTGCAGTCGAAGCTGCGCCTTGCTCCAGACAAGCTGAGGTCTACAGAGGCTGAGCTTAAAAGGAAACAGAAAAAACGTGATGAAATGATGAGTCTTAAACCAATTAGGTAAAGTACTTTGCAAACCCTGTCATAGAATCACAGAATGTTTGAGGCTGGAAGGGACCTCTAGAGCTCATCTGGTCCAACCTCCCTACACCAGCAGGGACATCTCTACCTAGACCAGGCTGCTCAGAGCCCCAGCAAGCCTGACCTTGGATGACTCCAGGGATGGGGCCTCCACCCCCTCTCTGGGCAGCCCATTCCAGTGATCAACCACCCTCATGTTGAAGAACTTTTTTCTAATCTCCAGCCTAAATCTCTCCTTTCCCAGCTTTCCCTCACAAGAGGGCACTCCTGTACAGTAGATTTAAACCCTCTCCTGAGCACACAGATCACAGAATGGGTTGGGTTGGAAGGGACCTCAAAGATCATCTGGTTCCAACCCCCCTGCCATGGCAGGGACACCTCCCACGAGACCAGGTTGCTCAAGGCCCCATCCAACCTGGCCTTGAACACCTCCAGGGATGGAGCATCCACAGCTTCCCTGGATAACCTGTGCCAGTGTCTCACCACACCCACTGTGAAGAATTTCTTCTTAATTTCTAATCCAAATCTACCACCTTCTGGTTTGAACCCATCACCCCTCATCCTATCACCACAAGCCCTTGTAAAAAGTCCCTCCCCAGCTTTCTTGTAGCCCCCTTCAGATACTCGAAGGCCACTGTAATTAATTTAAGAACCAAAATATTTTGTTTGCTTGTTCATTTCATCTCACCTGTCTAAATTGAAGGGTGTGTTACCTTAGCTGGGTATATAACATAAAGTTAACTGAAGGTGGGCAAGGTTAGGGGGTACTATTCTGGGTAAATTTAGTCTTCTGCTATTAAATCTTATCACAGATTTTGTGGTCTTGAATGTCTTGAACTGCTGATTTTGACAGAGGAAATTTTACAGGTTTGTATTTTCTTGAAGGCAAACTGTAACTGAACTCCAAGATAAGGACATCCCAAACTTGAGGAACAAGATCCAGAATGCAAACAGGGATCTGACAGCCCTGAAGGGTGAGATAGAAGAGCAGGAATTCCTCTTGGAAACATCTTTGGCTGAGGAGAACAGTGCCAAGGCAAGGCTCCAGGACATAACACTGATGGAGAGGTACCAGGTATGCTTTGGCAATTCCTTTTAATCCAGATAATGAGACCTGATAGCATTTAAATATGTAGTTACTCAATAATATGACAGAACTTTGAGGTCTTAAGACTTTTGAAGCAAAGTAAAATACTTTAGAAGACAGCGTGCCATAGATTATCTCAATACTAATAAAACTTCACGTTTTATTGAATGATTTTTTTGGTTGAGGACCCAGAGTCCTTGAGTTCTGATTAAATTCTGTGCTATAACAACTGTGGAAAGAGGTCTCATGATAATGTCACATTCCTCCAGCATAGGAGATACATTTGGAGATCTCAGCTCATGTGTGCTTCAAGCCCCAAGCTTGTTCTTGTGTCCCTGAAATAAAAAATACATTGGTACACAGTAATACAATAATAATAATACTTTTCTTCCTGCTTTCAGACTGATATTAGGGATGTTGAACGAAAAATTGCCCAGCAGGAGGCTAAGCTGCTAGGGGTGGATTTAAGTAGAACTGTTCTACAAGTAAGCCATGAAAAACAAGAGAAAAAACACCTGTGGGATACAGGTAGGTCATACAAAACTGCTGTTTGGGTTTATATTGACTTGCTGCCATTATAAATGAACTAAATTTCCCTTTTTTCTTTTTACATTCTGAAATAAGTGTATTCTGGCAGTTTGGTTTGGTTTTGGGTGGGTCATACTAAATTTGGAGTTAAATCTTTACAAAGAAGACAACAAATGTTTTTAATAATGTCAGCTGTTTCACTCTGCCTTTGTTTTCACCTGCAGTCACTGGTAAAATTGAGCTAAATCAAAAACTCAAGCAGGACCAGCAAAACCAGATTCAGCAGCTGAAGAGCACAGTGAATGAGCTGAAAGCAGAGAGGCTGCAGATCTCCAGCAGCATGCAACGCAGGAGGCAGCTGGAGGAGCAGACAGTGGAACTGACCACTGAGGTTCAGTCCTTATGCAGGGAGATCAAGGTAGGAAATGCTCTTGTGAACCCTCAGCTTTGTTGAATTTCCAGAACTTTATTAACATATATTTTCACACCCCATGTGACTTATTTACACTTGAAAAATTGTTGCTTTTGAATGAAATGATGAAATAAAAAGGGACTTTCTCCATCTGCTTTTCAGGAGGCCAAAGAGCAGGTGTTTCCTTTGGATGCCACCTTAGAAAAACTGCAGGAGGAGAAGGAGGATCTGGTGAATAAAAGGACTGCAAGTAATAAAGAAACACAAGAGAAGGTTGGTTTGCTTTGGGCATAGCTGGGGGATAGGATTATGGGTTGTTCTTGGGTGGAACAATTCCTTGATAAGGCATTGTACTTGGACAACTCTTATCTAGTATCTAATTTTTTTATAAGGTCTTATGTCCAAGAACAGACTCTATTTAATTTAAAATACTTTCCCTGCAGATAAATGGCATAAAAGAGAAAGTCAAGGATATAAACAAGTATGTGAAAGAAATTGAAAACTATATTCAACAAAGAAAAGACGAGTATAAAAAGGTAACCTAAAAACCAGCCAATAAAAAGTTGACATGAAAAAGCATTTCTGCATTTAAATCCTACACCGTTTTATCTCTTTAGCAAAAGGAGTCTGAGCTTGCTGAAGTCAATTCTCAATTAGCTGCCTGTGAGAAGCAGAAGGAAAAGATAAGTAAGGAGATGGAAATGATTCGACAGGACATTGACACTCAGAAGGTAGATGTGTTGGTTTACAGCCAAGTATGTTCTGTGTAGTGGAAATAATTCCTGGGCTTGGTTTAAGTCTCTGAGTGGTGCAAAGTTTGTCTCCTCCTGATTTATTTAATCAGTTGTTAGTCAGAATAGCTGCTGTGCCTGCATCAGGCTGAAAAATTAACAAAGGGGACTTTGTTAAACCTCGTCCTAAATTAGTTGCCCCATCTTAAGCATTGATTAATATTCACACAGAGAATCCCTCCTGTTCACCCGTGACAATAAATACTGTGTTATTTCAGATGGAAATATGAAATAATACTGCTGATTTACAGCATACCCTATTTCCAGCACAAGATAAGTTCTCATTGTGATCAAATAATTGACAACAATGAAAATTATGGTTGCAGCATTTTAGAGCTGTGCAGAACTGCTGCTTTTCAGTGAGAATTAATGTACTCAGACACAACTTCTTCTTTCTGTGGGGGCAGATACAGGAGAGGTGGCTGGAGGATAATCTCACTCTGAGGAAGAGGATTGAAGAGCTGAAAGAAGTTGAAGACAAAATAAAAAACCTTATGAAGGAGATGGGAGAAATGAAAGTGCCACAAATGAAAAAGTAAGTGTCTCTGAGCCAGAACAGAGTGTTTTGCATGAGAATTCCCTGAATATCTGAATGTGGAACACCTGGTTTAGTGTTTCCTGGCCCACTTTTCTCCCCATTCACATAGACCACTTCCTCCTTCAGACTCATGCTTAACAATATCCCTGTGACAGCAACATAAATGACTCAGTGAAATTTAATGTGCTTCTAGCTAGAAATAGATATGTGCACATGTGCCCATACCTGTTCCAATCTAATCCTCTTTTTTAATGACTTTCAGTGCTAAATCCACATTTAAAAAATAATTTTTGTCTCTGGATAAGAATATTTAGGTTTCTGTTTGTCTGCTCACTTAAGGCTCTGCCACAAATTTTATATTTCCTTCAATAGTTTGATATTAATTAGATAATTTCTTTTTCAAAGTGTTTATTAATGAAATAAAAGTATTTTTAATGTCATTTCAGTGACTGTAGTGCTGTAATTTTAACTGTGACAGACTTTATAGCTACGATATAATGAGCTCCTAACACAAACTCCAAATTAGAACCCTGATCTAAAAAAAAACCTACTAAATACAACAACCTTGTAAATGAACTATGGTTTCACAGTGAAAGAAAACAGTTAGAGGAGAGAATAGAAACTCTGAAAAGGAACCATCATGTTGCCCTGGGCCGTCAACGGGGGTTTGAGGAAGAGATTGTCCAGTTTAAAAAGGACCTTCGAGACTCCCAGTACAAAGATGCAGAAGAGAACTACAGGGACATGATGATTGTTATGAGGACAACAGAGCTGGCCAACAAGGATCTGGACCTTTATTACAAGGCTCTTGATAAGTAAGTGGGTGATTCTTGCATGTTTTAGGCTTTATTACTCTTGATGTAAAAGCAACTTTCCTTTTCAGGCTTCCAGGAGTAACCTAGAAATAGTAAATTGGTAGAATTCTTTGAGAGAGAGAATTATTTCTCTTTAAAATGTTAAGCTACACCTTTTTAATAAAGTAATGAAAATGTCCTACAAGCTGCACAGGGTTGGTAGGACATAGGAAATGTACAAGTTTATGTAATATACATACAGTAAATGTATTGCTAGTAATAACTGGAGTTTGATCCAGGCATAGATAAGTCACTTGAAGGTGTTTTTAAGAAGCAAATTTTAAGTGTATTGCCCCAAATTGCAGATGGTTTTCCTTTCTTCCTGTAATTGGGGTGGGTTTGGTTTTGAGGGAAGTAGAGGGAAGATGACAGGATATGTGATGGATAATTGGGAGAATGGTTCTGAAAAGTTTGGTTTGCACGTTATCTCAAAATAGATCAGCTCCACAGGTTGAGGTTAAAGGTGAAATCTGTTTAAATCCTTCATGACTAACCCAGGTCTTGTGCAGACTCTCACACCACCCTCATTTCCATAGCAGTATATTTTACCATCTTCTGGTCCTATCTTGAATAACATCTGCCAGGTAGATCTCTTGTTCTTCATGATCTTCTCAGGTAAACACTTGTGTTTTCATTGAAGAATATTACACTCTAGAGGTGGTTTTTTTCCCCTTTTCCAGTGTGGGTGGTTTTGTGCTTCTATTAGAGAAGGCAAGATCAAAAGAACCATGTCTTGCATTTGATGGAAAGTGTAGTAAACTTGGTGATTGCTGCAGCTTCCTCTGGAGCTTGTTTTCTACTCGTGGACTGACTGGCCAAAAATAACATCTTAAATTTGTCAACCTATTTTAAAGTATTTTATGGCTCCCTAAAACTCCAGTATGGTCAATCCCAAGGATGGAATTGCCATGAGCTATTGCAGCTTGATGGACAAATGGTACCAAGGGGTATATTTTGGGTAATACAAAGCTGGTGCTCAGTGACAAAAAGATAAATTGAATATTAGGATAAAAAAAGAGGAATAGGAACACTTTGGCCACTGTGTGAATTCCCAGTGCACTCATGTCTTGAATATAGTATGGAATTTTGTATTAAAAAGTCAAGTAGTGCTGGAAAAAGGAGCACAGAAGAGCAAGGATGTGGTGGAGGGTACAGTGTAATGGCCCAGAAGAGAAACCAAATAGATAAGAACTTTCCAAGTTGAAAAGCTGGTCTAGAGGAACCCTCTTTTAAGCAGTTCTAATGAGAAAATAAATAACATTTTAACATACTATTAGAATGCAAGCTAATCCCAAATTTCTTTTGTGAAGCTCTACAGTGTTCAGAGCACGTATAGTTCTTCCCTTGCAGCTCAAGTAGAAATGCACTCCAAGAATTTCCCTTTTTAGAGTTCAGAATCTTTCAGCAGGGGTATCAAATCATCTATTGTTTCTATTTAAGGCAAAACAGGAAATCCAGTCTTGTAATTTCAAGAAAAATAGATAAGCATCACTTATTGGTAATCATCCGAAAAATCAGCGAGACGAAATGTTAACTCTAATGGCCAGAGACTGAAAGCTCTGTCAGTAGCTGGGAAAACCAACGTGTTGGGTGTTCTGTGCTATCAGCTGATCTTTATTGACTTACTATTTAGAGGTTTCTGATGAGACTGATGAGGGTTGAAGTAAATAACTGACAATATTTTCTTCAGACTGAAATCCTCTTTGAGCTGGTGCTTCGGGATGGCCCAGAACAGATGGAAATGATTCCTGTGTGAGGGGAAAGGTCTATGTAGAAGTCCATTTCAGAAGTATATTTTATTTCCGCTGTATTTTTTGGAAAGAAGACATTGGCATAAATTGAACACACACTTCTTCATTAGAGAATAATTTGGGGTTGAAAAGCCAAGTTAGAAATGTAACATCCCATCCTTTCTTGAATGTTTTTGTAAGGAATCATCTATTACTGAGCTGAAGTCCTCTTGATACATTAACCAAGGAAATTAAATTGAAAATTATTAATGCCATCCTATGTTACTCTTGCTGCTGAAGAGAATCATAGAATAGTTTTGGTTGGAAGAGACCTTTAAGATCATCAAGTCCAACCATTTATTAGATTTTTAGCAGATGTTTTTAGGGAATGGGAAGGGAGCTGCCACCTTTCTCAGAACTCTTGTAGCCCGTGGTGGTCCATGCTTGCACCTGTAATAACTTGCATTTTTTTGTTGCTTTTCCTTAGAGCAATAATGACATTTCATAGCATGAAGATGGAAGAGATCAACAAAATAATTCGTGACCTTTGGCGAAGCACCTACAGGGGACAAGGTGTGGAAATCTGGGGGTTACTTTGGCCCGTGGGTACCCATTTGATGTTGAACAATGCAGGTGGCAAAGTGTGTGTTCAACAGACTGAAAATCCAGGATCTGAAAATAGATCCATAGAGTGGTTTGGGTTGGAAGGGACCTCAAAGATCATCCCGTTCCAACCCCCCTGCCATGGCAGGGGCATAGACCAGCTTGTTCCAAGCCCCATCCAGCCTGGCCTTGAACACTTCCAGTGATGAAGCACTGGATGTTCACCACTGTAATCTTTTAATGACACGTTATATGGTAATTTACAGGATAAATAGGGTTAATTTTCCCCTTTCCACATTTTCCAAAGTTCAGGTTTCCTTGAGAGGGGGGAACTGCACAAGTTCATCCTTTCAATTCTGGAAAAATTGATCTCAAAGATGTATCTGTTGGTGGGAGCTCTAAATAGAACTTTTGTGGTTCCTGCAGATTATACCTCTCAACTTCTGCTAACCCTGTGATATTTTTAAAGACTTTTTTTAATCATGTGAAAACTGTTTCCTTCCCATTTGCAGATATCGAGTACATAGAAATCCGTTCTGACGCAGATGAGAACGTCTCAGCCTCTGATAAAAGGAGGAGTTACAATTACAGAGTAGTCATGATAAAGGGAGACACAGCCCTGGACATGAGGGGAAGATGTAGTGCAGGGCAAAAGGTAACAGCACTTTATTTTAAAAATCCAAACAGAATTTGGAAAACTGAGGTGAATGCAAGAGTAACGTGTTCTGAAGACACTTCTTTACTTCCTCAGTAGCAATTCCCACCATGGTGCTCACTCCAGCACAGCTTCATTGTCAGCCAGGCCCTTTCCATGACCAGATGGACACCAGAAAACAAAACCAAGGAATGAGTCAAAATGCCACGTGGTATTTTTGAGTGCATACAGCAGGGGATGTTTCATGAGGAGATGAATAGTGTATTCTGGCTTGAACAGGAAAAACACTGTCAAATGAATTCCCAGCTGGGCGTAGATGTCTACCTGGGTTTGCAAATTCCATCCTCACTTTGGGGGGAAATCCCAATCTTCTAAAACAGCAGCATAGGCAAAAACTGTGTCCTGAAATCACCTGGGGTGTTACGTTAGAGCGCGATGCAAACGAGAGTGAAACTCCTGCAGTTTCTTAGCTGATGTTCTGAGAACTCTCCTTTGATGGTGAGCTCAGATGCCAGCAGTTGTGATCATTGGAAAGTATTTTGGGCAGCAGTTTCCATCAATCATTCTGCAGTTTTTCACTCATTCAGGAGACCTGGTAATAAAGCCCAGACAAACCCCTCGTGTCCAGGTGGCAGGTCCTGCTGTCTGCAGTTTTGGTAAGCGGGCAGGAGTGCAGAAAATCCTGGTGATGCAGCCACAACTTTCCACCTCAGGAGCCTGGGCCTTGAGCAGAGTGTGTTGACAACATCATAACATCTTGGCCTCTCATTGCAACCCCTGCTTCCAGTGTATCTTGAACTTCAAGTATTTGACATCACTCATATTTTTCCAGCAGCGCCTTGTGGGAATGGACCTTTCAATTAATTCAAACATGAAGTTTTAATGTGGTTTTTCAGTAAGTAGTTACTGTCATTTTGTGACCTATCAGCACATTGTTACATAAACATTAGTCATGGGTTGTTAAGGCACTAGAAATAACGTATTACATCTAGTTCCTCAAGAAACACTTCCAAGAGAGTTTGATGGTGTTTTGTTCATTTTTTTTGCCCCACAGGTTCTTGCTTCTCTTATTATCCGCCTTGCTCTAGCAGAGACTTTCTGTCTCAACTGTGGCATTTTGGCACTGGATGAGCCCACCACCAACCTTGACCGAGAAAACATCGAGTCTCTTGCGCATGCCCTGGTGGAGTAAGTGACCTCCTCTTGGGAACCTTCAGAATGGGTGGTTTTCAAGTGTTAGGAGCAGCTGGAGGAAATTAATTCTATTTTAAGCCGGCGTATCGTTGTTGGCATCTGCAAATATACTTGTAAAGCAACAGATCTACATTCCCTGCCCTTTATCTGGGGTAGTATTTCAATAACTGGGGATTTTTTTATGTGGGTAAAGAGAGGAGCTAATCTGCATTACATTACTTAATGATAACATAACTGATTCTGTGTCATAGTTGAATATTTTTGTGTGGTGTACTCCCGAGTTCCATAAAACCAACACTAAACAATCTCTCTTTGCAGGATAATAAAAAGCCGCTCCCAGCAGCGGAACTTCCAGCTGCTGGTGATAACCCATGATGAAGATTTTGTGGAACTTCTGGGCCGTTCAGAGTATGTGGAAACCTTCTACAGGATCAGGAAGAACATGGACCAGTGCTCTGAGATCATGAAGTGCAGCGTCAGCTCCCTGGGCTCCTACGTTCATTAGGATTTCAAGTAATTATGGATTCCAGACGGGCTTAGCTGCTGGACTTGAGGCTGAAGATGCAGGTTCTGCTGAAGACTTGGAACACCTTCAGCTAGAGTCTGAAGGTGTTGGACTTTTAAACTTCGTATCTTTCTCCATGTTTAAGAGTCACCATGATTTGGAAGAATTGAAATGAATACCACATCCTTAACTTTTAGATCTATTTTACTCTTTAGAAGTGAAAATAAAGTTGTGCTTGTTCTTTGCTATGTCCTGTTGTCCTCCATTCTAGCACTAGCATGGGCCTTGCTCTCCACCACTGTGTCATCACCAGTTTGGGATCAGTTTGGATTGCTCTGGTCAAGGCGTGTTGGGAGCAACCCACCCAATCTGGATAAAGAACTTTTGCTGCTCTCTCTACGAGGTAACATGACTCTGGTGTTCAGAGGCAAAATCATCACAAGGTCTGGGAGTTTTCTGTAGAATAAAGAGAATTCCCATCTCTAGATGAACCTGGTTGCGTGACAAGCATATTTTAACTATATTCCCTTATTTAATATCAAGAGCATTTTGACTTGCCTCCAGAGCACTCACAACTCCTCCCACATGATTCCCATTTGCCAAAAACTTAAACATAATTTTTATTTCTGGTCTTTGGGTCATTAATAAGTCTTCAACTAGAAGCAGGTTCCTCAGAGCCCTTTCCAGCCTGACCTGGAGTGTTTCCAGGTATGGAGAAACCTGGGCCAGTGTCTCACCAGCTGCTCTACCTTGAACTCTGAGTACCAGGAATGAGTCCACCAGCAGAAGCTGGACTTGGAGCTCTTGCAGACAGTGGTGATCAGATAAACCTCCTTAGCTGGCAGCCTATGACCAAAGCTCAGTTTCAGAGGAAGGATCTTTAAAACACCATGAACCAAAGCTCGATTTCAGAGGAAAAATACATTTCTATTAGAATATATTTAAAACATCATGAAAAAGCCCCTTAATCCCTGTTCCATCAGCACATTTATCTTTGGCAAATAGGAAAGAGCCTGGGAATGTTTTGTGCTGCTTTCATCACACCTCAGCATCCAGAAATCCCTTTTTCCATGGATGGAATGAACAAGGACTGGTCAGAGTGGAGACACCTGGCAGGAACAGATAGGACATGGGGCCATTTACAAGGACCAGGGACAGAGGTGGCCCTTTGCCCACAGGATCTCCTGGTTCTCCTCACTTCGAGTCCTACCACCACCTGCTAAAGGGCACCAACATCTGTCCCAAAAAGGATCAAACCCAACAGCTTTTTTCCATCCTAGCAGCTGATTCTCTTCACCCTTCTACGTGTCCACACTGATGTGGCCTTGGCAGTGAGCTCCTCAAAGGGCAGTGCCAAAAAGCCCCTGAGCTCTAAGAACGGTTTCCACCTGAGCTTTCAAAACCTGCAAGTCTCTGGCGGTAGGAGGGTGGCCCCAGTCATTGCTGAGGAAACCACTGGAAGATCAGCAGATGAATGGGACTTCCTAGCAATCACAGGAGGGGGGGAGCAGGCAGAGGAAAATGCTGCTAACAGGCAGCGTCTGCAGATTTCACCCAGAGCCTTCACTCACTTTTGCTGCTACTTCCTGAAGGGGAATTTGCTTCAAGATAGAATCAACAGAAAAAAAAAAAAAAAAAAAAAAAAGCTTTGAATTTTCACATTTTCCTGCAGTACCTGGTTGGTTGCACATGACACGTACAGCCCAGCTCGAGAAGAGCTCCCCAGCCCTTAGCAATCCTGTTCTTCCCTCACCACCCCCTTCCCCTTCATGATTTGCAAGGTTTTTAGGAAGTACTTTGGGCACATTTTTTGCCCAATTCAGCTTTTCTCTGTTTCCCCAGATGAAATTTATTCTCACACATTTTGGGAGCTTCAGCTTTTTACCAGGGCTTGGTAAAAGTAGAGAAAAATGTGGTGAGGGAATTTACCCCTCCTCTACCAAGTGTCAGCATTAAAATGACAAAAAAAATAACCCACAAAATGATTCTTTTTTTTCCCCCATCTTTTATTTGACTAATCCATGGGCTCCTCTATAGTTAACGGCGTGGAGAAGACACCCCACCAGCCCCAGGAAAGAGAAACGACGCATTGATGTGACTCAAGTGGAGGAGAAACTTGAAACACTTCCATGACTTCATGCTGTTGGTGGCACCTGGAGGAGCAGGAGGACAGGACGGGGACCTTGCTGCAATCATCTGCAGAGCTTTGCTGCTGCACCCACAGGAAGCAGGGTGGCTGCAGACGAGCCCTGTCAGCCACCCCCAGCACCACGTCAGGGGGATCCCTGCTCTGCTGTGGCTTCCTGTCTCCATGCACGGGCCACAGATGACGGTGATGATGAGATGATGAGAAGACACTGCCCCTGGTCCCCATCAGGCTTGGCTGCCTCTACAGGCATGTCCCATGGGTGGATGGATGAAGGTGAAAAAAAAGCAGAGTGTCAGGGGATGGGGTTGTCACCCTCAGGTGATGCTGCACAAAGTTCATAGAGAACCAGGCAGAGATGTTTTCAGGCAAGGTTGGGCTGATCCCCAGCAGTGTGGACAAGGAGGGGACACCAGGGACCCTCTGCTCCCCTCTGGGGAGACCCAGACTTCAAGGGGCCTGTCGGAAAGATGGGACAGAGTTTGAGCAGGTCTTGTTGGGACAGGACAAGGGGTGATGGGTTTAAACTAAAAGAGGGAGATTTAGATGAGATAAAAGGAAGAATTGTTGGTGCTGAGGGTGGTGGGAGCCTGTCCCAGGTTGCCCAGAGAGGTGGTGGCTGCCCCATCCCTGGCACCATTGCAGGGGAGGTTGGCCGGGGCTCTGAGCAGCCTGAGATAGTTACAGATGTTCCTTCAGAGGGGTTGGACATGATGACTTTGAACATTCCCTTCCACCCCAAACCAGTCTGTGATTCCATGGTTCTAAGTTGGGCACAGATGTAACTCTTGGGCAGGTGCCAAAGTGCTGCAGAAACTGGCTCTTCACTTGCCATTTTGGTTGGGGTTGGTTTCACCAGGGAAGCTCCAGCCCAGGAGAACATCTCCATAGCACCTGTTCTCCCCACCTTTATGGGGAAGGCACAACCACCAGCTGAGCCATGATTTAAGAGCCAGAAAAGGCAATAAAAATAATTTTAGGTCTACAAAAGCCTTTATCAGTGGGCTCAGGGGTGGTTGCCTGAGGTGGGAACCTCGCTGGCATCCAGCACCCTCCTGGAGCCCCACACACCTCCCAGCAGAGGACTTCCCTCCCACCTCTGCACCACATCACTGATTTCTTCTGTAGCATGTTCTTGGTTTATCTCAGTGAGCAAGGTGACAGCTACTTTCACTAGGAGAAAAAAAATAAAAGAGGTCTTGAAGACATCCCTGGCTGCAGAGTCTTGGTTTAGGTGGAATTTATAGTGGTGGGAACCCAATACTCTGATTATTTGACGCTTGCTCTTGTGCAGGACATCGTGGTGGCTCCTTAGGACCTGCTGCAGGGACGTGCATGGCCCAAAGTATTTTGAGTGCCTAAAATTTAAAGACAAATTTTTTTGGCAGCCAAAACTCCTTTTTGACCTGCCCCAAGTCAAAATTGACTTAATTACTACTCCCAGAAGCAACTTCTCCACCAGCTTTGCTGGTGGAGCTCCACTTGCCTCCCGCCCGCCACGGTTTAGGCAGAAATCTTCTGCACACCCCAAAAGTTATAAATAAAGCCAGATGTGGTTCTCTGCAAACAACCACCACAGACCAGAGCAGGGACTGCAGATGGTGCTTCCAAACAACGTAATCATTTAAGGTCTCCATGTATCTCCGTTAGCATTTAAATGTCACTAGATCTCATTTCTGATCTATTTCACTATGACAGTGTGGTTGCAACCCCCCAGGGCACCTCACCAGGACCACGCTGCTCCTTCCTTGCATGGCTCCACCTTGGGGTGATGGGATGGGAGCTTCGAGTTCTCCTTCACCCATCTTCATCCTAAATTGGATTTATGGAGGAAAAAATGCTTTGCTGGAGCCATGACTTCTTCACCTCCCCAGCTGCAGGAGCTGAGGGCAGTGGGATGGAGCCAGCACAGGGGCTGAGATGCTCAGTGTGTAAACCCAACCGCTGATCCAAGAGATACTGCGGGTGCTGATGTGAGATGTTGCTCCGTGACCCACATTCAGGGCTTCTTGTTCATCTCACAAAGTGTTTTAATGACACTTCTCCCCTGTCTTCTGCAAGGAAGGAGCAGCTCACACCAGCAAACAGCCTGGGGAGAAGGTTGTGGCTTCAGGAAAGGTGAAGCTGGAATAGGAACGTGATCAGTAGAGGTGTCCAAACTCAGGCCCTCCAAAACAAGACCTGAAGTTGTTTCTATCACCTCAATTAAAGGATGTTCTGACACGTTTCTTAATGACATGACCCCTTCCAAAACCTTGTGTCAACACCAGGGCTCTCAGCCTTTCCTGGGCACACAGATGCTCCAGGCCCCTCAGCATCTCCACAGCCTCCACTGGACTCTCTCCAGTAGCTCCTTGGCTCTCTTGAACTGGGGAGCCCAAAACTGGACCCAATATTTAAAAAAAACCCCAACTATGGTTTAGAGACAGCATCCAGAGCAAGCATTGGCCGTGCCTGTCTCTTTCCAAGGATCTCCATTGATCCCATCCGTGTCCATCAGTGGGATCTGGTGGCCTTGGCTGCTCTTCATGTATGTGATGATGTGGGAACCAGCCTTGGCCTTGCTGCTAGGAAAATAAAACCCATGGCTTTGGACAGAGGACAAGAATTTCTGGTCTGGGTTGCACTGAGGGTCTCTTCAGCTGGTTCCTCTGTTTTCTGGGGTCACCATCCAGAGGTGCACCTATGGAAAGGCCCGACCACCACCAGCCCAGGTTTGTCTCCTCCTCGTAGGGGCAAGAGGAGGTCAATGGGGAAAATTTCAGCACTTAAATTAACCACTTGCATCATTTTTCTGATCGGTTTGGGACCATCTTGAGATGACTTAAATTGGCCATGAAGAGCTTGTGGAGTGGGTGCAGACCCCCTACAGCTGCTGGACCTTCAGGACCCACCTGTTGCACCTGCAGAACCCACCTTTCTTCTACCTCTGGCCACAGCTGGAAGCAAAACCAGCTCCTCCATGGTGAGGAGACCCCGTTACCTGCCTGGGGACCCGTGTCCACCCCTTTGGGCAGCAGCAGGAGCAGGACCGTGGTGTCCCAGCCCTTGGAGGAGCAGCTCAAGCAGCAGCCTCTGGCTCCTGGCCAGCACTGGGGTGATGCTCGGGCAGGAATTCCCCTCATTAATTCATAGCCATCACGGGGTTGAAGATGCTCTGACAGAGCTATTTTGGTGCTCCTCGGGTTGCTGACACTCCTGAAGATCTGGGATCCCAGCTCCTCAACACAGCTTCTCAGAAGTGGGCTCCCCGTTCCAGTTCTGGCTTCCCACCCACACAACCTGGGTTGATGAGTGTCAGCTTTTCCCATCAGCAGCCTCACGCTCCCTTATCAATAGTTTGGGGGAATGATTTTTATCTGCCCTTGGGGGAGGTGACACACGCTCTCCCCGCGGGGTTTGCAGAGCCAGCCAAGGGGCTTCCACCACCCACAGCCTCCTGTGACCACCACAGCAGGGCTCAGCTGCTGGGAACACAGACTTCTTGGCATGGTGCGTCCTCTCCACCATCCCAAATCATCTCAGGAGGCCTCCTTGGGGCCTTCCAGCATCTGAAGGGGGCCCACAAGAAGCCCCCTTTTTATGAGGGCTTGGGGTGATGGCTTCAAACCAGAAGAAGGTAGATTTAGATTGGAAATTAGGAGGAAATTCTTCACAATGAGGGTGGTGAGAGCCTGGCCCAGGTTGCCTGGGGGGGTTGTGGATGTTCCATCCCTGGAGATGTTCAAAACCACGTTGGATGGGGCTTGGAGCAACCTGGTCTAGTGAGAGGTGTCCAGGAGGGTTGGAACTGAATGATTTTTTAGGTCCCTTCCAACTCAAACCATTCTGTGATCCTCCCCTGCTGGAAATTCAATAATCTGGGCTCCTCACCACCTTTTTTCTGAGAAAAACCATTTTTCAGGCCAATAGAAGCAATGAAACTGGAGCTCTCCAGCCCAGTGCTCCCATTGTGGTGTTAGACCTTCCAGTACATGAAGAACGTGGTGAAATGGGAAGGGGATGGTTGAAACGTGACCTTTGGTGCTACACAACACCTTGGAAATTAAAATTAAATCAATAAAAGTGTTAAAATTAAAGGTTTCTACATTTTCTAGATGAATTTAAGAGTTGACAGCTGAAGGTGAAGTCTGGGGCTCTCCTGGATGGGATCTGCCCAACATCATTGGGTGTTGGTGTGATCAGAGGGGCTTGGAAAGAGGCTCTCAAGAATTTGGGGAGGAAATGAGTCATTTTGGAGAGTTTTTTCCCCCCCAGCATTCCCAGTAACACCACGGCCCATCATGGGATGGGATGGGACGGGATGGGATGGTGTGGAACATGGTGGGATGGCGTAGGACATCCTGGGATGGTGTGGGAAGGCATAGGACAGTGTGGGATGGAATGGGATGATGTGGGACGTCATAGGATGGAATGGGATGAGATAGGACATCATGGGATGGTGTGGACCATCATGGGCCATCATGGGCCATCATGGGCCATGGGCACAGCACGGCAGGAGCCATCCTGCAGGATGGGGTTCATGCTGCAGAGCTGAGCAAGTCCTGGTTCAGCCCCAGCCACCCACACGCTCCCTCAGCCACTTCTTCCTTGACAAGCAAGAGCAGGGTTTGTGTCTCTGCA
This sequence comes from Brachypteracias leptosomus, assembly GCA_013401335.1. Classification (NCBI taxonomy): domain Eukaryota; kingdom Metazoa; phylum Chordata; class Aves; order Coraciiformes; family Brachypteraciidae; genus Brachypteracias; species Brachypteracias leptosomus. Next base: position 31,779 of record VYZX01001666.1, on the reverse strand, counting down.
GATGTTTAACATCCTGAGCAAAGTTCTGAGGTTTTTCTGGTCTCTCAAATCTGACTTGGGCTCCCTGAGCTCGCTGGAGCTGCTGCTTGCTGGCCAAACCATGGTCCTGCACGGTCAAGAGCAAATATCTGCTCTCGTGTCCCTCTGGCTCTTCTGACCTGAAGCTGAAGCTGATCCTTGAGCTGCAGCCACAGCCCCACCTGGCCTGCAAAGCTGCTGTGGCCTCCAAAGTCAACCAGATACTACTGGGATCATGTTATCCCTTGTGAGCCATCAACATCCAGGGCAGGAGCCTTGGAGGTGTCTAAACATGCACATCCCAGAGCTGGTCCTTCCTGGAGACCAGGAGATATGTCTCCATACATATGATCATGACTTGACTTCACTGGACTCTTGGCCAAGCCATGCCCAGGTCCGTGGTTTTCCCCAGGCAGCACGTTACGAACACAACTCAATAGTCAATAGATCCTCAAGCATCAAAGAGAAATTCTCGACGTCTCATCCTGGTATCTCCCCATCCATCAATTTAGCTGATTAAAATCTGCCTTTTAGCTGAAGAGCAGATAAGGCTGGTTGAGGGCTGAGGACACATCTTCACCCTCATTACATAATGCCCTTCTTTGGGGCGCCTGGCACTTCCCACCCTCTCCACAGGAAGACACCTATATTTGGTAGTCCTGGTCCTTCTCCTCTCTATAAAAATGGTGCCGCGCCGAGCGGAGGAGCAGAGAGACCCTTGGCCAAGCAGCCCAGGCAGCGCTCGGACGGCGGTGGCAGGATGGTCCCCTCAATGAAGGCAGCTTTCCTCCTCCTCTCCCTCCTCCAGCTCATTGCTTCCAAGCCTCTGAAGGTCACCCACGTCAAACAGGAGCTGCAGGAGATCATCCACAGCATCCACCAGCTCAACGCGCAGGTAAATGCTGCTCCACCTCCTGCCTGCTCCTTAGTTACACACCAGAGGACCGTTATTGATGATGATGACCATCATCATCATCATTTCTGGGTGTTTTGGGCACCCTCAGCCCGTTTCAGCCCAGACTTCGGGTGCTCAGCACTTGACTTGGTGCTGGGGTTGGGCAGGGTGAGGTTTCTCCACCTGGTGTTGGGCACATGGCAGGAGAAGGTGCTGAGGAACTAACTGACCTCCCTGTCCAGCACTCAGAGCTGTGTCAGGGTGACCAGGGCAGCTCGGTGATGGGGACATGGTGGCTCAGCACCGTGTGAGCTGCTGGGGTCCACAGCACCCAGGGAATGTCCCCGGACTTCCCCAACAACTGCTTACTTACAAAGAGCTCCACAAGCCCAAGTCCCATCTTCCCAGAACAATTTGCTGAAGGCTGGATCTCAGTGGTGGCATCACCTACCTGGGGTCCATCTGCACCGTGTTCTGCTGGAGAGGGACGGGACGTGGTGCCCTGTGCTGGGGGAGGGCACAGCTGGTGGGGAAGGGTGAAGCTGGTGGCTCTTTGGAGATGGTCTCGTAATGACGGTCTCACCATGATGGTCTCCTAGAGATGGTCTTGTAATGATGGTCCTGTAACGATGGTCTCCTAGAGATGGTCTCATAATGATGGTCTTGTAACGATGGTCTCATAGTGATGGTTTTCCTTTGTGTCATCTCTCCAGGTCCCCTGCAATGACACCCGGGTGGCACAGATCCCCTTCATGGACCAAAACGTAAGAGATGCTGTGGAGCTAAGTAGAAAATGTGTTTGTAGTAAGCTCAGAGCAGGAACCCTCCTCACTGCCGCACAGCCCACGGAGCAGGGGTGGTTTCACAAGTCACGGAGCAAGAGCAGCTCCAGAGCTGGGCGTGATGCTGGCTGCACCCCAGGACCTGTCCTCCAGCTCCCCCCAAACCTTTGGGCACCTCCCAGTAGTTGCCATTGCAGCCTCCAAGTGAAAGGAGCTTAGGAAGGGGCTGTGAAACCTCCCACCTTGATAAATAGCATCAACCTCATGCAGTGACCTGGTTCTAACCACTCCCCCACCGTGTCCCTCAGGTGCCCGAGAAGAAGCTGCTGTGCCAGGCTGCCATGGCCCTCGAGAAGGTCACCAAGTGCAAGGCAGAGTATGAGGGGATCATCATCAACTTGCGGAGCCTGCACCACAACACGGTAAGGGGGAGCTCCACGGTGGTGACCAGTTTGTGACCCCAGCTTGGTGGTGGCTCCCCAGAGGTCCCCACAGCACTGGTGGAGCTGGTCTTTGTCATCTGGCATGGGCACTGCAGAGCTGCAGGATAATTTGCCTCTGAGGGAAGAGGGTGAATGTCCCCACCAGCCTTGGACACCCCAGACCAGTGTCCACAGGGGTCACACCACTGGGTGTTTGTCCTGAGCAAAGAGCAGATTCCCAACCTCCTAGGGCACCATCCTCATGACTCTGAGTGATTTATATGGAGATAGAGGTGATGGAAACCAACCTTGGGCTGGTGGGCTGGCCACCTCCCACCTGAGCTGCTGAACCCTGCTGTCACCTCTAACAGTGACACTTTTCCTCCCCCAGAACTGCTCCCTGAAGATTGAAGATGAGATCTACCTGCGCGACTTCTTGCCAGAGCTGGGCAACTTCACCCAGGGGCTCAACAGGCACCTGGCCAGGTCTTCTGCACAGTGAGCTGGGCTCCACCCCAGCCAGAGCCCACCCCGAGCTCAGGGACCTTCCTGCTGGTTGCTCTTCCAATAGGTTTTACCAACTTTGGGTTTTTTTCTCCTCATTTCATGCACTTCCTCAGCTCTGCCCCAACTCTCCTAAATTCAGTGTAATCCTGAGGGTTGCTCAGCCACGGTGGGAAACGTCCCCCCCTGCCCAGCAGGTGCTGGGCACCTCCCAAGCTTTCCATCCACGTGTGGTAGACATCATCAACCTCTGCAGGAGAGGTCTCACCTGGAGGAGGCTGCCCTGAGCATTCCCTCAGAGCTCCTCCAGGTGGGATGTAACCTCCTGGGAGGGATGGGTGTGATCCCTCAGGAGGGACTCAACCCCATGGGGAGGATGGATGTGATCCCTCAAGAGGGATGCGACCTCCTGGGAGGGATGGATTCATCCTTTGGGAGGGATGTAACCTCCTGGGAAGGATGGATGTGATCCCTCAGGAGGGACCCAACCCCATGGGAAGGATGGATGTGACCTCTTGGGATGGCGGTGACCCCTCAGGAGGGATGTGATCCCCCCAGGCAGGTTCTCAGGAGGGTTTTCCCAACCAGAGCATCTGAGTGGGTTGAGCTTTTAACTCCTTCACCTCCTCCTGCAGCACCCACCAAAACCAAAACCAACTTATCTGCTTCCTGTTCCCCTCAAGGCAGGGAGGCTTCTTCACAACCATCTCCTCTCCCTGAAGAGATCACAATCTGGGCTGAAATGAGGCTTTTTTTGCTCATTTCATTTCTCTGCTTGGAGCAGAGCTGGGCAAGTGCAGGACCCAAGAGCTGGGAGGAGAAACCTCAGCAGAAGGGACACCAGCCAGAGCCACCACCATGGGGCATCTTCTGTGTCATCAGTAGCCTTTTAAATTATTCCTAGAGATGACCAGGAAAGTTTTAGGATCTCACGGGTATCAGAGTTTATTTATTATTATATTTTATTTAAATAACTTATTTTTATCCTGCTTCAAGACCAAACAAGTCCCACCTGCTGGGACTGGAAAGCAAAAGGCAGAGGCAGGATTTAGGTGGTTTATTGTTCTACAAGGGTAGTTCTGTGGGATCCAGGAATATTTAAGATATTGCTACCTCATTCTTAGGGACTTCTCGTTGCCTTCCCACGCCCTCCAGTGAAGGTGTTTTTATAACTTATCCCCTGGTCTATAACTTATTGTTCTCCCCTCTATTTAAAGTATTTGTATTACCACAGAGTTAATATATTCCAAGGAACGTCTCTTTGGGTGTCTTCATTTTATGTATTATTTTTAATTATTATTTCAACTTTGTTGTTGCACTGATTTTATAAAAGTGTTTCGGGGCTTGAGGAATAAAAGAGCGACTGAGAAGTGCTTGGTCCTGGTGGTTTCTGATGGGGATTCCTCTCCTCTTACCTCAATAGAAAGGGTTGGGTTGGGTTGGGTTGAAAGGGACCTTGAAGACCATCTAGTTCCAACCATGGGCAGGGACACCTCCCACTAGACCTCTCACAGCCCCATCCAGCCTGGCCTTCAAAATGTCCAGGGATGGGGCTTCTGGATGGCAGCAGAAAAGGCACAAAAGCAGCAGAAGGTCCCAGCTGGAGCTTCTCCTGGTTTCCACCCTCGTGGTCCTGGAATGGCTCCGGTTTGGGGCAAGGAATAAGGAGGAGCTGAGCTGGTGGCCCTGGGCTTGGTGGCTGTGGGGATGTCAATGCTGGGAGCCCAACAAGGATCCTCATATGATGGGGAGATCTTCAAACCACGGGGACAATGGCAGTGGAGGAGAGTTGAGGACACATTTCTGGCCCAAAGACCTTTCTTTGGTAGGGAAGGTTCAGCCCCTGAACCATGGCTGGGACAAAGGCTCTGGTAGGGTTCTAGAAAGGCCCCTCCTGCCTCAGACTAGGCCAAGATGGGACCACACTGGGATGGAGCCGTCTCTCCAGTGAGCAATGGGGCCATCATTGCCATCAGCTGCATCTCACCCTCAGGAGGGGATGTGGGAATCTTCTCCTTCACTGGTGGCTTCCCATGGCCCAGTGATGTGGTTTTCTACCATGGTTCAGCCCGAGTAGCTCAAAGGTGACATTTTTCTGTGAATTTAGCATTTTCTGCTCGTTCCCTCCAGCTTCAGAGCTTCACACCATGATCCCTGGGGACAGCACAGTGTCTGCAGGATGGGACCATCACCTCCATCCTCTTCTCCTTGGAGTGGGGCCAGAGGAGGCCCCAGCAGTGATGGGAGGGCTGGAACCCCTCTGCTGGGAGGCCAGGCTGGGAGAGTTGGGCTTGGTCAGCCTGGAGAGGAGAAGGCTCCAGGGAGACCTTCTGGTGGCCTGTCAGAAAGATGAGGATGGACTTTTCATAGGGCTCTGTTGGGACAGGACAAGGGGTGATGGTTTGAAACTAAAAGAGGGAGATTTAGATGAGATAAAGGAAAAACTGTTGATGCTGAGGGTGATGGGACCCTGTGCCAGGTTGCCCAGAGAGGTGGTGGCTGCCCCATCCCTGGAACCATTGCAGCTGAGGTTGGAGGAGGCTCTGAGCAACCTGAGATAGATGAAAGTTGCTGCTCCCTGCAGGAGGTTGGACTCAATGACCTTGAAAGGTCCCTTCCCACCCAAACCATTCTACGAGTCTATGATCCTCCCACCACCCCCCATCCCAGACCCGTGGGGCTGCTCCAGACACCCTGCTGAGGAGCCCAACCCCGTGGCTCCCATCTGCAGAGGCCAACCCCCCCCCCACGCTGTCCTGCAGCCCCACCACGCTCCCTTATCTGCTCCCCATCAGGAGAGGTGCAGTAGGAACCGCCGCCGAGCTCCCAAAGCTCTGTCTGAGTCAGCGGCACCAGCTTCATCTGGGGCACTCGGTACCCAGACAGCCCCGAGGACTCTCGGTCTGGCTGCTCCAGGATTCATCGAGCCCTCACTAGACTCTTATCAAGCATCTCGCTGGCGAGTTGCTGTTTGAGTGAGGAAAATACCTCTTAGTTATTACAAAACTCCGAAGTTTCCCAGCTCAGCGACTTTCTCAGCGTGATTTCCTGTGCCAGCAGAGCCCATCACCTGAACCTCCTCGAGAAGGATGGGCTGGGGGTCACCTCCACCCAGCTGGGATGCTGGAGAAGTCTCCCAAAGCCCCGTTTTCCCAGCACCAGCACCAGGTCCCACATCCCTGCAGGGTCACGTTGTTTTGGGAGGTCCTCTTTGGCCAGGAGGGTCTTCAGAGCTCCATGAAGTGATGATGTCCCACTCCCACCAAGGAGGTTTTGGTCCCAGCAGGGCTCTGTGGTGCTTCCTGTTTCTCCCCAGGTTGAGATAACCAAAGACAGAAAATGATATGCAGATGGAGGATGCTTTGCATGATTTGGAGATATTCAAATGAAGCTCAAGAACTTGCAGGATAGTTAGAGAGAAAAAAAAAAACCCATCAATGCAGCTTGTCAGGGTCTCCCCAGCCCGGCCACTTTCTCCTCAGGGTGTGGAGAAAGTCTTGGGATATGGAAAGATGAAGAATCCCCAAGCTGGGGGGTTTAGGTACCTCCCTGGTGTGCTCAGGCTGACTCCTACCAGCGTTATCTTCTGGTGGAAATTTCCTACGTTCAAACGTAATGCGAGATCAGAAGAAAATCTTGACTTCTACAAAAAAGACCTGTTCTCCTAATTGGATAGGAGCTACTTTGGAAAGTGCAGATAAGGGAAAAATTAAGTTTTTCCTACAGGTTCAGCAATTTCACAGCCATAAATTGAGATGATTCTTCCACCAAACGCACACACACAGGTGGAGATCACCTCAAAATATCCACAAACGGTGAGCTGGAGAAGGTTGGGTCCAAGCAGGTCATGAACACCCCAGGCCTGGTGCTGCTCCCCATCCTGGCTCTAGCAGCCTGCCAGGGCCACGCCGCCACCTTGGTGCCCATCTCCAACTTCTTGCAGGAGAACATCAACATACTGGACGAGATCCTGAAGCTGAAGGTAGGGCTGGTTGGGGTGGCTCAGCCTTCACCACCACTGGGAGGGCCGGGTTGTCACAGCGGGCTCGCCGCTGAGTCAACAGAAGGTGCTGAGCAAGCAGCTCTGCAGCAGAGCCCATGGGGTGTGGAGCTCCTGAGGGGGTGGAGGGATAGATGGACTGGATGGAGCCACCTTGGAGGTTCCTCTTGCCTGATGGAGCCTCTCCTTTTGTGTCTCGCTCAAGGGCTCCTGTGACAAGATGAACGTGACGAATATTTTTGCGGGGAACACGGTAAGAGAGAAAAACTGAACTTGTCCTTGGTCAAAACCAACCGTATGGGCACGGTGGGTACTGGGAGGGGTTGGAGGAGAGCACCAGCTGGGTGTGAAGCCCTGACCAGCATGGTGAGGCTCTGCATGGGGCAAGGAGCTCATCGTGAGCTCCAAACGGTGATGCTGGGAGGTCAGGCTGGTCCCCACCGCTCCCAGTGCCCCACCACAGGTGCCCTGCCCCATCTCCCCCTCCAGCCAGAGCAGCCCCAGCAGCTCCCAGCCAGCCCGGTGGCCATCAGGACACGGGCAGCCTGTGGTTGAGCAGCTCCCGGGGGTTTTCAAGCTCTTCAGGAAGGAAGAGAGGACCTTCCTGCCCTGCCCCGGCGCGTGGCGCTGTCACCTCCTCAGCCACCCCCGCGCAGCAGCTGGGGCAGGTTGGGTGACACACTGGCCCTCTCTGGCCCCTTATCTGGGGAAGGCTCCTCAGCAGCAGGAGATGCTCATGGCAGATAAAGAAGCCAAGTTCTGCTCTGAAAAGTGCTGCCTAAGCCGAGGCACCAGAGTTCCTGTTTGCACAGAAAAACGATGGGTGCAGCAGCTCGGGGGGGGGTGATGGGTGCTGAGCACCCCTCAAGGAGGGCCTCACACCCCTCAAGGAGGGCCTCACACCCCTCCTGCTGCTGGGACCAGCCCTGGGAAGGAAAAGGGGGGCCCGGGATGCTGCTGGACCCAAGAGACACGGAGCAGGCTGGGCTCATGGGGATGGGCCAGGTGGGTGGTTGGTGGAGCTGTTGGGGTGAGGAGATCTGAGCAGGTAGAGCTCTTGGGGACCTGCCCGAGCTCCTGCAGGGAGGGGGCTTCAGGAACATCTCCTTGTATTATATCCCCTCATATTATATTATTACCACCAGTGCTTTACTTATTAGCTCCTCACCTTCTACATCTGTCTATCGTGGGGCTCCACAGCATCATTAAGGTTGGAAAAGCCCTCCAAGGTCACCAAGCCCAACTCTTACCTACTCAGCTGGATGGTGGCAACCTCTTCCCAAGGGCTTTTGTTATTCCTTTGCCCATCCAGAGCAGCCCCTGAGGAAGCTCTGGGGAGGCTCCAACATCTCAAGCTCCCACTCTTAGCACAGAAATTCATTTGTGCTGCTTTAATCTGCTGCTGCTGAAGCCCCTGACCCTACAAAAGGGGTTCTAAAGGAGCCACGTGTCTTCTTCTAGACAGACAAGGTGGAGCTCCTGTGCAAAGCCAGCAAGGTCACCTGGGAGAGCCGGAGCTGCCACAAGTTCCTGGAGGGCATCTCCTTCAACCTGTTCAGCCTGGCGCAAAGGAAGAGCAAGGCCAACGAGGTAAGACCCTCCCCTTGGTCCCTGCAGCCCCTTTCAAGCTCTCACCCCATCCTACCACCAGTAGCAGCCAGGACCAGGCTGGAGCCCCTCCTCAGCAAGCACCTTGATGGTCTTTCTTCCTCTTCCAGGTGTCATGTCCCATGGAACAAGGCAACACTACTTCCCTGGACCAGTTCCTGGTGGACCTACATAGAGTCCTCCAACAATTAGTAAAAGACCAGAGTTGAAGTGAAAAAGCCCCAGTTGGTTGGGTTTGTTTTAAGCTATAATGACACTGTATTTGTTCAAATATTATTTATAATAATTCTTTAAATAAATGTATTTTTGGACTAAATTTGCTGGCGTTGCATAAGGAGTTTCTTGGAGAGCTTGAAGGTGCCAGCTGGAACTTGGGGCTGAAGGACCTGGCTGGTAGCATCAAGGAGCCCCCAGCTGCTGGAGAAACCTGCTTGGCCATGTCCTACCACCCGCAGGAGAAACATCAAGGGGTCAAGAAGAGACCGTGGCTGGGACGGAGCTCCAAGGCCAGGCCAGAAGTGGTGGGGACCAGGCTGGTGGCAACAGGGGGAACCTGCTGAGCAGGGATGGAAGGAGGGGATTTTCCACCCAGGTTTGTGACTGGGTTGGGGCTGGGGAGCAGAGCAGGGCCAGGCTCCTGGACGGACCCATGAAGGCAAGCAGAAAGTGTTGTGAGCTGCAAGAAACACGTGAGGGCTGCAGTGAGCAGAGCCTGGAGGCCACCAGCAAGAACTGTCCTGCTCTGGGGAGTAAAATCTGCCAGGCTGGGGGTGGTGATGGTGTCCCCAGCAGCAGGAGCCCCAAGCCTTGCAGGTACTGAGGTGTCTGCCTCTGGCCCAGCGTGGGAGAGCTTTGGAAAGTCCCAGGACTCTGCAGGGCTTGGTTCCTGCATCAGCTGAGTCACTCTGGGGAGCTCCAGGGTGAGCAGACCACAGAAGAAACCTGTAATAACATCCAACTTCAATTTACTCCTTTCTAGCAGAGGGGATCCTGCCCCTCAGCTCTGGAGACCTCCCCCACCATCAGCTCCTTGGGGCAGAGCTCAGGAGTCACTCCCTGGCCTCACCACAGGTTTCCCCTGGAGTCTAGCAAAGCCTCCTCTTGATCTACCATGTACCTCTTCCCCATGGAGGTCTCCACATCCCCCAAACCCTCCTCCAGCTTCTCCACTACCTGCTGCACACCAGAGCTACTCAAGGAGTGTTGCTGCCCCTCCTCACCTGCCTCCTGAGGGAGCTCAGGGAGATGCTGGATGGATGAAGTTATTTAAATAACCCACTCGTGGAGGTGGAGCTAGGAATTGAGAGTTTTATTCCATGGGATGAACATGCTCCAGGGCCACAATACTGATATATACAGTGCTATGAACAACCAGGAAACAGAGAATAACCAGAAATAAACCAGGAAACAAGGAATAAACAGAAACAAACCGTTAGAAAACCAATAAATAGGAAGGAAATCCACAGACAACCAGTTTGTCCCGTGCCCAGGACTGGTCACACTGGGGTGAGAGCTGGAGATGTGCAGAAGGTGCAGCCAGAGAAAGGCACCAAGGACCCTTTTCCCCTCCTCTTAAAGAAAGGACTGAGTTAAATAGGAAATAATTCATTAACACAACATTAAACCACATAAAGCATCAAAACCTCCATGTTCAGGTCAATGTTCTGTAAGGAGGGGGATGTTCTGGGAGGGAGACAATGAAGAGCACACACCATATATATAATTATGGTCATATTTTTGATAAATACTAGAGAGCAGGTACTGCCCTGGGATTGGAATGGCTGCACCCAGCTCTTAAAACCACACAAACCAACCCCTTCTTCACTAGAACCTGTTGTGGACCCATGAGACACCTCAGGAGCACCATCTGCACCATGGTGGGCTCTACTGAGAGGGCCTCCAAGTCCTCTCCTAAGAGCAGATCATGTTCTCCAAGCCCCTGTAACAGGAGGTTGCAGCCAATTAAAGGCCTGTGAGCAATTATCGAGTGTTTTCTCTGCCCCAGGGCTCACATAAACCTGTAGAGTATCAGAATTTTCAGCAGCAGGACTGTAACGTACATTAAACCATCAAGTTTATGCCTTTAGAGTTATTTTTTATATTTCCAATGCAGTGTCACAGTTCACAGCAGCATCCTGAAGCCACTGGGGTCAGGTAAAAGACTTTTCAGGCAGCTTTTTGAAAGCAGAGTTCAGGAGAAATGTCCTTAAAAACAGATTATTCAGCAGATCTGAGCACAAAGGGGAACACGAGTTACCCCTGGATTGAGAACAGGCCAGAAGTGACCCAGGGCAAAACAGCATTTGAGCTGTTTTCAGCCCATCCTGTCTGAGATGAAGACAACCCAACTCTACTCAAGCACATCCAAAACAAGGTCAGCTCTTCAAGAGCCCAACTAGAGCTTAGCTCAACAATTCAGAGTATTTACCCCTTCACCAGCTTTTCCCTACTCTAAGCACTTCACAGGAACATCCTGGTGACTGCAAACATGGCTCAGGACACTCAGGAGCTGCCTTGTCCTTCCCATCATGCTGTGGATGTGGTGCTGAGGGACATGGTTTAGCAGACTTGGTAGAGCAGGGTTGTGGCTGGACTGGATGCTCTTAAAGGGCTTTTCCAACCTCAATGATTCTGGTTCTACCCATAAGGACTCAATTTCTCCTCTTGGTACTTCTCACCCCTCAGGTAGCACTGAGGTCACAAGAAGTGACTAACTAGCACCTCCTGGCACAGGAGCTGGTGAGATGCCTGCAGCCCAGGTCAGAAAGCCACCATCCAAAGGAGATGCATTTTCTCTGTGCCAAAAGCCATGTGTTAAAGTGATCTGTGTCTATTAGCAGCATAAATATCAACAGAAAAAGAGCAGCCACCACAAAGAAATGGGTATTAGAGACCAGAATTATTTCCCCCCCCCTCATCAGAGCACAGCCAGGAGTGGAGATGATTAGACAGGAGCACAAACAGCATCAGCTACTCCAGGGGATGTCACTGTGCTGGGAAAATGGGGTGTTAGTGCCTGGTTTAATACAGGGGAGTCAAACCCCTCCTCAGTGCAGAGCCCTGGAGGAACTGGAGCCATGATGCTCATAGGTTTGAGCTGAGTCCCAGAGTTACAGCATCCCCCTTAAATAATCTCTGCTGGGCAGGTCACAAAATTCACATATATTTAAAAAAATTCCAGCTTGGAAGCAATAAAAAGCAGCCAAAGCAACACAGCCTTAAAAGGAGGATAAATAAAAAAGCAAAGCTCTTTTGCCTTTGCATCAAAGGCCTCATTCTCCACAGGGCCAGAGGATCCCAAACAAATAAAAACACTATTTGGATACACTCAGAGCATGGTCCCTTCCCAGGAGTCTCAGACCTTTGTCATTCACATTTCCTCAGCTATTTTTTGTACAGCAAAAGGGAGGGAAGAGGATGGTGGGTTCAGCACGACACAACCAGGGGAGCAGCCACAGCAAGGAACATTTAAATAAAAGGGCTTGGAAGGTTCAGCAACCACATTCAGACAGAGCTCAGTGCAGAGGACAGGAGTGAAAGCTGCTGGTTATGTGCAAAGCAGGGCAGGAATGGCATCCACCAGCCTGAACTTCTAGGATTTCATCAGGTTTGGAGCAAACACATCTAGAAACACACACCTAGAACCCTTATTTCCTATACATTTCAACAGCTTCCCCCATACAACACATTTATTTCCCCACCATCATACAGACCAGTTGAATATTATGTTAATATAACATACAATATACAGGCAACTAAGGAAAAAAATACTTATTTTTTTAAAATAAAGCTCCATACCAGCAAGGCATGGATTTGACAGCCATGTGCCACCTCTTGAATTCCACCTTCTGGCCAAGCCTGACACACTCACTGACTTTTCTAGGGCAATTCTGAGGAGGTCACACCTACTGCAGCAGAGAGTCAATGACGGCTCCGGGCTTGGCTGAACGTTTTCTGTGTGGAGAGCAGAAAGGAGAGGGGAAACAAAACAATAACAGCACACACACATCACTAGGCTGCTGAGGAGAGAGAGGGACCTGCCACATCACAGGGCTGAACTACACAGGGCTCCTCTTCCACACACACAAAGAGCCAAGGGAACCTGTGCTGAAATCTCCCCCCACAGCGTGGCACCAGTGGGACCAGTATGTGCCAGTGTGTTCAACCACCACAGGTCACAGTCAACCAAAGAATGACCCAGAAGAGGGGGATGCATCAGAAAAATCCCCAGCCAAGCCTTTCTGGACAAGGTTTAGTGTAGTGAGGAGATTTCAGCCTGGTTCTGTCACACTCTGCACTGGTAAACTTGATACCCTGCAGAGTTGTGGCATTTTTCTTTTCATTAAAAGAAATGTTTGAGGACTTAGGGTCAGTTTGCAAAGACAAACTTCAGCCTTCCCCTGGGTACATCCCCCATGACATAAAGACTCCAAAGTTCTTCACCTTCTACCCGTCTTGGGCCTGGATCTTCCTTTTGAGGTCCTTGGTCTCTCCAGCTTCATCAGCGACTGCCTCAAGCTTTCTTCAGTGTAAGCTAAGTAAACATGGGAAAGGTCCACTTCAAAGGGCTAAAAAACACCAAAAAACCCACCCCACAGGAGAAAAACCATCAGAATCACTTTATACACTGAGAAGTGGTGCTTCTCTAACACCAGACAGACTCATTCCATCAAAAAAAAGAATTAATAGAATTATTATGGTTGGAAAGGACCTTGAGGATCATCAAGTCCAACCTTCATCCAACATCTCCCTGACCACTAGGAGATGTTTGCTATCAAGAGGTGGGTGCAGGCAGCAGAGCTCAGAGCCCAGCAGCTCAAGACATGACTAGAAAACATGACTCACATCTTTTTCCTTTTTATCCAGGACAGGGGTCTGCTTCCTCATGTTGTTCCCTGTATATGCCACACATTTCTGGAGGAAAGAAAAGGTCTCTCAGTCAAATCTGCTGCAGTTCAGTGAAGTCCACGCAGCACAAGGTTTGTAGGCTGACTTCTGGGCTTGGGGAACTCCTCAGAAGTTCACCAGCCCCCAGCTTACCAGCTGCCATTCACCAATGTCTTCGTTCCAGTGGACATACTGCTCGATCATCTCCTGGAGGGGAATGGGAACAGGAGTTGTCAGAGACCCCACAGCCCAGGTGGGTTTGCCAGAACACAGCCCTAAAGGCCTGGAAAAGCTGCTGAAGAACATCTCATAGAATGTTTGAGGCTGGAAGGGACCTCCAGAGCTCATCTGGTCCAACCTCCCTACACCAGCAGGGACATCTCTGCCTAGGGCAGGCTGCTCAGAGCCCCAGCAAGCCTGACCTTGAAGGACTCCAGGGATGGGGCCTCCACCCCCTCTCTGGGCAGCCCCTTCCCCTGATCTATCACCCTCAAGTAGAACTTTTTTCTAATCTCCAGCCTAAATCTCTCCTTTCCTAGCTCAAAACCATCACCAGCTCAAGCTGTTTTTCTCAGGAGAGCTCCATCAAACTCAAACCCCTCTATTTATACTATGAAGGGAAAAATATCAGCCCCAAGTTCTACCCACTGGAGTTCCCACTATGGCCCATCATGGATCTCCCACTAGGCCAACACTACCAGGAGAGCAATGAACACATAGTAATGTGGAAAAACTAGAGAGTTAAGGGAAATAACTCTTATATTTTCTATAAATATAATTAATGGTATTTACTGAGAAATAACTCTTATATTTTCTATTAAATAGCATTAATGGTATTTAAGCTCATTAGTTTTCTGGATATTGGGGTCACAAAACAAAAAGTGAAGAGTTTCAAGCTCAGTCTGATTAATTTATATTAATATTGGACATAAGAACAACTTCAAGCAGCATGAAAAAAGGTTTTGACCACACCCCAAGTATGGGCACACTGAATACCCCAGTTAAATACGTGGTGAATGGGATTTTATTTATTTTAAACTTGCTGTTTGCTGGGTGGAATTAAAGTCAGAGGGGTCAGAGAGCCCAGGCCTGGGTACCTGGTAGTCCTGAGGGATGAAGTTGTCTATGATAAGGATCTGCAGGCGAAGCTCCCTGCTCAGCTGCCTGATGTTCTCCAGCAACCCTTCAATCTCCCTCTGGTGCTCCTGCTGCAGATCTGCCATCTGAGGGCAAGATGAGAAGTGTCAGAGCTAAAGACAAAGCAACAGCCTAAAAAACTCTTCTGCCTATGTGAGGTTTTGGGGTAACAAAAGCAACCTCTGGTTATAAGCACTAGAATATTTCTCTCTGCAGAACAACCCCCCTGAGAGGTTCCAGCTCAGGTGGCTGAAAGCAGGATGAGGTTCTCAGTTTCATGAAGAGGAGGTTGGCCTGCTGCCAGCCCGAGCTCTGCCCCAGCTCAGAGCAGAGGAGTGTGCAGACAGCTTACAGCCCTGGCAAGGCTTCAAGGAACAACTCTGAGCCCAAAGAAAAATGCATTTTTCATGACACAGGAACTCGAGGTACCGGCCAAAGGACACGTTGATCCAGTGACTGAGGAGATGAGGAGGACAAAGAGGCAGAGAGGACAGAGCTGAGCTGCCCTTCCCAGCTCCAGATCTTCACATGATCACAGCCTGAGGGCTCCAGACACTAACCTCTGACTTTGCAGCCATCAGCATTGTCCAAACTTTCTTCAGCTTCTTGGTCTTGCCCTGTGCTTCCTCCTGGAGGCTGGTGTACTTCTCCTCGATGTCCAAACGTTCTTGCTGCAGGAAACAATCAGCACAGACACCCCATTAACAAACCCAAAGGAACTATCTGAGTATGGAGAAGAGGAGGAACTACTTGAATGAAACAAGGTATTGGCCAAGGGCATGGAGAGCTGGCTGAGCCCAGAGGGACCCACAGGGACTGCATGGCCAACACATGGCCTCCAAAGTGGTTGGAATCATTGAATCAGATTGGTTTGGGTGGGAAGGACCTTTAAAGGTCATCTCATCCAAACCCCCTGCAGGGAGCAGGGACATGTGCAACTATCTCAGGTTGCTCAGAGCCCAACCTCCCCTGCAATGGTTCCAGGGATGGGGCAGCCACCACCTCTCTGGGCAACCTTGGACAGGCTCTCACCACCCTCAGCATCAACAATTTTTCCTTTATCTCATCTAAATCTCCCTCTTTCAGTTTCAAACCATCACCCCTTGTCCTGTCCCAACAGGCCCTGCTCAAAAGCCCATCCCCATCTTTCTGACAGGCCCCTTGAAGTCCTGCAAGGCCCCAAAGAAGGTCTCCCTGGAGCCTTCTCCTTTCCAGCCTGAACAAGCCCAACTCTCCCAGCCTGGCCTCACACCAGAGGGGTTCCAGCCCCCTGATCACTTGTGGCCCCCTCTGGCCCTCTCCACCAGGCCACCTCCTCCCATGCTTTGAGCTGAGCCACACCACCCACCAGAGCAATGCCAACGTCCCCCCACTGCTGTTCTCACTCAGCTACAGCACAGCCCCACCTCCTTCTCCTCCAGCTCCTTGCGAAGCTGCTCTGCTCTCTTCCTCCGTTCTTCCAGCTCCATATTTGATTCTTCCAGAAGCTTCTCTTGCTCCTCTGCTTTTGCCAGCAAGTCCACTCCGCCGACAATCACCTTCTTCTCCAGAGCAGACAGTTTCTCCAGCAGGGACTGGTGCTCCTGTCTGGGGAGACAGGTAATGTCAGACTTCCCAGCCCACGGTGCTCACGAGGCAGCAGCTCCAGCTCAGTTTTACAGCCCAGGCAGCAGCCACAGGGCTGGAAAAACTTGTCCTGCTGCCACGAGTTTACGTGTGGGTGAGGAGTTCCCTGAGCTCCAGCTCCCATTGCTCTCCTAAAAGTCTCTTGGAAGGTCTCTCCTGGCCCAAGCCCCCTCCGTGAGGGGCTGCAAAGCAGGGGTGGTATCACCAGGCACCCCCTCCCCAAGGGCCAGCACTGGGGTGCCCAGAGGCAGCTGCAGAAGTGGAAGGGAGTGAGGAGAGATCAAGGCAGGGTAGGTGAGATGCCAAGCAGGAATGGTGGCTGCTGCTGGAGCTGCCTGGCAGCAGGATCTCAGCAGCTTCTCAGCTCTGGAGTGGAGAACCCCCACCCAAAATGAGATGCTTGGGACAGGGTGCTGCAGGAACCCCACCAGCTACACCCCTATTGCCCACTGACTGCTCTGCAGGGTCTGGAGGACTCTGTTTCTAGGCTACCTCACCCAACTAGATAAGAGTAGGAAGATGAGGCAAAGAGATGAAGTTTGTCTTTTCCATCTGCTCTAAACTCAGAGCAGAACAAGCTCCTCTTGCACTCTGATAACAGCAAGAGGCCCCTCAGCTGCACCTCCAGATGTGGTGGAGTAATAAAGGAAAAGCCCCGTGGCCACCCAAAGAGCTCAGAGCAGGGCACTCACTGGGCTTTAAGCAAGTCCTTTTCTCTCTTCTCCAGCTCAGCCCTGGCTTTATTTCTTTCTTCTTCTTCCATATCAAGCTTTGTTTCAAGAGCTTTTCTCTCCTCTTCAATCTTTGCTTGCATCTCCACCATCTTATCAGGGGAAACTTTCTTTTTGCCTTTGGAAGAGATGGGGAGAGCAGATTAGTCCACAGGAAAGAGTCAGTCTCTGTATCACAGCATTTCTGCCAAGTTCAGATTCAACACTTGCACTTAAAAAATTTTTAATTAGGTGTCAGCTCCAAGCTGGGCACAACTCAGTCCTTCCAACCCCATCTTAGCACTGACCAGTTGTCACCAGTCCCTACAGAGAAGGAACACTATGTAATTAACACTTTAACATGCAAGCAACACTCAGAGAAGGAAGAGTGCCTGAAGAGAAGCCTGAGCTGGAAAAACTGCTGGTTTAACTATGCAGATGATGGGAAATGAAGGAGAGCAGAGGACTGCCTTCACCTGCAGCTACCAGAGCTGAGCCAGCAGGAGTGACACACTCAAATCCCAGATTAGCATCCTCATCACACCCCTCATTCATCCTCCTCCTTGGGGGTTTACCTACTGCAGAGTGAGCAGGTAGGGATTTTACAATGGAAATACAGACTAGAGAGGTTCAGAGCAGCCCCTATGAAAAGCAGGCAATTAAAGACAATTTTAGATGGCATTCCATCTACACAGCAGTGAGATTTGAAACTACTGAGGTTTGCTGAGGCTTATCAACTGTGTCTGTACAAGATAAGCACCACCACAGCACATCTGCTACGCTTCAGAGAGGGTGGCAAAGGAAGTGGCCAGAACAGCCCATTGAGCCCATCACCCTGCAGGGCTGGTCCCCAGCACCCATCATTTGGAAACAAAGCCTGGAAGTCACCCCACAGGTCTTGAGTCAACTTCTGTTGGAGCCCAGGAGTGCTTAAGGCAGGAGAACACAGTCCCATGGGGTTATTTTTATGCCTACATGCATCTCCTCAAATCCCTGTCTCCCAGAAGTCCTAAATCTCCCTTTATTCACCACAAGCAAATCCTTCATTTTCTGGTTTTGCTCTTCTCCAGACAGAAAATCCCCCATAGGATCCAGATGCCTAGAAATGAGTAGAAGCCATGAGTGACAAGGGACTGCTCTTCAGTGACATGTGGTCACAACAGGCTCAAGAAGTTGTTCAGTTAAAGGCTTCCCTCCTTCCAGCTTTATTTAGCTAGGTGACCTCCAGCAGACAGACAAAATGCACTGTACTTGTATATTTATATGTGCATATATGTATATACATGTTTGTTCACACAGACTAAATAACCCATGAGTTTTGTGGCAAGGTAAGGACTCAAATATCTTCACTTCCATCTGCAAAACTCTGGAATCAGGCAACAAGCACTTAATTCTGGATTCTTTGGGCAAGAAGCTTTCTGAAGGGCCATATAGAGCTCATCATGCAGATAAGATAAGCCAGATAAAGGCTTTTACTGCTAGTACAGCCCTGTATGTTCTCAGCTGAGGAGAAAAAGGTGAACCAAACCAAGTTGAGAGCCTTCCACAAGCCCTTCAGTTCATTATAAGGAGGTGGAAATCAATTACACCAACCTGCTTGATCTTGCAATAAGAGGGAGCAGAAAGCAAGTCGCAGAGAGGCAGCAAACACATGGAAAGAGGAGGAGAGAAAATATATTATTGCTTTGATCATCTTGGACAAAGAGCATCAGCCTCAGCACAAACATTCATTCATGGATGTGTTTCTAGAGTCAAACACTCTACTGGAGGATTGTCTACAAGGGAAATCATCACTAAACTCCAGCAGTTACTGATGCATCGTGGGTGGATGCTGAAGCAGTTTCTGTACTTCAGAGAGCTTTGCACATCCAGGAGAACCTTCAGCACACTCACATTCACCCCCCATCCAGTGCAGTGCAGAAATTGTGTCCCATGAGGAGCCTGCCGCAAAGATCATGCCCAAGAAACAACTCCAGGGGGTTCCCCAGGCTCAGCCCTTCCCCAGCTCAGGACAGCTGAGTTGTTATTGTACCTGCCCAGTGTCAGCACACAGAAGACTCAGAGTTTTACCCAAGCTTCTGAGGCAGTTGTTTGAGGAGAGGTGAGAGTTGCAGACAGAGTCTCAGCACAGGATTGCTCCATTTAATGCCAGGGGGTGTTAGTGGGTTAACTGGGCAGTAACTGGTGCTTCCATAGAGGTACAGAGCCAGGCTGGGTTATCAAGCAAGTGCAGCCAAAAAGGCAGGGCAGGAAAGGGATCATGAGAGGCACCACATGCAGAAGGGGCAGGCTCAAGGACAGTTAACATCCCAAACCACACTGGGCCAGGCTTATCAAAGCCCAGCTCAACTTCCGCACCAGAGCTGTCTCCACACTGGCAGGAGCTGGACTCACCCCCTGCCACAGCAGCAGTTTGCCATTAACTGTCCTCACCCAAAGGAAAAGCTCAGGGTCCAAGCAAGCTTTGAAAGAGCAAGTCTGAAGCAAGCAGGTTTCCAAGCCTACCATCAGATGATCCAAAGATGTCCCTTCTTAACCTGCTACCACACTTTGAGCTGATGCTTTCCACTATGGAAAATGACTAGGACTAGTATAAATTCAAGTTATAACTATATAACAACCCTTTCCAGGCTACCTCCAGCCAGGGAGGAGAGTGGATGTGTCTCTACAGGGTGACCACAACAGCAGGTGAAGTCCCTCCAAGCCAGGTCCTGAGAGATGATTGATTTCCTCAGCCCTCACTGTCTGTAGGTGGAACAGGACAGAGGCCTCTGACCAGCAGCAGATCAGACTTTCCTCACTGCTAGATCAAAATCTAGATCCTTTGTTCCTCTGAACTAAGTCCCACAGTGACCAAGAACTTGATGCCATGGGGTAGTTAAAAAAAAATCACCAAAGACTTTGGTTCTTTAAGTACCTGCCAAAATAAAGCCACCCAACCAAGCATCACCACGTCCTCCTTGTCAGTATAAACTTTATGTTGCTTGATTGACTCCTCCACTTTCTCCAAAATGGATTTTGAGAGGGCAGAGTCCAACAGCACAGCACAACCCACCTCACCTGCTGGATCTCCTTTTTATGAGCTCACATTGTAGCAACTCCAGAAAGAAATTTAGCTCAGACCTTTTCCTGATATTTTAGGGGTGCTTAATACAAATTGTAAACTGTCTTGATTGACTTATTTCTTAATTATCTTTAAATCTGGTTGGAAGAGACCTTTAGGATGGAGTCCAACCATTCCCCATCCCTGCCAGGGCACCACTAACCCCTGTCCCTCAGCACCACATCTCCACGGCCTGGAAACCCCTCCAGGGCTGGGGCCTCCACCACTGCCCTGGGCCAGCCCTTCACAACCCTTGCCAGGAAGAAAGTGCTCCTCAGCTCCAACCTAAATCTCTCCTGGGGCAACTTGAGGCCTTTTCCTCTTGTCCTATCCCTTGTTCCCTGGGAGAAGAGACCTGCAGGGTCCCATGTCCAAGCACCATGCTCATCTGCTCCCATCCCTGGCTAACAGTGCTCTCTGGAGGGCTCTCTGAGGCATGGAAGCAGCAAAGGCAAGACATGCTGTAGCAGATACAGGCTGAGGTTTCTCTCTCCAACAGACAGACACAGCAGGGCAGAGTGCAGCATCACAAATGGAGTGTGCAGATCATGGAAAGGCCGAAGCTGAAAGGACTGAAGAGCTCCCACTCACTAGTGAAGGACTTATCCAGAGGTTTCTCTATGACAGAGCATGTGGAGTCTGAACTACTGCTGCTGCTACTGCCTGGAAAACAGAAATGTGTCCCACAGAACAACCCAGAGAGGAAGAGACATGCAGATGGGGAGTTAGTTCTAGAGGAAAGTCCACCCAGAAGGGCCAGCAACCTTTCACAAAGGCCCAGGTTCCCCTCAGGAAGCAGTTGCTAGGACCCCTCCCAGCCTCAGCTTGCCAAGCCACCATTTCCCAGCACAAACCAGCATGCCCCAAAAGAGCCCCCAGTTCAACCCATCTGAAGCAGCCTACAGCTGAAACCAACATGCCAAGGCAGCTTCTGGGCCAAGCAGGGACAGCCCAGGGACCCAGACCACCGTGGAGAAGGCTGTGGGGGTCTGCAGCAGAGGATTCAGTGACCAGGAGTCCCTTCCAGTCTTATGTAGGTGGTGATTGTCCACACTGCCCTCACTTAGGGACATTAACAGAGGAGTTTCTTTGCCCTCTGCTCCTTTCAAGCAACATTTTGAAGGTGTCTCCCCTTGGGAGGGGATTTGGTGCTTGGAGACAGTGGTCAAAGCTTTTTGCTTCTGGAAATTAGTAAAAGGTGAAAAATGAAGTTGTTACAACTATCAATGACATGACAAAAGCCATCTGGGACTCTGCTTGGACAGCTACCAAAATGGAGAGTGCATCTACAGCAGGAATGCTTTAACAGGGATTTTTTAAATAAGATGTGGGTGTTTCAGGACAGGAAGGTAGTTTGAAGGTTAAAATGGGTTTACTGGAAGTTGAGGTGTAGCATTGGGCTTGACTTCTCTACTCCCCATGAAGAAACATCAGAGGTTCCAGGGGCATGGCAAGCTCCCTGGAAGCCACAGCTTCCCATGGTACCCAGTGACCTCCAGTTCCAGGTCCAGCCACAGCCCTTGGAGTTTGAATGTCACACAGTTAAACACTGGTGTAGGACAAAGCAAACTTCACCACGGGCTCTCCAGAGTGCTCCCAAACAAGGGCTGTGCAGCTCCCATCCAGCTTTTCAGCTTGCACAAAGACACCCACAGGTCAAGTTTTATCTCTACCAACATAAAATAGGACACACCACAAGAGTCAGTTACTAAACATCCATAAGACAGATGAATCCTTTGCCTAAACCACAGCCAAAGGTTCCCCCTCCAACCATTCCCATGTGGGTTATAAAAACCACATCTGCCTACCACTGATCTTGGGTGCCTCCTTCCTCCCACCTCTGCAAGCAGGGGAAGTTCCAGCACACCACTCACAAGCCATTCACAGCCACCTTGTGGCAACCAAGGAGCCACCACAAAAGAGGAGGTCACCACAAGCACAGCTACCCGAGTGGAAGCAGACACTAGAGGTTCAGGGCTGTCCATCTACAGAGAGGGCTCCCAAAAGCTTCGTTTCAGGAGGGGCATGATAATTGCAGCGGCAGGGGGGCAGCTCCACATCTCCACTTCTCCCCACCTGGCTCTGGCTACACTTTGACACCAGCTCCTGGCTCCAAGGAGACTGGTGGCACTGGCAGGACCCTCTGCTGCCTTACCCCGACGCCTCTTCCGCTTCTCCCCGTCCTCTCCAATCTCCCCATCATCATCTTCATCCTCCTCTTCAGATTCGCTGGTCTCAGAACCAGATATCTCTTCCCCTGCAAGAGAAGAGGGGCATTTGTGATGTGGTTTATGATGGTTTATAAGAATCACTTCTCAGATGAAAATTAAAAATGGTCAAATGAACCAAGTGCAGAGACTTGCTACTTAAGCAGACATCTGTGTACATGAAGCTGGGGGGCTGTTACTGGAGAAGAATGTCCAATTTCACAACTATTTATCACTGCTGCCACTGCAGACACCACACTCATTTCAGGCTGACTTTGGAAACCAAACTGAACAGACCCCAACATTTAACACCTTGGCCTGCCAGTAATGTTAGTAAATAAAGCTGTTCATTCTGTAGCTTAGGCTAAAAATTTGAGAAGCCCACCCGGGATGAAACAGCCACACCCAGCTCCCAACCCTTGAAAAAAAGAATTCCTGATTATTTCTTGCTTCTCCTGAACAGGGCAACTCCAAACAGCAAGTTGTGCTGGAGCTACAGCTGCTCCACACTGAGAATGTTGTGCCAAGGTCACTGTTTGGTAGCCATCCCTCTGGCAGGGTGGCCCAAGAGTGTCACAAGGCCATGAAGTTATGGGGTTAAAACAGCTTCTTGTTTCTCTCTGCAGTGGTTGAAAGTCAGCCCCAGTTCTAGCCCCACAAATGTAGTTAATTTTTCCCCTGAAAAATGCATCTGTTCTCCTCAAACAGGGAAAATATCTGACCTTTTCTTATGGTCTATTAATGCCCTGCCCACTGCCCAGAGCCCTCTGCTCATCAGGCACCCTCCCTCTGCCCAGAGCCACCCCTTACCCTGGTGCCAAGTGCCACCTAGTGCCAAGTGCAGGCAAAGCCAGGGCCCCACCAGCACCCACCGCCCTTGGGACACCTCTCCTGGAACCCAGCAGGGCAAACAAAGCCAGGACACTGGCCCACACCAGCCACCAAACCCCAGTAACATCTTCCAGCAGCAAATTCACACAAACAGAACCAGTGTTGGCAGAGAGAGAAACCCCCAGAGGAGGGGAGAGGGGGGATCTCACCTTCTTCCAGTTTCTTCTTGAGCTCTTCAATCTCTTTCTGAAACTGGCGGAGCAAAGCATCCTTGGGATCTTCATTGATCCTGGCCTTGTTCTTTATGTTCTTGGCTCTGTTGGCATACCTCAGGGTGCTGATGGTCTCATCATAGTTGTAGTCTGCAGGTCCAATGTTTGCACACTGTGACACACACAAGAGCAAGTTACTGGAGGGGAGAGCATCAGAGCCCAGAGCAAGTCAAGGAGTAATTTTAAGCTAGGAAAGGAGAGATTTAGGCTGGAGATTAGAAAAAAGTTCTTCAACATGAGGGTGGTTGATCAGTGGAATGGGCTGCCCAGAGAGGTGGTGGAGGCCCCATCCCTGGAGTCCTTCAAGGTCAGGCTTGCTGGGGCTCTGAGCAGCCTGCCCTAGGTAGAGATGTCCCTGCTGGGGTAGGGAGGTTGGACCAGATGAGCTCTACAGGTCCCTTCCAGCCTCAAACATTCTATGATTCTATAAGTCATTTCAGGGACCCATCCCTCCCACTGCTACTCTTCCCCAAGCTTTCCTGCTGCTTCAGCACCAAAGCTGCTTTGGCCTGCCCAAGTACAGCCTTGAGCACATCTGCACCTTGCAGAGCTTCATCTGTACAGAGGCAAAGAGAAAAGACAAGAAAAAGATGCCCCTAGAAGGTTCTCCAAGCTCTGAAGCAAGGAGATAAACACCAGGCTGCTCTCACGGCAGAGCCACCAGGCTACCCCATAAAAATGCAGCTCAGGGGCTGGCACTGGAAGGGCCTCTCCCATCTTACCATCATGGTTTTGGAGTTGCCCCCCAGAGAGTCCTGGAGCAGCCGGGTGAGCTTGGAGTTGCGGTAGGGCACGTGGGTGCTCTTGCCATCCACCAGGGCTGAGATCACATTCCCCAGGGTGGAGAGAGAGAGGTTGATCTTCGTGGCTTCCTTCAGCCTCTGCCCCGTGGCCCCAGTTTTGGCCTGTCTTTCAGAACCCTGGAAAAGCAGCAGGAGTTACAACAGGTCCTCTAAAGCATCCCTCCTGCCACCTACACCTGAAGTCTTGCTGGTGGCCCTGCCACCAACCACCTCAGCCATTATTAGAGAACCTGGCCACGTGTCTCACACATGAAAGAGACAAGTCAAACAGGTCATAGCTGAAGCTTTCAGTGACAGCAAACTCTGGATTGCTCAAGGCAATGCAGTTGGGAAAATGGAGATTATTGTCCCCACCAACAGCAGTGTTATGAGGAGCAAGGCAGCAGTTATGAGGCCTCTCAGCTGGAGCTGCTCAACACCACCTCCAGCCTTCCCCATCAGCAGATCAAGGGAGGAAAAGCAACACTAATTATTGCAAAGAGCTGCACAGAGCAACCTTAACTTTATTTACATGATGTATGTTTATGTGCAGGCATTGAATGACTTTGGTCTCTCCATTCCTGCATCTGATTCTCCAGTGTAAAGTCTGCCCTAAAGACACATTTTACCAGCACAATTAGAGTGGTTTAAAGTGAGTGCCAGAGGGAGGGAACCAGCAAGCAATGAGCTGCATGGTCACAACCCCTTAAAAAACCCCAACCTCTTGCAAAGCCCCAGTTCTGCTGTCCAGAGAGCTCTTTCCAAGGTGGTTTATCCATCTAATGATTAATTTATAGCAAGAGAGCTCTTTTACTGGGATGGGCTCTGGCTACACTAGAGACTCTTCCTGCTACACCTGATTTAATGCCCCAAGTGAACACCTCATAGAAATTATGGATCAAAACTAGAGGTGGGGAGATTCAGATGAGACGTTAGGAAGAAGTTCTTCTGGCCCAGGTTGCCCAGAGAGGTGCTGGAAGCCCCATCCCTGGACATTTGGAAGGCCAGGCTGGCTGGGGCTGTGAGCAACTGCTCTAGTGGGAGGTGTCCCTGCCCATGGCAGGGGGGTTGGAACTGGATGATCTTTAAGGTCCCTTCCAACCCTGATAATTCTGTGATCCTAAATCCAATGCCAACCAGAAGTTTGGGCTGTGGAATGGGACATGCTCTTTTCTACACCTCCAGCAGCTCAGAGGTGAGCAGAGATGCCAGCAGGGGTTAGACAGAGCCAGGTGGCCCCACTTACAGCCAGGTCCACGAGGTGCAGCTTGCCCATGCGCACGTGCATGTTGCCATCCACCCCCTTCTCACTGCACTCGATGGTGATGGTGAAGATGGCGTGGGAGCGGGAGCTGTGCTCGTTCATGTTCGTGGCACCAACAGAGCCTTTTGAGAGAGAAATTAACTCAGAGTTAATTCAGAATTAAGCACATGCTGCTGTAACTCCTCCTGCTCTCAAAGGAGGTTTGTCCCCGCTCCTTCACCCAACCCTGTTGTTCAGAAGATGCTCAGACTGAGTAACAAATTATTTTTGGGCACCAGAGCTGCAGCACATCCCCAGTCTGGGCTGGAAGTGTCACAGCCTGAGCCAGCCAGGCCCCCATCCCAAGAGCAGCAGATGCTCTCAGCTGTTTCTTTAAGGCTACAAAGATCAGATTCACAGCTGACCCCTGAGAATAGCTGTATTTTGAGAAAGAACACGGCAATCCACACCAAGATCCAAACCTGAGGTCACAAAAGGATCTGAGCTTAACTAGCAAGTCTTCCAGAAAACACAAACCACCTCCCACTCTCAGCCCAGCACTGGTTGTTCATCCTGAGCAGCAGCAAAGAGGGAAAGGGCCAAGACAGCCACTGGTAGTTCTGACAACCCCACCTGCCCTCCTTGCACCCTCCCCTTCCCTGCTTTCCCCACTGGCACTGGCTGAGCTGGGAGCCTTCCTCACCTGTCCCAGCACTAGGGGCTGAGGAGGAGGAGGTGTGCTTTCTGTTCTGCTCTGCTGAACAACCTTCCCAGCATCAGGACTGGGATCTCTAACTGTGGTCTCATGGCCAGACCTCTGTTCTGAGCTAGAGACCTGCCCAGACAAGGCTACGTACGGTTCTTGTGGCCCAGGGTCATGATCCTGTCCATGTCATCTGCATTGTTCACAACATAAGCTGAAAGGTCTTTGATGTAAACTCCCACATCAGGTCTCTCTTTAACCTAGGAGAGAAACAGTTTAGACTGAGCATCCTTAGATCCCCATCACAATTTTCATCACTGGGACAGGGTGGTGATTTCCTCCCCCAGGTTCACACTCCACACTCAGAACCACAGCAGCTATGGGGTAAAGACTCATGCAGGACAATATTCTAATAAATAGTGACTTCAAAGCTCTGTTTGATTCCTAGAAAGCCTGTTGAGGGGCCCTTGGGGTAGAACCACAGGCACAAAACTGACCCAGATGGAACAGCCAGTTTCTAACCAAGTGGAGGAGACTGGAGAAGTCAGTAAAGATCTCAAGCTCCTGTATCTTAAAGGAAACTATCTGTGGTGAGGAGCCCAACCTCCCACTTCCCTTCAGGTGCTTCTCTGGTCTTTAAAATATAATAGTGCTCACAGATTCCAACCCAACACCCCAGTGGGACAGCAGGCTCACCTCTAGTCTCTGTGTCTGGTCCTTCCCCAGCAGGTCCCTCACTTCTTCGTTGTAGATTTCCAGGTAAGACACCCGAACTAGAAACCTGGGGACAAACAGTTGGTGGCTTCCTTAGACACCTGTTCAAGTGCAGCAAACACAACCCCAGAGCACAAAAAAACCACAGGGATATCCCAACACAATCCTGCTACCCCACCAAGATCTGCTGAAGCAGGAGCCTTTAGGCCAGGACCATTTCAGATGCCATTGCCCAGGTCAGGCTCCTGCTACAGGAGACAGAACAGGAGGCAACACAACAGACAAGCAGTGAAGAGAAAACATTTACCTTGTATCCCCCTCTGCCTTGGCAATGTGGCCAAATATGTGGGCAAAGGAATTGGGAATGATGCCTCTAAGCTCAGGAACTGCCCGGACACCTTCCATGGTGAAGGTTTTGCCAGTTCCAGTCTGTCCATATGCAAAAATAGTACCTGAAAGATAAGAAGATACAAGAACAAACTCTGTGAAGTCACTAATTGCAGTTTTACTTCACCCCCTCTTAGCCTGTAGCACTAAACACCCCTATTCTTATTCT
Organism: Brachypteracias leptosomus; assembly: GCA_013401335.1. NCBI lineage: Eukaryota > Metazoa > Chordata > Aves > Coraciiformes > Brachypteraciidae > Brachypteracias > Brachypteracias leptosomus. Next base: position 4,779 of record VYZX01001666.1, on the reverse strand, counting down.
GCCCACTCCAGTAGATACTGTACAAAGCTTGGAGCAACACTGGACAACCAGAGGGAACAGGCTGAGCCACTCTCTGATCCAGCCTGCAGTGATTAAAGTATGGAGCACTAACACACTCAGGTCCCACACACAAACAGTTAATGCAAGCCTAATTAATAATGTGGGCAATTAGAGGAAGATCATTATAAACCAGCTAGTGCTCCAAGCCATGGTAGGAACAGTGTGAGGCTTCTACAACAGGTCACAGCCCAGGTCTGACCCTGCACAAGCAGCTACAGATTAGAATCAGCCTGCACAGGAAGACAGCCAGAAAATGTCCCAAGACCCCAGAATCCAGCACTCCAGAAATATACTGGGTTTTGAGTCCAGCCTAGCACTGCTGAAAAGTCAAGTTCTCCTTGTCAAGCCACTGATATGAGTTTGGAAAAGCCAAATAGAACAGTTCAGTTGGAAGGGACCAACTGAAGGTTGGTTGGAAGGGACCTACAACAACCAGGTTCAACTGCCTGCCCACCTCAGGGCCAACTAAGAGCCAAAGCAGGTTGTTAAAGGCACTGGCCAAGTGCTTGGAGCACCAACCCCTCTCTAGGAAGTCTGTTCCAGAGCTTCACCACCCTCTCAGGGAGGAAATGCTTCCCCAAACCTCCCCTGGTACAGCTCAGAACCATTAATTTTTAAACCATGAATTTTAATCAGCTGGCACCTGGGTGTGTGAGCACAAGAGCTTATGAGGCATTTCACAAACCTTCTCAAAAGAGCCTTTGTAATCTGTTGTTGTTTACAGCACACTTATGGAAAGCAGTAATTTGCTTCCTCCATAGTATTCCTTTACATAACACATGTTCATGCATAACAGACACACCCAAACCATGGCCACGCTCTTCCCAGCTGCAGGAAGCACAAGATTATCAGTGGGGTAGAGCAGATGTGTTTAACCACTCATCTTAATTTCAAACAGCAAAGTTCAGAGGAGAAAATGCAGCAGTTTATGCACAAGTTCTGGCTGCACACCTGGTTACTGTGGGCAGCTGCTTGGTCACTGAAATTCTATAGTGAAGAGCTGTTGAGAAGTCTGATAATGAAATAAAGCACATTTTTTTTGCAAACAGAAGATATAGAATAAAAACTGAGCTCACTGACCTTGGCTGAGTCTGGTTCATGACCCATTTCCCACTGTTAATGGGCATAGTAGGAACAGCAAGTCCCTCCAGGCTATTTTAAGCCAGAGGCCACAACAGAAACAACACAGGACCCTCAGAAGGTGAAACTCCCTCAAATAAGATCAGCAGCAACTCCAGCTGGAAATGCTGATTTATCACAACAAGGGACTTACCATTGTACCCCTCCAGAACAGAGTCAATAATAGGCCTGGCAGTTAAATTATAGACATCCAGCTGTTTGCTCTCGGGTCCAAACACTGTGTCAAAGGTAAACGTCTTGGGAGGCTCGTTGGATGAGTCAGTTTTGTGGACAGTGATGGTGCCTCTCATCTCATCCACGTTCACTGCCATCCTGTAGCCTGTGGCCTTCTCCCGCTCGTTGAGGGGCCGGCACCGAACCACCACCTTGACATTGTCACAGCTCTCTGGCCTCTCCAGCTTCTCGGCCTTGTTGATCTACAGTTATTTATAAAAAGGCAACACCACTGTTAACACACTAGTGGGATTAAGCACAAACGCTGTTTGTGCATCTCCACAGGACCATGAACTCAGGGACTTAAAACCAGAACCAGGTTATAGAATCATCCAGGTTGGAAAAGACCTCCAGGATCATCAAGTCCAACCTTTGTCCAACATCTCCCTGACCCCCAGACCATGTCCCCAAGCTCCACATCTACTCCTTTGTTGAACCCCTCCAGGGATGGTGACTCCAGCCCCTCCCTGGGCAGCCTGACCAATAACTAAAGTGGAGAGAATAACACACACAATCTTCTGTTTGCTAACGTGGAAACCAACCGAGCAAAACTTGAGAATTTCATATTCAAAATCATCTAAGAATTTCTTCCAGAAACAATTTGATGCTTGTGAACAACCCACGAGCAGTTTGCTGTTAGGTAGGTGCAGTTGTGCCATTCTTTTACATCAACACCAACCACACTCACTAATCTCCAACCTCACAGATGACATAAGCAGATCAAGCAGGCACAGGCTGGAGGGAATTCATTTAAGCTACAAGCTTCAGCTGAACTTTAATCATTTAGAAAAGTCAAATGCTGTATTATGAAGCCTCACAACCTTTTTATTCCACAAAGTGGCACCAGAAATGAAACTGAACCAAAGAAATTTGGTGTCACCTGCTTTAACTGATGAAATCAAACAGTTTTGGGTTTATTTAGTCAAATCTAAGGCACTACCCTTGGCGATAGGTGCTGTAGCAGAGGGTTTAACCACTTCTAGAGCAGCCACCTCAGAGGTCAACAACAAACAAGCCGTTCCCAAGCTCCTCTCCCACCAGGGCTCCCCCCAGGCCTCAGCGGAGGCCAGAAGCAGGTTGTGCTGCAAGCAGAGAGCTGAGGGGCCTCACCTTGGAGGAGGAGGGACCCTCCAGCCCTGTTCTACCACAGGAGGAGCAAAGAAAGCTCCTGAAATAGCTGCAGAATCCCCGATGGGCCGCCCGCAGCATCACCCCCGGCCTCCCCGAGGGAAGGACGCAGGGAAACACCCCCCGAGCCCTCGGCGGACCCCACTTCCCTCCTCCCCGGTTAGGGGAGGCATCACGGGCAGCCTGTGGAGCAGCGGCGAGACCCTCTGCGGAGGCGAGGCCAGGCCTGCCACCAGGGGACCCGCCCCACCGGCCCCTTGACAGAGCCTTCGCCCGCCATTCCCCACCCCACACCGAGAGCGGAGCNGGCTCTGGGGGGGCCGAGAGGGCAAAGTTGTGACCTTGGTGGATGAAGGGCTTGTCTTTGCTTGTGTCATGGCCACATGTCCCTCCTCCTGCCCTTGAACCTCTCTCCTGTCTAGAATCCACGGCCTCCAAAGCTGAGCTGGTGAGGGGACAATGAAGATCCTCCAGGATCATCCAGTCCAACCTTCATCCAACATCTCCCTGACCCCCAGACCATGTCCACAAGCACCACATCTACTGGTTTGTTGAACCCCTCCAGGGATGGTGACTCCAGCACCTCCCTGGGCAGCCTGTGACCTTCGTTCAGTTTAGAAGAAGAAACTGAGGAGCTGGAGTCGGAGGTGCAGGTCCCTGAGCAGCCTCTGCTGCAGGGAGATGCTCTTTGTAGCCTTTCTCCGGCTGCATCACGCTGAGGTTTTTCTGCTTTTCCTCTCAGCTAAGGAGAAGCTGAGTCAGTGACCGCAGCAAAGGAGACAACCACAGAGAGCCCCGTAGAACAGGCCCACAGGAACCTCCTCCCCAGCAGAGGAGCAGAGCTAAGGAGGCTGGAGCAGGGAACATGCACTGATACAACGTTCAGGAGGGTTGTGGTGACCCAGGAGGTTCAGAGCATCATTCCTTACCTGGGCTGGGCTCTCAACCACCTGCCCTGGGGCTCGCATGGACCATTTGGGATGGGAGCTATCTAGGAAAGGATCTCCTGCAGGAGCACATACCCTGCCCATGAACGTGTCAGGTCCCTCCACCACACACAGAGGCACACGCAGGACGGGTAGGATGTTGGCTGCTTTATTTTTTTATCTTTTTTCTCACTTTTTGTACAGGTAATGCCATCGGTGAGGATGCTGGCAGTGCAGAGTGGCTGTAAACGCTCTCCAGCTGAGATCTTGAGAATGGAAAGAATTATCCTAGAGAAGCTTCACTGGGACCTTGACACAGCAACACCAATGGATTTCTTACATGTCGTAAGCACTAAATTCTGCAAATTTCTTTGTTTTTTTCTTTAAAGAAACATCTTATCAAATAAGACTAGAAAACACAGATGCACACACATCCACCCACCCACACATCCTTCCCAAACTACCTGCTCTAAGCTACCTGCAACTCTTTAGAATGTTAACAGTGATTTATTTCTCTTTTTTAAATGTATTTTTAAAACTATCTACTATTAAAACCTTTCATTTTGCTCCAAAAATTGACTCTTTAAAGGACAAACCAAAAGGGAGGTTAAAAAGATTCTGGTAATGCACAACTACACGCCGGGTTTATTCTCTTTAAACACACACTGCAAAAATATCTCTTGCTATTTCCATTCTATTAATACTGTACATAGAAAGCTCTCAGAGTTTTGCTACATTTCACACACAGGTTGATTGGTTGTTTTTTTTTAATTCTTAAACCATTTCCCTTCTTATCCCACTGATTGTTCACCTCCGATTTAGGTGACCTGGCACTTGATTCACATTGCAATTAAACATGTGATTAGAAAAAATTAAACTCTGTCTTCAAGAAACAATCATAAGGCAAAAATCATGTGATGCAAACACATCCTGGATCCCTTTTTGAAGGTTATGTGCAAATATTTAAGCCATCCTTGGCTGCTGATTGTGAAAATTCCCTTTCTCAGGTGCTTGTTTCCTCAGTCAATTCAGAGCACGGGGATTGTTACTGGGTTTGCTCTGGTTTTAGCTGGACAACGTAGACTTCAGAGATCATTAGGAAACACAGACCTTGTACATTCATTAGAAGCTCAACAAAAAACCCCCCAGTTCAATGGTACCAACACAAAACACACCAAAAATTAAAATAAAAGGGGAGGAGGAGGGGGGGAACCATCGAGGTTTCCTGATGTGAGATGATGAAATTAATCTGTTGATAACATATGAAAACATACAAAGTTCACTGACCTCTGTTATTTTATATATATATATA
>VYZX01001665.1:340710-536511 GCA_013401335.1 Brachypteracias leptosomus | reverse complement strand
GAGAAAAGTCTGGTCCCATCCTCCTGACACCCACCCTTTAGATATTTATAAGCACTGATCAGATCCCCCCTCAGTCTCCTCTTCTCCAAGCTAAAGCAATCCAGCTCTCTCAGCCTTTCCTCATGGCAGATGCTGCAGACCCCAGGAGTGTACCTTTGTAGGAAAAGATTCATATTCCCTTGGACGAAGTTTATTTCTTCCTTATGTATATTGTACAGCAGTTGTCATCTCATAAGACTGGAGCTAAGACTCTCACTCCACAATGTTTGGTCACCATCTCCTATAGAGTTAAGCCCAAGAAAATGCATTTTTTTTATATCAACAATCACTTCTGTCTGGAAAGTTTCCTAAGTAGTTTATGGATGGATGGATAAATCTACTATTCTTAGGAAAATTTCACTGAAATCAAAAGATGCACTGGCCACTTTGTTGTTATTGTTTCATTATTACTAAATATTTATGGATTTTCTCTATAAGGTTCAAGTTTTCAGGATTTTCCTTCTCCCTTCCTCCTCCTGCAGATCTCCCAGACTTTTCCTCTGGTGTTGCACTGTGCCACTTCCCAGCCATGGTTTGCAGAACATATTCCAACTCCACCATGTTTCTAAAACTGAAACTAAAGGAAAAATTCATGCCTCTTCTGCCAAATTTGTTTTAGACCACACAGCTGAATTCAGCTCTTCTGAAGGTGTTTAGTTTAAGTCAAAGTGAAGTTGGACACCTTGGCCTTCTTTCAGAAGACAGTCAGTTGTAAATGGCATAGATACTAACAGCAGCTGCCTCAGAAAAAAAGAATATGGAATTTTTGATAGCATTGTCAGAGACCAAGGAGAGAGAAGGCATGGATGATAGTCTCAATTTGTTAAAAATTCCATCACAGGGGAGGATGGGGAAAGTTATGAGTATCTGCTCTGAAGTGAGACACTAACTTATAGAAGCAGCTTGAAAATCATGCAAATTCTATAAAGTGCCACCCTTCTAGTTCCTCTTACTTCTCTTTTGAGCAGCTAAATACTAATCACATTTCCAGGTTTAGTGAGAGAAAGAGAAATCAGACTCTCAGCTGGTCACATGACTCCAGGAAGCTGGGATTCAAGAAAAAATACTAAATATTTTGACAAATCATGAGGGCACTGATTCACTGAAAGCACAATCACACGATGTTCTGAAAGAGCTGCACTACAATGGCAATGAATCAAAGAGAAGTGTTATACTCCCCATATTTTCCAACCTAAACAGGAGTGGAGGAAGCCCCAGAGCTTGATTTCTCCCCTTAAAAATGCCCAGATTATACTGATTTATGCTTTAAGGTGTCCTCTTTTTCTTAGTCTTATATCTCCCCTCTTTTGTCACCTCCTTTCTTAATTTATTTGTTTCTTCCTCTTTCTCAGTGGTATTTCTCCAAATTCAAACATGATACTTTCTCTGCACTCACTCCCTTCACTCCCACTGTCCTGTCCCAGCCCAGGGAGCCCTTACCCTTCCTCCTCCTGAAATCAACCTTATTTGCCTCCTGTGCTTACTTTGATAGAGAAATAAAGGATCCTCCTCATTAGGTAGATTTTTTTTCCAAATATCAGCTTCATTTTTGCCACCCTATGGATAGTTTTACCTTTATGTGGCAGGCCTGTAATCACACAAGAAATTAGATGAAGTCTGTTTTTCAAGGTTACGTATTGAACATTTCCCTAGGAGCTGGTAATCCAATGAGTTGCATAAAAGCAGTAACAACAATAAGATTTTGTATACATCTCAGATACCTCCCCCTGCCAAGTCAAATGTTTTAAAATTCTTGATCATAATCAACATTTTTTAAAACTGTCCACTCAAAAATTCTTTTCCCTTTCTTTCATCTTTGCCTCTGTGTTTTCTATTCAACATTTTTAATGGCCATTTTTCTAATACTGCGTTCACCTCAAGTGACATTAAGCTGATGTAATAGAACATTTTAATCAGTATCAATCAATTTTATTACTATGAAAACCTTAGGGACAGAACATTAAATACATACCATGTAATTAGTTTTGATAAAACAAGCCTTCATCTTAGCAAATCAAATATAATGAAAAGGAAATTTAACAGCTATAAAAAACTATGGCATAAAGTAGGTGTGAATATGCATGCTGTACATGTAGTAGTATATAATCATGTTTCATTACATCCACTCATATAATCCATGTGGGGGCAAAGATGAGTTCTGGAAAGTCTTTGGAAATGTAGGGATAGCCCAAACGTTCATTTAAGGAGAAAAAGCCACTTTCTATGTTTACTTTATAAACTACATTAGTAGCTGCATCTTAGAAGATAATTCAGCTTGCGAGGAACCTGCAAAATCACTTAATGAATGTACTTATTGATGCAATGAAACCAAGATGAAAAGCAGTACTGAGGGAAGCAAATATCCACTACCTAGCTAGTGATAAAAATAGAGTTTCTATTGCCGTATTTATTCATAGTGTAATTAATATCTGACATGATTCTGCATCCTCTACGCCACCAAGGCTGGAAGTGTTTACAAACAATCATTAGTACTGTGTCAGAAGAGCAGGCTGGGCACATAACAGCCTCCCCCACAGGCACAGACCAATATTTCTCCAACAACCAGGAATTCCCACTGAGGTCACTAGCAGCATGCAGGCACTTTATTCTGTTTCTCACAAGGACCATGTCCTTGCACAGATCCTCAAGCAGGAACACTTAACAGGACTGAGGGGACTTGGTGACAAATTTGTCTTTTTCATTAGCCAGGGGTTGTTTTGTTTGAACTTATTTGGAAAATATAAATAATGTTTCCACACTTAGTAATCATCCACCGGGGGCATGTTTAAGTTGCAATTCATCAGCGTGGAGTTTTGCCACACAGACCATAACAACAAGCTACAAAAAGAGTCTCTAAGACACCATCTTCCCAGCCAGGAACCAGCAGTCTCCTGCTCCAGCCTTCTCTCCTTGATTTCTTGGCCAGGTGACGTCCTGGTCCTGGGGAAATTCTCAGTTCATTTTTCAGATAGCCATTAAGATTACTTTGTACTATTCCACCCCAGGGGAACTGAAAAGCTGCCCCAAAATCCAGAACAATCGACAATATTCTTCTCTCAACAGAAAATTGGATTTTCTGCTAAGCTTAAAATCTCTTCAAGGAAAATAGATTACCTCAGAAACTCCTCAGACTTCAAATCAGTTTTTCCAGACCAGAGTTTGAACCCCATGAAAATGTTGCATCTTCTCAAAAACAAGAAAGCTCCAAAACAAAAAAACTCCTTGTGATTTCCCACGAAGAGTTCTTCAATAAATTATGTTTATAAAAATTAGAAGTATTTGTTACTTTCCTCAATTTTTGCAACATGAAAACAAAGTGTTTCCTGACTAGTTCTAGTCAAGCACTTTCAGGCCATCACAAGGTTTGTCTCACTCTTGCGCATGTAAATCAGGAACCATATCATAGCCAAGAGGCTGTAATCACATCTCATGAAGCCCTTTACATTTTGCAAAAATACCTTTGCATCAACAACATGTTGCAGAAACCAAGGAACCTGATGCTATGCTTTGTCCAGTGTGCAGTTCCAAATTTGGGAATGACTTATGAGATTGGCTGTGTCAGGGTTAAGGAGATGGTGTTTCTGAGGCCTCAGCTCTGGGGTGTGGCATCAAGCACATCACTCAAGGGCAGAAGAGTCTTGATCTCCAAGTCATGGCCATGGGATGGGACTTGAGGCCTTCAGAATCAGAGGTCTTCCTCATGCAGGTTGCCCCAAAGATAGTGGTCCTGGGACACCAGAGCCCACAGCTGTGGGCCAGGCCAGCAGCCCAAGTGGACTGGTCTCTGATGGAGATCTGGGACTGTGAAAGCCAGATCGTCACTGGCTGCAGCCCAGCCACAAATCCTGAGACACGAGCAGCTGCTACCAGCAGCAGAACTGACAAGATCATCAATTTCTCTGAGAAGCTGCAGCATCTGGGGAGCATATTTCATTTCAGAAACATTGTGTATTGATGTGTCTGAAACAGACTTTTCTTAGGTTTTCTGGTTCACATGAAGTAAAGAGGAGGCTTGGTTTAGACTGAGAGAAAATGGAAGAAAAAAAAACCAAACACAGTTTTCTGCCACCTGGAAACCCTAAGGGTTTAGCTGTCTCTATTTGCAACAGTCTGTGTCTGATGCAGGAGAAGAACGGGACTGAGAATCCTGCAGGATCAGCCTGACCAACCCCCTCGCTGTACCTTATTATCCTTTCAGCTGGGGTGGCTCAGAGCCAGCGTAGGCCAGGTCAGCTCCATCAAGTGGGATGTATAAGCACATATCCAGCCTTACACTTCTCTGAATTAATGGCAATTCATGCATAGGGACAAAATTTTCCCAAGTCACTGCAAGTCTCACAAGCCAAAGTGTTTGAAAGAAACATTTAACACTCGAAACCGAATCCTCCATTCAAGGTGACCTTGCAGATTTTATAAATGCTTTGATCACCTTCATGTCTATGAAATGACATGATTCGATTACCATGTGTTACATCCTCACATTTACTCATACCTCAGAGGGCCTAATTTGTGCCTCTGATGTGTTTCTGAAGTAATTTCTATGGAAAGTTTTTCTTTTAATTCCTTTAAGTGTATAAATTGTATTATTAATTCAACATACTACTTTTGCTCCATTGTTCATTTTTTTTTGCTGCTGCTGCTGTTAAAATACATGAGAGGAAATTTAAGCTGATGAGCTGTTAGGAATGCATTGCCTCTGTATATCACTAAAAAATATTTTTTTCTAACCTGAACCATGTAAAGAGAGATGCTTGAATTCCTGCAGTTTGATATTTCAGGATGAAAATCCTGGTTCTGCCAAATCCAGTAGCAAAATTCTTACTGATTTAAATGGGGTAGAATCAAATCTAAAGAGCGACAACAAGACATCTCTGTTCAGCACATTGGTCCCTCCTGTTATCTGTGCAGCACATGGAGTTTGCTGATATCTTAATATGAATAAAATATTCATTGGCATGTTTCATGTGTGTCTGCATATGCACTGCAGCTGGATGAACAAGTCATCATTCCAAGATCTTAACCCTTTTTTCTGATCACAAATTACCAGCCAAAGCAGTGATTTTCATCACTTTTATTCTATTTTTCTTAAACATGCAATGGATGAGTTTAGGAATGCAAGCTGTATTTTGTAGCTTGCTCACAAATAGTGTGTTCATGTCTACCTTGATCCAAGTGAGAACTTAAACCTGTCCCCAGAAGGAGGATTTAAAATATTTCCTTGCACAGTGACCTGTGCGGGGTGGCTGGACACAACAGTTCACCCAACCCAGCTTCACTAACAAACCTCACATGGTCCAAGGATGGAAAGGCTGTACAGGGAAGAGCACTAACCTGTCTCCATCAGTGGCCTACAGCAGATATATAGGGAAGAATTAAAAAAACAGGGCATTGCAACACTTCAAGAACACTCTTCTGTTCACCACCAGGATATATGCTCGCTCTCTTCCCTTATGAACTCTCTACATTACAAGTAAATTTCAGAAAGGCAATAGCATCATTGGTTGTACAAACATTCTCATGGATAATTATTTACTGTATATTTCCTACAATTTCTGCAGAAATTATGGGGAGATAAAACCTCACTTGCTCAGCTGTTCACAAATAAACCAATAAGCCAGGCGGCAATTGCATACACTTGAAAATCAATCATTGAAACTCCAGTTGGTTTAGCTCATTTGGAAGGACGTACACAAATGTATTTGTGCTGCATTTGCCTAATTCTAATATACATTCACGTGCCTGTATACATTTCCATGTCAAGACACAGTAATTAGATCTATGAAATACAAACAGCTAGGGTTTTATGCTGTTCTTCCTCCCTTCCTTCCCAACGCTTCTACATTAGTAACATGAGCAACATGAGGAAATGGGGAAACAAAAGGCTTTAAAAACTATCATCTGCTGATTTCTGCATGGAAGGACTGGTAGCTACCAAACCCTCTTAGGGAAAACTTAGTAAGTGGCTCAGTGTACCAGGGTGACCCAACAGTCTACTCTTTAATTACCAGTATATGATGTGACGTGTCACAGCACAGCTGTGGTGTCACTGTAATACACATCTGGTTCCAGCCAGAACCACCCTAAAAGAGCAGTTTTCACAACAGATGTTAAGTCCCTCTGGACCAGGAGTCAAAGGAGCAACACTTATGGATTCATCCTGAACAAATTAAATGAGTTGCAAAGGGAAAGGCTAATACCTACGCAGTAACTTTATTACGTGGGCTTTGGCTGAGACTAAGAGATATGATGAGTCAAACACTTTTGATAACTGAAATGTTTGGGGTTTCAAATCAGCCATGTTTGTTCTTGACAGATCTTCAGATAAATTTGGGATAAATTTCCTTCCCTTGATCAGAATCCAGGCCCATTCATTTTCCCATAAAACAAGGACACACTGCAGGATTGGACAGAACTTCTGCAAGCTTGTCCAAAACCCAAGTATATGTGTGTCTGTGTGTATACTTGTAAACAAAGGAATTATTATTGGAAAACAGCTCTTTTTAAATTAAATCTGGCTTGTGAACCCCTCCACCAGGAATCAATATGCAAATGCTGATACAGGTGTTACCCAAGGTGCAAGCAAGATCAAAGCAGCGCTTGCAAAGCTCGACTCCCATTCTTGGCAAAGGTGCTGATGGTGAAGAGGGATTAAAAATAAGTAGGGCATAATAGCTCCAGCATGAAACTCCACTCCTCATGGGTAATGCACCAACCCACACAGAAGATTGCTGAAATGCTGAAACCAGCTAGACTGGAGGGCCTGATAGGGAAATGGAGTCTGTCATACTGGAACTTCAAACAGGGTCAGATAGCACAATGATCTACATGCCAGTGGCAGGGAAGGTAAGAGGATAGCAGAAGATTGGATACCAGGGACTATATACCTGGCTTGCTGCCAGCAGATGGGTCAGAGGCAGAAAAGGACACAGTAAAGGAAAAGAAGGCAGGCATTGTCTAACAGGAAAATGCATTACTTGGGTTCTTTATGAAGGTTGTCATTCAATCTACTCCAATACCTGTAGAATGCAAAAAAAAAAAAAAAAGTGCCACAAGCGTTTTAGTTGTCTAGTCTGTTTAGCTTTAGTTAAGGCTTCTTTGCTTGATATATTGTAAGTCTGGCTGATACGAATCACCGGTACTTTTAACATCACAGACCTGATGACTACACACAAACTGTCTCAAAGAAGCAATACACTATCCACTTCCATCAGAAGACTGTTTGCAGCACAACAGATTACAGAATCTGAGTCAAAAGAGAGACTGAAAATGTTACCCCTAGTAGAAGTATCCTTTATAGGTCTTCTCCTGGTACAGCCTCAGAGGTGTAAGAATGAGGCAGGTTTGCAGGGAGAAATGTCTTTGAAAAATAGAATTAAATAAACAAATCTTACACACACAGAGATGTAGCTGGAGAAGGTCCTGCAGGTCGTCTTCATGTCTGAGACAGAAGCAAAAACTTCAGGCTAAAGAGATGCTGAGAACAAATGTCCTTAGATTCATTTAATTGTGGGAATCACCTTGTCACCCGCTCTCTGATAAATGTATGCCAAAGCTGTCAAGCTAGATGAAAAGGCCTAAGGTAAGAAAAATTTAGAGAGCATTGAAAAAGTCACGTTAGGCAATTCTTCATTCATGCTGGAGGTCTTACACCAAAGTGCTCCCAGAAGCTCTTACAGTAAGAATTGGGCCCAACACCTTTTAATCAGTGTACCAAGAAGTAAACGCATGTTGCACCTCTTACATTTCTTTTCTCATTGTTCATATAATAATGAGTGGACCCTGCCACAGGACCCAGAAGATTACATTTCCCATCTGTTACAGACAGCACAGAGCAATGGTTTTACATTACCATGTAGGATTCAGAAGCTGTGTTCAGAAAAGTCTATTAGGAATGCACACTGACAGGTGATTCCAATTAAGCAGCAGAGAAAAGGGGAAAAAAAGCTGGAAAAGAGACTGCATTAAAAAGTTTGGCTGAGTCATAATTTCCTGGAAAACCAGAATGCTTTAGGCTTGTTCTTCTCCAGGTGAAAACACAGAGCTCTTTGTACAGTAAGGACAGCATCAAGAGTGGAATTGAACACGTAGTCATGCACTCTCTATTGTCCAACAGAAATGAAAATTGGATGCTTGTGTGATTTTGCACAGAAAAGTCAATGAAATCTATTGACTGGTTTAATTCACCTAAACAGGAAGGTCAGAGACTCTGCTCAGAGAAGGCTGAGTTTAGACCATACCTGATAAACAGGAAGGGCAGGACCAGAGTGATAAGCCCAAACTGGGCATGCTGGAAACTAGCAAGTAAAATAGGAACAGGATGGGTCTGTCACCACTTTGTAGACTACCTTATCCAACACTAATCCCATGAGGACAGGTGACCTGAAAAGCATGAACTCTGCCACACAGCCTACAATATTCAGCTCCTCCTTTAGTCTCTGGTCCACCATGACACAGCTGACCCTTTGTCCTGATCTTGGAAGAAAACTGGCTCAGGAAGGTCCTTTGACATAAGCTCTCAGCTTCAGCTTTAATCACAAACACTGGCTAAAGATCAAAACCCCCCTTCCTGCTCCCTTTTCTGTGCATCTTCTCCTTTCATTTTTTAATGTATTTTCTGCTTTTTATGTTCTGTTTAGCAAATAAAATAGAAAGCATCTACTGGTCCAATACTGTCCAATACTGGTCATTCTCCAAAGCTACTGTGAGCTTGTGAGATGCATAAAGGCAACATCTCAAAAATTTAGTAATGGTAAAAATAACAATCACTCTATGGCTGGCTGAAGCACCAGCCTGACAGAAGGTCTGCACTTAGCTTCATAGGCTCTCGACCTCAAGAGCTTTTTGGTGTGATGCCCAGCCTGGACCAGATTTGTGCTTGCCCAAAAGCAAAATGGACAGTGAACAAGTACAGGCTTCACTACTGATGTCAGGCAAACCTACAAGTGAGGGTCACTAGCAGTTGGTGAAATAAATGGAGGTAGCAGTCTCCTCACAAGTTGCTTTTTTCCCCCCTCCCCTTTCAGCACAGGAAGGATCAGGCTCTCATCCTACTCCATCTCAGCTAACCTCCTCCTCCAAAACATCTTTGTTACCTTCTTTAATGCCTTTGAAAGAGCCAATAAACAAGAAGGTGTGTCTTAGATAATTCTCTGCAATCACAAGGAATGGGAACCACAGGTACTGTTAGAATATAATATTTTGTTATTCTTTATATTTTATATTGCAAATATATTTGGTTTTGTCTTTTTCTGTGCCTTTAAGAAAAAGTCTCAAGGTGACTGTTTAAGCCAGAACCCAGTGAGGTGCAGTCCTTGCACTCAAAGCCTGTACCTGATGTAGGTGTTTAATGCACAAGCTGCAGAATTCACATTGACGTCTCTGAGACTATGAGTCCTTTCCATACTTTCAAATTAAGCACATCACACTCAGGTGCACCCCTCAGTGAACTGTGGCTGAAACTGAAACCACCATTTGCCCACTGAACAGCTGGTACTGCCAACACTTTGTGTTGAAACCCAAGCAGCTCCAGCTTCAGGAGTTTCTCTCTGAAAGAGCATCATTTGTCAGAGAACACGAAAGTCCCAGGGCAATGAAAGCCTTGCTCCCAGGGCAATGCAGGACCGAGAAGCCCCAGGTCCCAATCCCTCTCTTCACTGCCCCACAAGCACCAGCCTTACAACTGGCACAACAAGGTTGTGCAAGCACTGCATGGCCAGCTGTGGCCCAGGGCATGCCAGCAGAGCAATGTGCAAGTAGGACATCTTGCAGCACAGAAATGGCAATTAGAGCACTGTGGCTTCTCTGTATCAGCCTGGAGCACACTCAGACCTTCCACTCCATTTTACAGACTGAGGAGAGCACAGAGGGCTCAGAGGTTTGCTTGAAGCCCCTTGCAAACTGCCATGAGCATCCCAGGGCTGGTGACAGGAGCAGTGCAACAGCATTAGCATGTACTCCCCTGCATCATGTGATGCAGAGACTCTAATCATAGAAAAGAGAAGAGGTCACAGCCTTTACAGCATCCTGCCTAAAGCTTCACTTGGCAGGCAATCAACAGCAGGGCTTTTGAAGAAAGTTACAGAGCCTGAGATGCTACAGCAAAGCAACCCAGGGAGGCAGCTGCTCTTCCAGGCAGGAGTGCTGGAGATGAGCAGGATCTGTGCTTCAGCCTCCTGTGACAGGCGGTGGGAGGCTCTTGCAAGGGAGGTTTGCACGTCCCATGGGTATAAAACTTTAAACTGCTACCCGATCCTGCTACTCCATCTGCATGCAAACCTGTTCCAGGCTTCAAAGCAAGTGCTACACATGGCCTGACTACACAATCAAGCTTTGTACACAAAAGCTGAGTTAAAAATTAACCAGGCCAGAAAGAAGGAGAGAAAGGGGATCACCTGGCCAAGCTGTGAGCATAGAAGCAAAATGCTCGCAAGTAAACTTATTACACATAATGTGGTCACTTATGGTCACTAACTGGAGCAGCCCCCTGCCCTCCTAGCAAAGGAGAACAGATGTCTCTGAAATCAAATCACCTAAATGCCCTCTATTTTTTGGCCATCACCTTTTTTTCCCTTGATGCCAGATTTAAAAGTCCAATTTGCCAGAATAATACCCCTTGCATGCATGGAGGCTTTCAAAGTTGAAGCATCCGTCTCTTAGCAACCAGAGAGGCTTGAAGGATGGGGTTTTTTCTTTCCACTGAGACTTGTCAATTACACCCATCTCCCCAAGTAAAGATAAAGGACCAGATGACCCCTCCACTCTCCCCATCCCAACCATATAATGCGAAGAAGAGAACTCCATGTAGGGAGTAGCAAAATACCATTACCTGGCAAAGGAGGAACAGCCCAGGCAGGCTGCTGCATCATTCTGTCCAGTGGCATTGACTCCAGGGCAAGAGATACATAGAGATACTTAGTCTTGTGACAGAAATGACAAAGCCAGGAGGGAAGGGAGAAACCATGTGCTGAGATCTGAGACTCTTTTCCCCCTCTAACTGTGGTAGAGAAGTTCTGGGAATAGATACAGAGGTTCTATTTTACGGTAGATGTCCCTCAGGAAGCATAACTCAAGGCTGGGAGGAACAGCACTTCAGTAAGGACATGGGCACCAGGGAGCAATGGGTGAGAGATCATGGGAGCAGAGATCTCTGTACCGACAGCATCAGGGAACAGTGAGAGATGGCTGCTCCCCAGGGCAAGAACAGCCCAGGAGGTAAGGGTGACCTCAGCCCAGGCAGTGCTGTCACCAGCAGGACACAGTCCCATAGAGTCCAAACATGGTGAGTAGATGGGTGCTGGTAAAAGAATCCATCAACAGTCCAAGATCAGGCAGGCGATGCACCAGATCCAGGAACCAACCAGGGAGTCTAATCAGGAACAAATGGAGACAGAGCTGTAGGCATCACTGGAACAAGGCTACAACATGGGTCCAAACTCCATCCACAAGTCAAAGCCAAATACAGGCCTAGAGACAATCTACAACATCCACCCATAAGACTAGATACCTGCAACATAGTACCAAGGCCCATGCAGGAGACAGGTTCACCTACAACATAGCTTATGCAGACACTGAAGGCCCAGGCTTGAGCTTAAATGGAGTCTCTGCCAGGGGTGTGGGTCCCAGGTGAGGCTGGTCAGAGCAACCAAGGCCTATTAATTCCCTCAGAGACCTGACAATGGGTTCAGAAGCAGTGGAATGGGGCAGAGGCAATAGTTAAATTTTCTTCCCTCATACACAACTATGGCTCTGCTGCATTGCTCAGGCCATATTGTCCTTTCTTCTACCCCTTCAAGAGCAGATAGGGACATCAGGAGAGCACCAACATCACACAAACCACCAAGTCTGGTGCAACAGAACATCTTCTGCACACGGGTGTAGGACTGGAATCCACCATGGAGTCCCAAAAGTGACCCCCAGTTTGGCCAAACAGCGAGCATCCTTACCACAGTGCCTTCATGCAATGTGGAAAGGTCCTTCTCTACTGAAGGTACAGCACTAACAGAGCCCCTCAGCCATCTCCCTATTCTTTTAAGTTAAAAATCAATATAAACGTACAGGCTAACATAAGGTATGTCTGACACTCCAACAGTGGTTAAACTTGTCAGCACAATTTCAAGAGCATTGCGGAGATCTTGAGTGTAAATAGCAGGGATCTCCTGTGTAAACAAGGGGAAGGTGGAACCTGAGGTGGCTGAGCCAAGCCTGGGATGAGGCAGGATTCAACACTCAGTAACAGAAAATGGAGACATTTCCTCCTCCACCTCATCCTAAATTGTGTTTTTAAAAATCTCAGAATGGAGTGATCAAGGGGTCACATTTCTGGGTGGATTCCCAGCCTTGATTCAAGTGCAGCACTGTCCGCTACACAGATACACTTGAAATAATTTGTACTGTAATTAGAAACTTTGCCTGTAATTTTAATTGAAAGAAACATTAATCTCTAATAAACAGAATCTATTAAATCCTCACTGCTGTGCTGAGGTGTTTATTATGCTGTATTTACAAGTTTCTGTTCAGCCTTTGGAAGGTCTAACAGGAATGAAAATACATGACAAATAAATCTATATCTACCTGTGCCCTTCTTTACACATACACACGCACAGTAAAATGCAACTGACCTCAGCAATCAAACCTGATTTAACATCTTCATGTAATAAAGAGATTGAAAAGCCAAGAAACATTCACATACACGGGAAGGATAATGCATTTTTAGAGATTTCTGTCTGAAAGCAACAAGGACTGGCCAATCGTCAGAATTTTCTATTTTAAGTTGGGAGATAGATAATTCAATGGCACTGGTGGAAACAAGAGTCTGCTTTGCAACATTTGCTTCTCCTGCTAACTCAACATACAGATGTGAGCACACATACCTCCTGATATAATACAGCCTGAGAACCTGGGTGCGAAAAGAGGGAAGGCCGGTACTCACAAGTGCTTTAAAACCCCAATAATGTCAAGTGACCTGGTCCAGGCTCAGCCAGCAGACAGGACGCTGAGTAAGCACAATAGGATGGTAACAGCTCTGAGCAATCGTGCTGCTGAATTCTGAACAAGCTGCAAATGGACAGGGCAGTCCCAGCAAAAACCCTACAGAGAGAGACAGGTTCAGCCTAATGCATCTTTCTGTTTTTAGCAGTGCTCGTTATTCCTTCAAGGTCACCTTCAGCCTCAAGGAGCAGCTAATGGAAGCAGCTGTCTCAGAAAGCTCACATCTCCCAGTCCTCCTCTTATGGCTGGGAAGTGGCATATGGGATGGTCACCTCATGCTCAAAAAATAGATCTCCACTTCTGGAGCAGCGCAGGGAATGAACAGTTCCACAGATGTCTCTGTAGGCCCTGCCCTCTGACTGAATGTGAGCTGGGGCTAAGGAATCTGAAGAAAAGTTCTTGAGCTGCTTTTGCACAAGACATTCTTGTACTTTATCCCTTGCTCCAAAGCCTCGTCTGAGCCCTGCAGTTGTACATATGAGAAAGACCACTTCATGGACCTAAAGAACAGCTGGATGAAAACTTACCCATGCCTGAAGAATTGCTGTGAACTGCAATAGCTTATATTTTAGGCTTAGAAAATAGAACAGAATATGAGATACTGTGAGAGCACACAAAGTAGGTCTGGTCTACTGCAATCTCTGCAAAAATAAGATGCAAAACCACTGTCCTTCTAGTCATTGTATGTGTCCCATCAGAAATCTAAAGGCAAAAGTCCCAGTTATCACCTACTCTTTTTAAAATTACTTTTGTTCCTGTTTGAAATCATGCTGCTGCAAGTTTATTATTGTTTACACCAGTAAGTTATCAGTTTTGAGCTTCTATTTGCAAAACTCAGAGAATATCAGCAGTGAAAAGGATGGCATTGTTTTGAGGTTATTTTTATTATTTCCTCAAAGGAACATAGCCCACCAAGACTATATAGTTTGCATAAACCTTGTAATCTTTTCTAACAAATCACGTACAGAAATATTTCCCACTGTCTACTGAATATGGTGATAGCAAATACATGTAGGAACAGCACGTAATTTAGGGAATATTTTTGTTTTATTTATAACATGGAAGTGAACAGGACAGTCTGTTTGCAGTTGCCATGGAAATTGCTTGCATTAGCTCACTTCTTACCAAAGAGGAAGCAAAGAGCTTTTCACTTTCTGCTATTTAACCTCTTTTAATATTAAAATCCTATATACTGCGGTAGTACAAATCTCTGTTCTTTGGCAGGTCAAGGGCATTCTAGGGCTATCATTGCTAAAAAGAATTATCTACTTTGAGTCCTGTGCATATGCTTTGCAAACATGATATTTCTTGAAACAGATTGAGCTCATCTGCTTGGAAGCATTTCCTTTTTTGCTCTTTTAATATTTAGGAGAAGTTTTTGGGTTGTGAAAGCAACAAAAACTGGCAAAATATGGGCTAGGGAAGTTAATGCAAAGCACTTCCACATAATTTTTACTAACTTTCCCCTACCCTATTGTTGCTCTCTGATGTAATCCCAAGGGATGGAGAGTCTCATCAATGACAAACTTCCATGTTACACTGACCACACTCCACTCTTAAGGTTCAAGCAACAAAAGGAACACAAAATTCCTCCTCCCTTACAGAATTACATCCTTGAAGAGGTACAAGTGATCCCATGAAGCCCTGCGGTAGTTCACTTTTACCTTTGTGGCTAATGGCAGGTAATAAGTTCCCTGCTAATATAAACTTAAGTAACAACATAAACATCCTCTTGGATGTGACAGCAAAATTGAGTTTCATTGGAGACTCGTTCTACCTGCATCTGTATGATCACAAAGTAGCAATATTGAATTTAAGATAGCCTCTAGCTCAGTGCTGTCAAGGCTGGGTGTCCTTTGGAGCCAATGAGGCACCTACCTTGTCTCAGTCACGGATATTTTAGAGTTACCAAAGACTTAAAAGGCTGGAGGATCCACTTTTACCTTTATGTCTGACCATTGTTTGGAAAAAAACACCAAAACAAACCCCACATTTATTTAAACTAGAACATGTCTTTTAAGGAAAGATTTAAAGTTTCTGGTGATGGAAAATCCACCAGCCCCTTGACAGACTGGAAGAGGGGTTAATCCCTCCATTTTGGGGAGGGAGGCTCATTTAGCATGCCTGGAGCAGGAGGGAAACAGGTCAGCCTCAGGGAGGCAGGGAGGATAATTTTTTGCAAAAGTATGCAGTTGCTTCTCTTCCTCAATACATGCCAAATATCTAGGATGTAAAAATGTATAGTTCCAAAGTAAAGAAAGAACCAAGCAAGCACATCAACAGCTTCCTTATCAAAACACAGTCTCCTTTTTCCAACCATTCACAGAAGCTGAAAATATTTTTAAATACAGAAAAAAAAAAAGGAACATCCAAATGCTAAGAAGGAGTCTTTCACCCACCTTGTTTTTTATTAGATTGTGCACAATATCGCATTTCAACCATCCCCTGCACCTCCTTCTCCCGTAAAGGCCCCCTGCTACTCATTTTTCAATTGGCACTTTGTCTTTCCCTGCAGCCTCGCAGTGCTTGTAGTAACACACCGTGGTGTATGGCATCTGATGATTCCTGATCTGCACACTTCTGTTAAAGCAGGCTGTGTGCAAGCTTCACTCTGTACTGCTGGGTACAGAATGGCTGCATTTAGCCACAGAGCAACCCCTGCTTCCATCCTCACCAGCACCATTCTCCCGCATCCAATTTTGCTAACATGGGAGCTGTCAGTCAGCAGGGCATGGCAGCCAGGACCTTACAGACATAGCTGAGACCAAGTCAGGTTTTTACTGTTAGGTGAGGAAATTAAAAAGATATAGGAAAAAATAGGCTGGACTCTGGCCATCCTGTTTAGAGGTGAGCTGCAAATAATGTCAGTAATGAAGATAATATGAGGGTAGATGCCAAGTGCCCCTCCTATCATGATTACATGGGGCAGTCAGCACCTACTTATGCTTTCATCTCACTTCTCAAAGCACACACGGGCGTGAGTGTGGATAGAAAACGCAGTTCATCTTTAACAGGGAACTCTTCAAGTCGATATATTGCTTAACTGGCAAATAACACAGCACTTTGGACAGAGGTGAAATGTGGAGATCATCTCTCTATTACAAGAGCCTGGCAGCAGCATTCAGCACCAGCTGGAAATTGTGCAGGGTCTTATCAGGCTAGGCTGTCAGGAGGGAGTCACAATAATCTAATCTTGATGTGAGAAATGCACGGATAACCAATTCAAGGTCAGGACAGCTACAGGCCATAGATATTTGTTAAAAGATAAGAGAGGCTCTGAAATAACTTTCAGGATCTTGATTTGCTGAGGTAGGCAAAATAAAAAGAAAAAAAAAATTAAAATCTGGTTTCCAGTGAGGAAAAGTGCAGGTAGCAGTGATGGACAAAGAGCATTTCACCTCAGACAGAGCTGCCTTTCAGCACTGTTTCAGTTGGTGATCCATCTGCATCACTTGTAAGAAACAGTAATAGGCTGCCAATATTTTAATAAGAAGCTGCCACAGAATTCCCTCTCAGCTGTGATAAATCTGCAGGCTCCAGGGAAGGGCTGTTTGTGGAAGGAATAGGCAAGAAATTAGAAATCTATCAATTTTTCTTTGCTTTCCCACTGAAACATGTGCTTCAGCAAACTAGCCCCAGTGAGGGAGATGCTGAACGTGAGGTACAGTGCTCCACCCACTCTGTGTGCGGGGAAGCCATGAGCTTCTTCCAAAAGCTATTTAAACTCATTAGCACAGACTGTGCCGGTGCTAATGAGTCCCCTCTCTCAGCAGGGCTCACCCTGTTACAAGGTTTTTGAGCAGGAGGGAGCTGATGCCTGTCTGGCTTGGAGAGGGGCAGAGCTAACCCACATCCCTGCTCCCAGCTGTGCCCCCAGCCTTGGAAAGAGCAAAACACAAACTTATGGGGCCAGGGACTGGTGAGGCCATGGCTGTACTGGCAGATAGAAGGGAAGGTAAGGAGGATGCCAATCAGAAAGGCAGAGTTCACATTTCAGGACACTAATAATTTACCGGCACACCCTGTGTTGTCACTATTTATCTGGTTTTGTTTCCACATCCCAACATACACAAACACAACCAAGAAACAGTCTCTGCTCTGAGTTCACAGTATAGCCGTGCTATAGGGCTGAGTTAGGGGCTCATCCTTGTAGCAGTGTCCTATATTAAAGTGTGATTTTAAAAAAATTTTTATTTTTATTTTTTTTAGTTATCTCATGCCAATGTAAAAAGGAAGATCCTTGGCTTACCAGTTGCCTTTGAACAACCAGTTTGTATAGTAGGAAAGACTTCCTTGGGTAGAGTTTAAAGTCATGATAATCCGTGGTAAGGAAGACATGGGCAGAGTGAAGAAAGCCAAAGGACCTATCTGAACATGATATCTGGAATGGAATATAAAAGCAACTCTTGGCAGCTGGCTAAATTAAGAGAGACAAGATGGGGCCTCAAATAGACGATTAGATAGTACTTTGCCACTGCTGCTGACTGCTCCCTCGTTGTCCCTGGTTGCAATGCATTACTGCTACCTCCTATTATTATTGAGCTTCTGCAGTCAGATGCATGCTAATATTTTATTTCCGAGGGACAATCAACTATTATAATGACAGTGCACAACCCTACAAAATGCACTGCTGATCAAACTCGCCAGCTGACACACTGCAGTTAGCTAATGGCTTCTTTATTTCTTCTCTCTTTACCCTTTTCTTAAACAAATACTTGTTGGCATTTCAAGCTCTTCTTCAGTAAAAGTGCAGCTCCATGGGACAAGTTAGTGATTTGTTGAGGGTATTTTGTGAACATGATCCAAGGTCTTTTTTCTTAACCAAATCATCCTATTTTGCCTGCATTTCAGTTGTTAATCCAATACAAGGAGTAAGGTGATTCTAGTTCTTTGGAAGCTTTTACCTTGGTCAAAAATATTTCTATAGAGGATGTTTTTCTTTCTAGCATAGTAATGAAACACATTTGTTGGCTTCACTCCAGGGATTGTAAACAGGTATCTATCTTTGTTTAATTTCACAGTAAATAAGGTCTTCTATACATTTTTAGAGCTGAAGTAGTCTAAAGTAGATTTATTTCAATCTCTAGTTCTTATGGCTTGGTAAATACCAATAGAAAACCATGTTGAACTGCTACAAGGTAATCAGATCTCTACTGGAAAAGCAAGAAGGGTCACCGGATACATATTCCTAAGGAAAAATGAAATAAAAAACTATCTAGAGAGAACTGAAAAAGTATTAACTTAATCCCCTGTGACACCCCAGGGGATTCACAGTTGGAAGAGACTACCTTTCTTCAGCAAACAGTAGAAAAATCAAATTAGACATATTTGCATGCTGCTGCTACCAAGTGGAAGAAGGGGAACCGGCAGAATGCAGGAACAGCAGCATGTTCCCCTCAGTGCCATCTCTTTTTTTTGTGAAAAGGCTGATAGAAAAGGCCAATATCATCTGAACCAAGGGCTACGGCCACTATTTTAGCAAGCATCACTTTTTCCAATTCATATTCTACCGCTGCAGTTCTCCAGGTACTTTGAGCAAAGGTAATGATGCTTTATTAGGTTTCCAGAAAGTCCCTTTCCATTCTGTGGTCAGTTCTGTTCTATAACTTTCATTTTTCCATTATTTCCCCCTTCCATTTAGTTCATAATTACCATTTTCCCCCTCCAAAGCTCCTGCCAGTCAACCATCATATTGGTGATTTGGACTGAGCTAGCGCCGAGTAAGCTTTAATGACAGACCAGGGCCCCTGCTGCGCTAGCCAGCCTACAGACAGGGGAAGAAAGAGTCCTTTGCCACAGAGAGCTGCAGTCCCAGCCCCTCCAGTCTATAATGCTTTGTCTTCTGATTCTTAAAACCCTATTTAACAGCATCCAGCCAAGGTATCGCTAAGGGCTGTGTAGCCCTCAGTGCACACACACTCCTCAGGAGACCTGCATTGTAGGGAAGGGACCTGTACTTCCAAACCAATAACCATGTGGACTCAAAGTCACTTCATTCAGTAGCTTGCTTCCTTCCATCTTCTCTGATGGTGTATTCAGCCTCCTGGGGCTCATTGCCGCAGGCTGGCTTCTCCAGCAAAAAAACCTCCTCTCTGAAGTCTCTCAGAGCTACCTTTGCTCTGCCAGGCCCTGCTTTAATAATGGCCTCCTTGTTCTCCTCAACACCATGTCCCGCATGGGGAGCCTGCACCTCAGGCTCGCTTCCTGCTGGCACGCTGGCCAAATCCACCATCATTAAACAAATCCTCAATTCCCCTGGTCTCCCAGCTCCACTCCAGTGCTTTTTAGTGTTGATAGAACAATTCAGGGCTTTATCCACCTCCAGCCAAGATGTGGATGCATAGGACCTTTGTGCATGGAGCTCAGCTTACCTGCTACAGTCCTACAAAGTAAACAGGGCCGCTCAGGCGGCGTGCTGGAAGAGAAGAAAAACACCCCACAGAAACTGGCTGTGAGGCATTAGCAATGAAGGTCCCATGTGTTTCATCACATGCATGGGCATAACAAATTAAACACCTGGATAAGAAATGATGGAAAGTCTCTTTCCAGCGACATAATGATATGCTGTTGGATATCATCATAGCAACAGGAAGCTTATCAGTTCTGAGACAGGATAGAAGAGATGGCGACCAAAGGTGATAGGGTCTAATGGCTTCTGAGGCTGTGAGCCCACGAAGGAGACTCCAAGAGCAGTGTATCATTTTTCAATCACTAACATTAAACCAGAGTGACCACAAAGATAAGTGCCCACACAGGATTCAAATTAAATAGGGTCAGGAAGGTCACCACGAATACAGAGAAATAATCAATAAGCTTTGCTATCAACAGAGCTGCGACAAGACTGGGTTGGGTTTTTTATGAAAAGGATTACTTCAAAATGAAAAGGAGGTAGGCTTTGGTTTCTGCTAGTTTTCAGGAGTTTTCTGATGAGACACTGGATGGACTAATTCTTCCTTTCATATCATTATCTTCTTCTGAATAAACTGGGTTTTTTTCCTTGTCCTTCCGTTGGGCCTCATCATATCAAGGCAAGCAGATGGTGAAAACTTTCAAAACACAATAGTATTTTTGAAGGAAAATTTTCAGCATTCTCAGTTTCACCACTCCCTACCCACAGAATCAGTCGTGGTTCTTGTAGAGTACAATCCAAAGGAGGCTATTAGTTTGTGAAAGGCTATAATTACCAGTAACAGCCAGCTATACCGACGGCACGCTTGTGGGAAGGGACAGATCGCCCAACATTATGTCGCTGGGGAAGAAAGCACAGAAAAAGGCTTTCCAAAGGAAAAGATGACTAAGTCTTATACTGGAGTCTATATTATGAGAATTTATATAAAATACTCCTTGTAGTAAAACTAATACAGCTAGGAGTAAATCTTGCCAATGCTTGTATTTAAAGCTGTATATTCAGGAGTGATGGAGGAGCAAGAAAAAACCCCTCAGGGTTGTTCCATATTTTAAAAATAATGAACTTAGTACTAATTCTATAACCAATAAAATCAGGAGAAGCCTTCCAAAGACTTCAATATGTCTCAGAACAAAAACTTTGGTAGCTAACTGACAGTATCTGCACAACTTGACTTTCTCTGTAGAACTTCAGGTTGACCAAGTTCAAGGACTTACTATCTGAGAATATTCAACCCAGCAGAGCACTCCAACAGCTTACTAGAGCTGAGAATATAATATACATGGAATTAATGGATCCCCAGAAGCCTTCAAGCATCTAGTAGAGCAAAGAAAATCACCTGGTCCAGCTTGGCTAGCTCTGACCTAAAACATCCCAGATGAAAATGAGAATTGACTAGGAAGACAAGGCCAACTTGAAAAAGAAAATTGTAGTTCCACTCAGAATTGGTAATTTCCCAACTACAGGGAATTTAAACATTTTGCGGTTTTTATTCAGAGTATGAATGAAAACTTGAAATCTCAGTTTCCTGTAGGAAGAAAAAGATTTTAAGTACCTTTTTCTGAAACAGATTTTTCCACTTTTTTTCTCCAAATGAGCTGCAGCGTTCATAGCCCTGACTCCAGGAAATCCTCCAAGCAGCCACAAAATTGAGGGAGAACTAAATTGTGCCCTAGTATCAAGACAGCTTCCACCATGAAACTGGAGGCTCTTTGTTCCAGCTCAGCCTTCACATCTCCAAACATTGGCTCCAAGGCCGCTCTGCACACTGGTACTGTTGCTACTAACATTAGTGCTCTGGGGAAACCTTCCATGAGGCTACATGGGAAGTGCCTGCCCAAGACAACTTTATCTGTGTTTCAATCAAGTTCACTGAAATATGAAGTGGACAATAGACTTATCAGAACAGAAGTTTCCCTAAACCCTACACTTCTCATAAAAATGGGAAAAATGCTGCAAAAAATCATGAAAATGACACTACTCCAGCACATCCCCCTGCCTAAAATATTTTAAAATTTGATTAGGGTACCTAGATGTTCTATCAAAACCTCATTTTCCTTACCTACAAGCAGATATTTAAACACAAGGGATTCAATACAAGGATTCAAACGCACAGAATTTCCAGCCAAGGAGCAAAGTGTGAGCGGTCCTGGCCAAAGGTCTAGGCTTGGAGCCAGTGCACATGATGACGAACAAAAGCACAGCCACAGCCTTCTATTATTGGTCACGTAAAAAGCAAGTGTAGATGCTGCACTAAAGAAAGCTAGTGCTCCCCACAGCTGTTTACAGAAAAAAACACTCCAAGAACAGCCACAGCCCACATGAAAGAACTTAAATAAGCTTCAGCTGAAGAGGATGAAGGTCCAAAACTAATTGCCCTGGTTCGTCACAGCTCTAAACTGGTCTTAACTTTCTATTACAGGGTGCAGATGGTTGCCTAGAGATGTCAGTGGAGAGAAGGGACCAGTGGGAAGCAGTGTCTTTTCAGTGCCTTGATCTCCAACCTTTGTAGTTCGTGCCTTGCTCCAAACATTAAGTTCATGCTTCTTTCATGAGGCGTGGGCGAGCTGTCCCCAAGTATTTTATGCCTCACTGCTAACTATAGGGAGACATATATATCCACATCACAGTTACCAAAGCATTGGGTTGCTCTTCCTTTTCATGCAAAAGGTGAGCTTCCAGCTTTTCCAGGGTTTCACACTAACATGCTCACCACTCTTCCAGGACCTGCGCCATTACATGGTAGTGGTTCTTGGCCAGTGCTGCCTTTAGCAACAGAAGCTGGAAGACTCATGCCAGCTCTGACCCAGAAGCCAGCTAGCCAGAACCCTCACCAGAACCTCCAACTACCTTCAACTTATTTCTGAAGATGAACCTTTATCAGTGCAACTGCTTCTTCAGGCAAGCCTGGCCACTTACAGTTAAAAAAAAGGCAGATGAAAGAAAAGCATGTAAGCCCTTTCCAGCACTGCTCTTAATTACTGATGTAACAGGCTGCCTTCTTTCAAAGACAGTAATAGCAAATTCCCTCCCACCTCCCTAACTAAAAATTAGTGTTAGAAATAAGATGGTGTGTTTTAAAAGAAGTCTATTTTGATTTTAAAATCCCACACTTATCTTTACACACACTGTCAGGATGCCTTAAAGTGTTAAATAATTCCCTGCCATCCTCTTCCTTGCAGAAATGTCATTCCTCTATTCTTCCCTCCTCCTCCTTTGACATTAATAATTATAATTGACATTATTGTGCTGGCCTAGAACTCAGACTGTCTTGTGCTAGGTCTTAGCTTTGCCACAGATTTTTTCTATGACCTTGGAAAAGTCATTTCATAGCCTTGCATTGGTTTCCACGTGGCCAGATGTAAGAAATTTTATTTCCTATAATCCTTCCCTCTTTGGCACGGAGGATACCTAGC
The DNA here is from genome assembly GCA_013401335.1 of Brachypteracias leptosomus. Classification (NCBI taxonomy): domain Eukaryota; kingdom Metazoa; phylum Chordata; class Aves; order Coraciiformes; family Brachypteraciidae; genus Brachypteracias; species Brachypteracias leptosomus. The sequence continues at coordinate 513,663 of VYZX01001665.1, read as the reverse complement.
ACTTAACAGAATGGGGCCCCACTCTAGATTATCACCAGTAGCCATTCCTGCTAAATAAACCCTGCTATGCTGCCGTGCATCTTTCCCACAAGCACTGCCAAAAAGACAACACAAAAACCAATGAGGCATAACTTGAGCCCTCTGGAGGGAGAGACAAGGATGATTTTAGGGCTCAGTCTCGAAGTGTAAATGTTTCCATTATAAAAGAGCTCCATATTCAGTATTAAAAGATCTTCCAATAGATCATAGCTAAGATCAAGTCAAAAAAACAGTACCTAGAGTAGTAAAATAGCCAAATGCTGCTGAGTATCAGTGGGAATGCAGTGCCCAATTCCCTTCCTGCTGCTTTGAAAGGCCGGGATGGAAGAACAGCTGATAACTTTTGGAGCTTCCATTATCCCTGCTCCCCATTGTGCCTCTTTCTGTATACTGGGCCCTTGTCAGTGATATCTATTTAAGAGCACTATCCTCAGCAGAGGCCAATAGCTGCACCTAAAATAAATTGCTCTACTAATCAGCACAAGCTGAAGTTAAAGGGCTGAGTGGCTCTATGAATATCAAGAGTGGCATTCCATCTGTGGGATGCCATCTGTGGCTTAGGCTCAACCAGAGAGCCTATGTTTAATTAATGTGGCTGTAATTTGCTCAGATCTTAATAGATCATGGACCATTCCATTTAATCACAACACACAATTTGGCGTATTTGAGCCATCCCGCGTGATATTCCGCGGGCTGAGGGCTGAGCTGACACAGAGTTTGAACTGCTCCCTACTCCCCATAAAAGTTAGAGTCATTGCAGAGGTCAGCAGCATGGGAAACCTCAGATTGCTATTGCCAGTCCTGTACCTAACCTGTAAACAAACACAGGGTTGATGTGTCCAGCATTGCCAGTGCCTTCACACTGTAAAAAGCAGAGCTCTGTCACTTGAAATATGAAAGCAAATCCTGAAAGTCAGGAAGAGCTGCCAAAGGCCATAAGCAGACAGAAGTCTGGGGTAAATTCTTTACTTCTGGACTCTGGAATAGCAACTGCAAGGTGACAGTGGTGTTTGCAGCAGGGAAGAGAGGACCTCAGCTTGAGGGAGGTGAAAGTGGCTGAACTGAGGATGCCAAGGTGCTCAAAAGAGGCATGAGGATGTATGGGATACAGCAGAGAGGAAGGAGAGGGGGATTCTTTCACAGCCCCCTTCTTCCTCTTTTATCAAGCATCTTCACTGTTGGGCTTGTGTATATCTGTATATTAAAAAAAATACAAAAATAGGCAGTTACAGAGTGTCCTGTGGAAGACCCCACACCTGAGCAGGTGGATGCCTGAAGGAGGCTGTGACCTTGTGGAAAGCCCATGCTGGAGCAGGCTCCTGGCAGGACCTGTGGACCCATAGAGAGAGGAGCCCACGCTGGAGCAGGTTTGCTTGCAGGGCTTGTGACCCCATGGAGGACCCACACCGGAGCAATTGATTCCTGAAGTCCTGCACCTTGTGGAAGGGACCAACACTAGAACTATTTGTGAAGAACTACAGTCTGTGGGAAGGACTCATGTGGAGAAGTTTGTGGAGGACTGTCTCCCATGGCAAGGACTCCAGGCTGGAGCAGTGGAAGAGTGTGAGGAGTTCTCTCCCTGAGGAGGAAGGAGCTGCAGAGACAATGTGTGATGAACTGGCCATAACCTCCATTCCCTGTCCCCCTGTGCCACTGCCAGGGAGGAGGTAGAGAAATAGGTAGTAAAGTTGAGCCCAATAAGAAGGGAGGGGTGGGGGCAAGGTGGTTTTAGGATTTGGTTTTATTTCTCATTACCTTATTCTGGTTTGATTGGTAATAAATTAAACTAATTTTCCCAAGTCAAGTCTGCTTTGCTTGTAATGGTAAGAAGTGAGTCATTTCTCCCTGTTCATATCTCAGCCCATGAGCCTTTCATTATATTTTCTCTCCCCTGTCCAGCTGAGGAGGGGAGTGACAGAATAGCTTTGGTGGGCAAGGTCAGCCCACCACATTGAGGTCTGAGCAGTCTCAAGCTAAGAATTTGGGCTGTTTTGAGGTGTTTTGATGATCCATCCATTACTTAGTGCTCAGGGTTGAAAGAGAAGAGAGCTGAATAAACAAGCTGCTCTAATTTGAAAAAATGTCCTCCCCTAAATCACATCTATATGAAGGCTTTCAAACCAGAGGGTTTTCTCCATGTGCATAGACAAATTATTTGTCAGCAGCCATTTAAACCATGGGGAGCACACGTGTGCATGTGTGTAAGTGCACGCATAGGGAGAGGAACAACAACCTAAGAACAAGAAGAGCCAGAGTCCAGATGTTTCCCCATTAACACCTGGGGTCCTGGGGCTGCTAAACAGAAAGTGGCAAGGAAATACAAGTGCTCCGAGCCTTTTTTTCCATTTGTGTTATAAGACAAACATGAATTGCAGCAAATTATTGCATTCCCTCCTCTTCAACAATAATGAAAAGGTGTCAGTTCATATAAACACTGGATGTTTGGCTTCCTTAATGAAGCTTAATGAAAGCTGAGAAAATGCAGCAGAAAGGTAAAGGGGATGCTCAGTTCAGAACAGAGTGCGAGGGCCTTTATTTCATGGCATGGAACCCATGAAGTGAACATCAGAAATTACTGGTCGGCAGTTAACCAATTTCTGACACAGAGAAGGATCTCTGAGTCATGGAGGAGTTTCCATTTCAGGGTAACCCAGCCCTTCCTTTCCCAGGGAAAAATCCCTGGTTGGTGTATACCTTTCTCAAACATGTGTCAAGGGCCTGCTGAACTGCCTAACAACCTGAAAATCCACACGTACTGCCTCTCCTTTGCTGACATGTCAGAAGCTAAGTCCATCCAAGGTTGACTATAATAGAGAAATAAAGAAGCTGCTGTTTCCTTCCAGAGACAGCAACCAAAGCAGGTATGGCGACTGAACTCAGCTTTCCAGAGAAGGACACTAAAACCTGAACGACTGGGACATCTTCCCTCAGTTTTTCCTTTAAAACAAACTCAGGAAAAAGGCCACCCCATCTCAAATTGCCAGGACACCATTCAGTCAGTACACTCAACAGTGGCATGCAAAACCCAACTGAAGAATGCTTTCAAAGACCTTAATATCTTTGTGTGATAATAAAGACCTCTCTTCATCCAGCTGAGAGAACTATAACATGGCCCAGTGGAGACAAGTTGGGGATAGACAAATTCTGCCAGAAAATAAGTGCTGATTAGTCCTTTGCTGCTGCTGTTTGTTACAAAAATAATTGACCTACCAGTGACATGAGAGATCTGCCATCATGTGAAGCCCCAAACTGCTCCCCAAAGTGCTATTACTGAGGTGATTTCTCAAATGGTGGTGTCTCTACCACTGGTGGGTAGTGATCCAGCACAGAAGAGGGAGAGTATCACCCAAAGCTGTGCCATCTGCTGACCTCAGTGTCACAGACCCATCAGCTCTGTGTAGTGAAAGGCTGAGCACAACACAGTCTAGTAAATAGCTCTGGAAGGCAGGGAGACTCTCAGAAACACACCTCTAACACTGCCTTCTGCAGCCAACATTAAATCAGTCTCTCTGGCACCCCTAGCATGCACCCATGGATCACCCTGAAATAACAGCACAGGTGTTTCCCAGTAGCAGTAAATCCATCAGTTCTGCCCATATCATTGCCCAGCTTCAACCGTTTCAGCTTCCTATGGCTGTTGTACGTGACACTTTCTCAGTACCCTTTTTCACTACTCTTCCTGGGATTTGGAGATTACTCCATTACTCTCAACATGTGTCTTTCTAAATGACAATACCACCCAGCTATGCAGACAGCTTTCATAACACCACTGTTGTTGCAGCTATTATTTCCAGTTTCAGACACTCAAAGCATGGTTCTCACAAAGTGCTGGCCATGTACATGGCTCTACTCTACACTGAGTGTAATGAGGAGCTTTATCTCCTTTGCTTTTTCTGGCACTTCATATAGATTTGAGTTGCCACTGACTTTCAGTATCTAACATTCCTATTTTCAGCAGGTGGTGCTTCACCAAACTACAACCAGGCCAGAGACCCACCCTGTAACCATGCTTAGCAGATGATTTACGGGACTGACACTGGTTCCCTTCAGTCCACTCCATTGCAGATAATTGGAATTAGTGGCAGTATGCACTCACTGCAAACTGCTTAAATTTATGCCACAAAACTCTGGATCACTGTCAGAGCTAATATGCCTATTGAAAATAGATGTGACAGGTCTCATCTCAGGCTTTGCTGATCTTCTTCTAACAGGACAGTAGAACAGTGCTATCAATCCACAGTATGTTCAGCTTAGTGTGTCACTTTTTGTGGTACATCCTTTGAACATCCCTTTTCTTTCTAGGTCTCCTTTCCTGGATTTCTGTGTGCTTTATGTATTTCAGTTTAGGCTTAGTAACTTCTGCTGTTTGTCAAATGCTAATTTTCACCGTTTAATTCTTCTTGGGTTATTTTTGCCCAGTGTCCCAGTCATAAATACAGTGATGATCTCAGAGATCTAATTCTTCCACTAAACCAGTTCAGTCCCAGATCACTATCGGATCTACCATCAACTCCAGTTCTCTTCAGATTTCTGTATACTGCTTCATCTTTGCCCTCCTGAGTTACAGAAAAAAAAACTAGTGAAAACATCAACTGCTTGGGAAAAATCTATTATCAAAATCAGGTCACCTTCTGCCACAGTCATATTTGCTTGGCACTTGTACCTTGCAGATACAGAGTAAAATGTTGGGGGCTATTTCCCCTCAAATAGCCTGCATAAAAATGTTTAGCTCTAGCAGGACTTTATTCACTCAGCATAATTTCTTGTCCCCTGGGTGTTGGGTTTTTTTACTTCTGGATCCACACATTGTTCAGAACTCACTCAGAGCCAAGGCATTTGAGAGGGGTTTGATTTGAAAGGTTTCATCTCAAAGATGCAGTTCCCTGTGACTCTGACCCTTTGGGGCACTGACATATGTTATAGAGGGGCAGCAGTTTAGACTCAAATGGCTGGAAAAAAACTTGCCAGAGCCAGAACAGTGGACACATATGAACATCAGTGTTAGGATGAGGAATGGAAAAATACCAGTGTTTAACAACAGAATTGTGATCTCCTAATGAAACACTCAGCAGAACAAACAGCATCTCCACTGGCACACAGCAAGGACACGTGGGGAAGGAGAGCCTTGGGGTGCCAGAGATCACAAAAATCACATCTGTTCTACTCTCCTGATGGCACCGGCCACCAGCCCTTAATGATCCCTAGCAAAGTTGTGTTCATGTCACTGAACCCACATCCACGCTTTACCAGCTGGAGCAATGGGCACCAAGGTTCAAACCAAGCTGATTTTTCCCCTGAAAAATTGTCACTAAATTGTTCGTGTCCAGTCATCAAAAGGATTTTAGCCTAACCAGATGGACTTTAAAGATTTAACAAATGGCCAATATAACACAAAAGGGTCACTAGCGTTTCTGTTTCTGGACACAAAGCCCTAGAGGTAGCTGTGCCCATGCATGAATTTGTCATAAAGAGAGGGAAGGTTTTGCCCCTTCCCTCAGGCTCACCACTTGCTGCGAACCAAAAGTAGAGGGCGGGAAAGGGGAGTTGCACAGTGCAAGTCAAAGGGGGCCCAGCCAATGACAGATGTCTACTGTGACCCTTTTACATGCTGCCTGAAAGGAAAGCATCTCAGATAGAGAGTGACCACAGGACAAGGCTGACAAACCTGCCAATGTTGCATTGTGCAAGGGGATAAAAAGGAGACTGAGGATTTGAGAAAACATTAAAAAAGCATCAGACCAAGGACTGAGTTGGAAGGGATGCAGAGACGGAACGTAGAGCCATAAAGGCAAACCAGGAACCAAGAAGATGTCTAATTTGTAGCAGCCAGACAGCACCACTCCCACCCCTTTAGCAGCTGGAGCATCGGGCAGCTGAACTCTAATGGAGTCAATTTGCTGCTGGAAATAATGACTAAATTACTCCCATTTGCCCAGTGAAGAGGCTGAAGTCTAAGTAGATGAACATCGGGAGGTAACAAACTGTTAGGAGCAGACTGGTGTGCTGTGAGGTTTTCCTTGTCTGCAAAAGGGAGCTGACAACCCCCAGAACCCTTCAGCATCACTGGACCCCTCTTATTTACTGCAGAGCCCTTCTACCTAGTTAAACAAGCTCCTAGCTCAGTTCCTGCCAAGCCCAAAGGAAAGACAGCTCGGTCAAAATGTCACCTGATAAATGAAAGCGTTTATTTGAGGAATAAACAAGGGACAAGCCTTTCAGCAGTAGCACTTTCAGCCCTGCTCTGCCCCCCAGCCCCCCTTGCCCCCACACCAGAGTGAGGGAAGAGGATCAGGCACTAAAGTGGGAAAGGGCTGGTTATTTACCACTTCTGCACAGGCAATAGCAGTCAAGCTGCCACAGGGGCAGCTGAATCTGCCAGGGATATGGCAGCTCCCAGGGAATTCCTACACCAGGGGCACAATGCCCCTGTAAGAATCTGAGCAGTTAAAGATGTCTCTAGGACAGCATTACTGGAAGGTCTGAACAGCACGTAAGGAGCAACTTGTTTGTTGAAAGACTCCTAGAACACCCTGGTCCAGATGGATGCAGTTCGACCATTTCACCTGGCTGCCTCTGTTCATTGCCCCTGCCCAGGATCCCAAAATGGAAGCCAGTGAAGAGCACAGACTAATTCCCAACTGCTCTAAAATAAGCAGGAATTTTGCCAAGAGACAGATCCAGAAAACTACGTGGGCACCAAAGCCCTCAGTGTTTCTCTTGTGCCTTGCTGTAGGAGCTGAGACATCTTCCTGCTAAGCACTCTGACACTCTTTTGGGGCTGAACCTCCTCCGGCCCCTCAGGCTGCTCATACTAAATGCTGAATTGCAGCACTGAGGCCAGGCTCTTCATACTTAGATGCTGCGATACCTGGCTTTTAGGACCTTCTTTGGATCTTTTCCTAAGAGCCATCAAGATGTTTATCTCCCCGTCCTATCTAGGCAATTACTCAGTTGCTGCTCCCAGGATAAAACCAAAAGTAAAGCCTTGACTATACAAGCCTCATGTGTGACAAGCCCTGGGGAGCCCTGTCAAGAGAAAACGAGACTGAAGGAGATGGTAGCCCCCCTTTCAGTACCAGCTGATGATTCATATGCTGCCTGTCACTCAATGGGAAAGATATTGCAACACTCCATCAGCATCACCCAGCCCTGATCCACACAGACATCCCTCAGCCAGCCAAATTTCAGAGTTAAAAGCAGCAGCAAGGTAGGAAGCCAAGATATTCCAGTGAGCCTGCACCACCTGAGGACAGCTGTGAATATACTCCTGTGGTCAAGCAGCAGTTCAATAACAGGTCCCAGTCCATGAAGCCACTCGCCTCCCTTGTTCCTGTCACCTCTACCACTCCATCTTCCCAGCGTAGCCATCTGAGTGAAGGATTTCTACAACCCTCCACTAGTGCTAACATTGGTTGGTTGTCATTTCAGAAGCGTGTGTTTGTTTTACTTCTCAAAGGAGCTTAGCAGTTCTAGGCCTTCCTAGTGCTTTATCAGGTTTGAAGTATTTGAAAAGGAGACAAAGGAAGGTTCCAGCAATGCCACACTCCTGAAGATGAGGAGGAGCAAATCCTCACACCTTGCAATAGGCAGACATGAGCCAGTCTAGTCTGTACACACGTAAAGGGCACTTATACAGACTGTATTTACCAGTTCAGGTGGTAGGACCAGTGCCTTCAAATAAACAAAGCTTCTCCTTGAGAAAGGAGGGGAATCTATAAATCCTATTACACACTCTTAATATAGTTGCATTTTCAAAGCACGTTTCAGCTGCCAGCTGAAACGCTCTCTCCCCACTCTGAGCCTCTTGGACACCCTCTGTAAGGCAGGACCAGGGTGCCAGCATGAGACAGTGATCTCATGTGAAGTACTGCCCTGCTGTTTCACTAGAGATGCCCAGAGCACTTGGACTGCAATGTCATCACTGGCTCAGAGCTCCAGCCCCGGGACTGAGGGACACAGCTCCCTTGGTCTGCTGGTCTCTGGTAAGCAGGCTCAGAGGGGGCTTGTCAGCCCCAGCATTCAGATCTCTTGCTGTCATCTTTCTGGCATGGGCCTGTTGTGTGAGTCATGCATTTAAGCAGATTAGGGATACAGATAAGGTGCTCTGCACATTAGCCATGGCAGAGATGCAGGTAGTAGATGAGCAGAGCTGTTTCGGTCATCTTCCTAACTGCAATGATCTTTCACTCTTCATTATCAGGCCTCCTGCATCACAGCATTAGCATGCGTGTCCCCAGGGCTCTCAGGGTGAGTCACCAAATGTAACATATTACAGGGCAACCAAAGCTTTAATAAACGTGGCTCTTGGTTTTTTAACTTGATCTCTATTTCCATAATAAAAGCTTTCTGTTACTATCTGTGCATGTACTTGTCAAATCAGAATATTTACCAGGATATTCTCAATTCCCAATCACTCAACAACTTACAAGGAATGCAGAACAAACACAAAAGCCAGGACACCTGGGTCCTGGAGCACAAGTAGAGCAATGCAATTCTGAGTGAACATGCAGCATATCTGCCCTGGGAAGATTTCCCAGTGCCCAGCTTCCCTGCTGAGGCTAAAACCTCATAGTGCTGGGCAGCCCTATGCCTGCACCACACCAGGGTCTCTGGTACTTGCCACCTATTTTCCCAGCAAGAATAACTGGCACTCCCCAAGTTCATCTATCAGGTCAGACCCACACACCAAAGAAGGAGCAACAGCATCTTCTTCTCAAAGAGAAAAAAACTCCAGTTTAGCTCTGTGGGAAAGCACTCTGGTAGACACCTACCTGTACTTCCCAAGGGCTGTGTCACCTTTCTCACTGAGCAGTGATCACAGTGTCCTGGACCTTGCACCATGCTGCTGATCTAGGTGCTATGGCATTGCTTCTAGCTGGAGTTAAGTGCAACAGCCTCTAAAGTACCAACTTTCTGCAGTCTCCTTGTGTCTCCAACTATTCATTCAGTATGGTTTGGCTCACCTTGGCTTAGAGACAGACAAAAATCAATACTTGACCTACATTTTGATGGCACGCCTGACATATCTCTCTTCAACACTTCTATCGTATTTGTTTACCTCCAATGAACTAATGTTTTCAAGATTTTCTAATCAATATTAGACAGGACATTAAAAAGATGCTGAGCAAGATTATTCAAAAATAATCTAAATGAATCAATGAAGACAGCTAGACTACCAACAAAGTTATTACTGTCATTGTGCAGGAAAGACAGTGGGAAATGCTGGGTCAGGCTGAAGTTTTGCGAGTTTGCTCTGTGACTATGTGACAAAAGTCCTTGGGGCTGGGCTTCAGTGACACCTTCATAAATTCATGATGCTGACAATCATGGGATAGGTATGGTAGGCAGAGGGTCCCAGAGGAAAAGATTCACAGTTAGAGGAGGGTTGATGGGACAGTAGGACATGGACAGTCCATAGTGAAACCTAAACTGTTTAGAGAGAGCCAGAGCTGCGGGAGGGGGACAGGTTCCAAAGGGCTTCTCCACCTGGTCCCTCAAATTAGTCAATTAGATTAATTGTCTCCTAGCAACATGCTGTGACAGGAGGCATTTGGGCTGCAGCTGTGCCCTTAGAGACTTGGCAGGCTGGTCCTGCCCCTGCTTTAGCCATAGGAGAGGTTCAGGGTGCCCTTCAGGGGACAGCAGGGTGGCATGGGAACAGTGGGCTCCTGACACTGCCACCATGCTGGAAACCTCCAGGGCTCCTGCAGGTCCCACAGTAGCATCAGGGCAGAGGGTTTCTGCACTACAAGAGGGTCCTGAGTCCATATGTCCTTTCAAAGGCAGCTGCATGCATTCAAACCCTTGTGCTAGCTTTGAGAGCTAAAGGCTTTGCTTCTGCGCCTTTTTTAAGGGGAAGTCTTTGGATAGGGTGAAGGGAAACACCCAGAGGATAAAAGAAGCTGAAGATCGACAAAGGCCTGCTCTAGCCCACGAAGCTGAAATGTGGAGATTCCCAGATAAGATTTTAAGCATGCTCTGATGTCCCAGCACCAGGTGTGCTACACTGAGCATGGTGCTGCTGGCTGCAGAGCAGGCTGTCATGAAAAATTTCAGTGCCTGCTCTCTCCATGCCCTCTTCTTCTAGCTTCTCCCTCCAGCTCCCATCTTTTTGCTGTATCCCATGTATAAGCCTGGCTTTGAAACTCTGCCTTTGAACTATGGGGGTTCTTCCCCTCTGCAGACAAAATTGCAGCAGCTTAACCTCAAGAGAGTCAATCTCTCGAAGCAGTGCAGACACATTGCTCTGTGCAGTGCTTGTTAAAACCCAGCGTGACTCACCCAGCAGCATCCCATGACACACTGCACAGGATGCCACTTTGCTTGGATGTCTCACTCTGGGGTGTCACAACCATTTCCTTCTGTCTCCTTCCAGTGAGCAGAGACAAGGTCTCACCCTGACTCAGTAAGGACTTTGTTAAATTATGTCTTCTGCCCAAGGAGGCTTTTTTTTTTGCCTAGGGTTAAAAATGACCACAGCCACCCAGCCAGAGGCAGGACCCTTGGCAGTCTGACCCAAAGTTCCCTCTGACTGCACTGAATGTACTCTTCCCTCCTGCAAAAGACAAGCAGCAAGAAAATCAGTCTGTTCAGATGGTGAAGGTCTGTCACACAGCATTTAATCCTTTGAGACAACCTGAATCTTGGGAGTTAAGAGTACATGAGGGAGTGAGAGTTTCAGTCTCAGGCTTCACTATCCAGCAAATCCTTAAACAAGTTGTAATAAGTTGAGTCTTCGGGAAGGGATTTAGGAATGAACTGCTCCTCACGGGACTTGAACTCAGGGGAGACAAGGGAACAGCCTATAGGGAAAACACAGGGGCTATCTGAGGGGCCAGCCCGAGGTGAACCGTTCCCAGAACTATACCAGGATTTAAATTCAAAGATAAATAGCCGATTGCCTCAGAGGGCCTTTTTCAGACCAGAGCAACATCCGTGGAGAGCACTCAAGGGACATGGATGTGGGAGCAAATGATGACACTAGTTTGCTGGATAGTGCAGGTAAAACCTCTGAGAGTAGGAGTTAATTGTGGAAAAGGCTGTTGCTTCTTAGGAGAGAAAGGCAGTGGAGGATCTAGCTCCTACTTCAGCAAGACATATATAAAAGAATGACAAATAGACCTTAACTATCTCCGCTGCCTTAGTTAAGGTCCTGCCCTGACCTAGCTGACCCACAAGAAATGGCAGTATCTGAATTTCCTTCTCCTGTACCAATGGGAAGGTCTTTTGCCTTTTTTGGATCCAGCTTGGGCATCTCTGCAGGACACTGTGACGTACTGACAAGACATTCCCAGAGAGTCTTTTTATGTCCCTACTAATTACCTACATTTTTAATTGCAGAAAGAGAATTTTGAAAGCCACACAAAGGGAAAAATCTAAAAGCAGATTAGTTAGGTGAAATAAAAATGCCCTGAAAGTATACATTCAGGTAGCAATAAAAAGACCTTTTTATCGTTGCTTAGAGGCATACAATAAAAGTGTATTTTCAGTGCTTGGCTGCCGCAAATAACTGTGCTACAATTAGATGTGTGTATTATAAAATTGTGTGGGCGTGGTAATTATCACCCTTTGCAGCAGAATATATTTATACAGATCCTAAATTACAGCACAAAGAAACATCATTTGAGAAGGTTTTAAAAAAAAAAAAAAAAAGGTTGAGGGAGGAGGATTAAACTTTCCATTTTATTTTTGAGAAGTAGTCTATGAGAAAGTGGGATGCATCACATGTTGGGATGCATCACATGCGGAGTTGGTCTTGAAATGGGTAACCACGCAGTCAGACCAGGGGCTGAGAGAGGCATATTCAGCATAGGAGTGTATAAGTGTGTGTGTATTTGTACGCATGCACATATGCCAGGTAAGACCACTACAGAGCTATTTTTAGAACCACACAAAGTCCTCCTTGCATTAAGCTGCACCTAATGTAGCAATCCAGACCTCACTTTGGATGTACAGCCATATAACGTGACCTATATATGCATAACTAAGATGAAAATCTGGCCTACTCTGTGAAATGTCATCTCACCTTTTGGTAGGACTACATCTGCAAATACTTCTCCAGTGCACAGAAAAACCATAGGTACAGCTGTGGAGAGCAGATGGATCCAATACCCACAGGCTATTGTCTCCAAGGATCTTCCTTGCTTCCTAGTCTTTTCAGCTCTAACCTTGCAGTTGGCTTCCAAATGCAAAAAGTCCTTGATCCTATAATCTACTCACTGTATAGCCTGAGAATTAATTGGCCTCTAATGCTGTAGTTCATACAGTAGCCTCAGATGAATCCATCACTTCTTCCGGCTTTGCCTCTAGTGTGATTTTGGGGAGATTCTCTTTATCCTAAGAAGTGCTTCTACTACATGTGGATCCATCATATTTATCTCTTATGTAACACTGCTTAAGCACTTGCTTGCAACCTCTTAGCATCTGCCTAAAGCCACTACAGCCCTTTGCAATGAGATGGAGCTTGACTGGGAGCTTTTCATTATTTTGAATCCAATATTCCCAGCTTGCATATTATATTCACAGAAGCCTTGTGAAGCTTTATAAAAATTCTGTCACATATATTCTATTCTGATAGGGCTATTTTCATTGTGTTTCTAACTCAATTATTTAAAAAATTGTCTGGCTTGGTCTCCCAAATGCGGTTTTCAGGCAATTTCTTCTAATTTGATGAGCATCTACTATTTCTTTCCCACTTTTTATATAGCCCTGTTAAAATTTTCTAAGAGGTCAACTTAGAGGCCAGAACACTCACTGTAACTGGTGTATTCTGGATTCTCTTAGCTGCACAAATGAAATTAGCATATTATTCTTCAGTGGTGCAGTATTGACTCTTCATCTATTGAAGGCTGTAGTCTTATTTGGTCACAATATTGTTTGTATGAATATAGGGCCAGAGGTTGGTAAGGTCATGAGTTTATTACACCAGTACTGTCTCATTTCCTCCCTTGCACATCGGTGTTTTCAAAGGCCTGCCAGAGCCAGTCTGATGAGACATAGTTGTCTGTAAATTCAGCGTGGAGCAAGACAAACCATTGACTGGTCTTTGTGCTGATATCACACAGCAAGATGATGCCACTGATGGGAAGTTTTTTAGGGCAACCTTGAGATAATTCACAAATTTACTATCTTCTGCTGCATCAAATGCTCTCTCAGGGCACACTTTTATATGATACCCACAGCAATGTGCCATATTTTAAAAGATCAAGCTGTCATGACCAGCACATACTTATGACAGACCCACCATTAGCAGAAGTCAGTGCTGCACCAATGCTTCTGTTTTGGAGGCCAGGAGGAGGCCTGCAGAGCATGCAGGAGTGCTTCTGCTTTCAACATTTCTCAGGTTACTGGCCCTATATGACATAGGGCAGACCTGCCCATTGAGGTTTAAGGTATGTGGGCTACAGGTATCATCCAGAACATTAAATCAATGTTCCCAGCAGCACTTCTGACAAGCAATCTGTCAAGGCAGCTTTTCCAGCTTGCATAGGGAAGATTTTCCTACTTACCCTCAGCAAATGCCAGGTTTCTACAGTGACACTGACAGGGCTGGCAGGGCCTGGCTCAACACTGGCCACATGGCTCTGGTCAGATCCAGCAAGTCTGTGGACTTTGTTTTTTTCAAATGAAATATGTACTGGAAGAATCAGTACTGCTGTGAAAAGAGTGAATGCTGAAGACACAAGGAAAGAAAAGAAACCAATGTCATCCACTCATTCACTTTCCATAAGAACAACTCTAGCAAAATCTTGGACTACAAACTGATGCCACAGTGAAACATCACTTCCAAATCTATCAGAAAAGTTGTACCTGTTGATCAGACTTGAAGGCTTTAGAATGAGCAAACAGTTGAATATCTCAACAACAAAACACCAGCATCTTTGGACGTCAGTGGAGAAGACTTGCCCTAGAGTCAGGTCTCTGGGTTTGCTCACCAGACATGGCATATTCTTTTACCCAAGCAATGCAGCAGAGAACCACCAGACTGGTAGAAACAATTAAAATTTCAAGTGGAAACCCTAAGCAGCAGTTACCATCTTACCATGAATGTCTTTTTTTCTTTCCCCTAAAAACTTCAAAGAAAAAGAATATTTGGGCCAAAACCAGATGCTCTAAGTCCTTATAGGAGCTGTAGTTCCTTTCTTTCCTACAATGCCAGATCCTCAAATGTGCCATATTTCCCATAAAGCACCAAGGTTCCAGGAGCTGGTAATCAAGAGGCCTGAAGTTCTGCTGAAAAGGAGGGGGCATATCTGAGGAGCACAAAAGAATAGGGCACAAGGAACACCTAAAACTCAAGCATAGAAGAGCTACCCTGGTTTGGTTCTTTGACCAAACAGTTTAACAAACCCCATAATTTTCTGCAGAAGAGTGCTTATTAAAGACTTAAAAATTTCTGTTATGAACTGTTTCACTAATATTTTTTGCTGAGCCACTCATATAACCAACTTCCAAAGAAAGATGCACAGTAGCCTTAAGAGAAGTTGCTCATACTGATCTCATTTCTGGGAAGTCCTCAGCATTTCAGTGAAGTGCTGGATAGAAACAAGAGGCACAGTGAGTTTACGAGTTCTTGTCGCTCACAACAATTCCGAGGGAATAATCTAAATATATTTTAGAGCTACAGCCTCACAGTATGAGCAGCACAGCAGCTATGCAGACCCTGCTACCCTCCACCACCAACCACCTCCTTCAGTTGTACCCACACAACGAGGGTCCTGCAGTGGCCAAGGAACGATCATGCTTACAAACAACCCTGCCAAGAAAGATGGGAGGATCCAATGTACCACCCAGCTGTGGTGTGGGACTGGGTGCGGGATGGGAGGGAGCTGGGTGCTCTTTAAGCAGGAGCTGGCTCTAAGAAGCTGTTTGGGGAATCCTATGCAAGCAGCACCCTGTTTAAGCAGCACGTTGGTGTTACAAAAGCCAATGAGGCATGAAGCATTGTGAGGAAGCTACATGCCATAATATTTAATTGAACTTAACAGTTCAACAACAAACTTCCGATTAGCTGAACCCTGAGAGCCTAAACCAGGCCCAGCGTGCCAAACCCCAGGTGCTGCCCATTGATCACATATGGGGATGCAGAAACTCTCATGGGGGTCAGCACAGCCACATAGCCAGCAGACCGCTTGTGCTCTCCCTGAACACAAAACCCTCCCTTGGATAGAAAAATTTCTTCCCAGTCCAAAGACTTCCTTTCCCCAGGCTTTGTGATTGCCAGGTCCCTGCTCTTCCATGTGCCCCACAGGTTACTCCCTTCTAGACACCTTCAGCCCTGCCAATTTGCAGCCTACCCCCTACAGTACCAAAAGGCTCGTCATTGCTCTTTTGAGAATTTAAGGTCAGAAGCTCACTCAGTCTGTCTCGCTGGCTACTGCAAAACAAAGAGCCAAACCAGTACTGTCTGGGTTTAGACTACAACTATTTTTGAGCTAGCTTCTTTCTGACATAGACCATAAGTATCAAAGCATCTACTCCAACCACAGAAAGGGCCCACAGATGGAGCAACACAGCACAGAGCATTCTGGTTATGGAATCATTTGGTAATCACAGAATCATTTAGATTGAAAAAGACCTTTAAGATCAAGTTCAACCATTATGATGAAGCTGGGTACATCCCTATAGAATGAAGGAGAATAATGCCACACCTACACCATTCCTAGGGCCTTCCTGAGGCACAAATTCCTCATCCCCTGCTCCACATTGAGTCTAGTGACAGTGCAGTTTGGCTCCTATCTCCTGAGTATCTACATCTATTTCAGGGCCAGTGAAGATGTTTCCCTTTGTGATGTGACACTGAGACTTATAACAAGATATTCTTCTGGAACATATTTACCCTTTTCACCCAGCCAAAAAAAAGGCTAACGTATTAGTAATATACTCTACAAATAACTATAAAGAAAAAAAAAAACACATTGAAAATGTGTAGAAGTTTTATCTCAGAAATTTTGCCTTTTCTGCTTGTACTTGAGGTTTTGATGAAAGGCAGATTTTAAAAAGAAGCATCTTCTTTCCTTGAAATTTTCCATTTTTAACTGAAAAAGAACAACCACTTCAGAAGAGAACAAGAGTATTCAGCCAAAACCCTTGAGATTTTCACTGATGATTTCAACAGACTCATTTTGGGGGTCCATTGTTTCTATGTTGATGAAGAAATCTGTGCAAGGCTGCTTTCCCCAGTCAGTTTTGAAAATGAAAATTAGAAGATCCTGTTTCTTTTATTGCATTTTTCTCCTATGAGCCCTTCTCACCCAGGTTTACTATTTTTATATTGTGTCCCAGCTGCTAACTAAGCCTTGGCTTACTGTTCTTACTGCAATGATGAGGCATTTCCATTTCTGATTTCTAGCATATGTTGCACCTAATATAGCACTGCCCTTGTGCACCAGTTACCTCAGAAAAATGGCTGTGCCAGCAATAGAACAGTGGTACAGTCCCTTGACAATGACCAGGGCACAAAACCCTGTGCCAATATGCAGATGTCACATAATTAATTGAACAATAATAGATCTTAAACTACATAGAAAGTTTTTTTTTTTAATGTATACAGAAAGATGTTTGATACTGCAATGAAAGCTGCTTTTTTAGCTTTCTCTTAAATGAACTTGGAAAAAAATATCTGCAGAAGAGCCAGGAGATAATGATGAAAGCCTGAACAATTAATTCTGGAGATGAGGCATTCACAGACTCAGCTGACTGTCTTTAATTCCTAGGCCTGTAGCCTGGACTAGATGATTGCAAAGACTAGCCTCTTGTGCATGATTTATGGGATTTTATCCTATTCAAAGAGAAGGAGACACTATACTGCAAGAGCTGCCTTTTGCAAGGTGTTTTAGGACTTCTGCTTTGGGCAACCAGAGCAGAACACCTGAAAACAGAAAATAAGCAATGGATTTGAAACCACTATTGGATATAATTAGTAATAATTCTTTGCTGATCTCTGATGTTCTGCACAATGCCATCAGCAATGTCACAGGAGATGTTGTAATGGCTGCATCCTGCAAGATGCTGGGGTTCCTACACTTCTGGAGATAACAGATGAGGACCACACCAGTGACCTGACTAGGTTCTGCACAGGTCAGGCCTGATGACTTGAACCCCTTTTTTGCTTGATTCTAGGAAAGATTTAGTTGAGCAAACAGCTTCAGGGCCACAAGGTGCAGACAGTTTTCAGCTACACTTTGGAGCAGCTCATCTCCTTGCCCTGGGACACAGCCCAGAGAGCCTTTGTGAAGGTGCAAACTGGAATACTTCCAGGCTTCTGGGTGGCTTGGCTAAATCTGCACACAGGACCTAGCAAGTAAAGTTCACCTTAAAACCCAGCTTCTGGCTGACATAGGAGTTTTTAAAAACTACTGTTATCTCCCATCCATGCAGTGCAGCAGAAGACATGCGAACATGGGGGTGGGAGGTTTCTGTGCTGCAGGAGTAATTGTTTGCACTTCCAGCTAAGTCAGAAGTCAAGAAGAAATTCTACCCAGGAGAAATGCATTACATAAGACTTCACAGAAAGTAAAGTCTGTCATCAGATTTACTGCAGTTAGAAGAAGGCTGTTTTCTCTATTGACATAAAGTACATACTTTAAGAGGCTAGTGAGAAAGAAGGAAACAGTATATTTGGGGTTCCGTGATCTAGGGCTCTCTGTGCAGGGGCCTGTCAAGCTTTTGGAGCTGAAATGTTTTAAATTTTTTTTTTTTTTAATGCATAAAATGGACTAAGATATAAATCTGAAGCAGGAGGTTTTGATCAATGTTGTTTGTATGTGTAGGATTAGAAAAAATATCCAAAAAATCATATTTAATATTCCACAGTAAATTCTCATCATTCATTGTTTGTTTTTCTCTCCAAGCTGGAGAAAAAGCTAAAATACCAAAGTCCTTCTCAGATTATTTAAACCATGAAAAAACTTATTTTAACATGTCATTAGAAAGAACTTTCTTCAAGGCTGTTTGGCAGTAACTGCATAGCCAGGTCTGTGCAGTGGGCAGTGCTTTTAAGTCATGGACAGACCTAATTTAACAATGAGTAGATTCAAAACAAGGTGTTTCAGTTTGGTTTTACAAACTAAATATTTTTATTCAGATCAGAAAATATTGGTTTAATTTTTTTTTCTCACCTCATGGGTTGTTTTTTTTTTTAAATAAATAAAAGGTTTAATTACACTAAATTTTGTAGGAGCTGTGTATTCGACCAAAATCAAGCAAAGTGCACAATTCCTTACCAGGACTTATGGACAGAAATATTGCATTTCTTCAAAAGATCATTTAGAAAAACCCAAATAACCCACAACACAACTGTAAAAGCTGATCATCTCAATTCTTTGTCCTTTAAGCTGATACTTTCCCGTAAATCACACAAAAATCTCAACAGACAGGAAAGACAATGACTCTTGATTGGAAAGACAAGGAGGCCAGTCAGTAAACTCAGATCACAATTAGCAGCAGCTGTAACCCAAGTGAACTCCCCAATTTAATGGTTCACAGGAGAACACATACATACAGTAAAAGCTATGAACCAAATCAATACACTCGCCTTCCCCCAGACTCCTCTCCTCCCCCAGGTCCTTCAGACAAAAGTCTATTTCCCTCCTTCGCTGTTAAAAATATTTTTAGAGCTCTTCAAATACAGAAAGCAGAAAAGGAAGAAAAAAAACAATAGAATTTGACACAAAAGCACCCTTCTCATTAGGGCTTTTTAAATAGCATTAGAGCTCATTGAATTTCATGCACTAATAACATTCCTACTCAATCCAAGGCAACCAGTCAAATCTAAATCTATCAAATTTTACAAGCAAAGGAATATTGCCAAGTTCTAATATTTCTCCCTCATTCATTGTCAGAATCGGGCAGGGAGTCTCTTCCAAACTCCAGATCTCCTTTTTTCAAATCCCTTTTAAAGCTACTACTCCACGGTAATGAAAATAAAAAAAAGAAAGAGTTAAAAAGGAAGTTAAATCTCAAGAGCAACATCTACGCAGGATTCTCAGATGCAGTGTTTTGGGAGTGAAGCAGTCCTGAAGCTGGCTTTAACACAGCAATCAGCCGGGATTTGAGATTAAAAAGTAGCTAAGATCCTACCAGACAAAGCCCCTGGGCAGATGAAGCTGACTGTGACAGTAATAAAGCCCCCAAAGACGCAGAGGCACGTCTGGATCCTTGGCCCTTAAATCCTTTGGCCATTCAACACCAAGTTGAAAAAGCAGCCAGTGAGGCTGATGACCCTGAACTCAGTGAGACCAGTCACAGGCCTCAAACAGAGCATGGGATGTTGGTTCCTCTTGTGCTGCAGGGCCCAGGATGCTGCTGGGTTTGGCCCCTTCTGCATGAGCAGTTAGACTCAACACAACTAATGGCAGAGACCTGGCTGTCCCAGCTGTCTCCAAATAGCCTTGCTACAAGTGCCAGCCACTTGCAAAACCTCAGCAAGGGCTGTACGAGGTGCTGTGGCTGCATGAACAGCTGCCTGGTGTGTGTGTAGCACATTTTCATTGAATGTCTGGTGAATATAAGTGATAAGGAGGAATAAAGCGTGTAGTCAGAGCTCATTTTGTATGGTACGGTATGTCTTGGGGGTTTTATGGGTTTAATATATTCGCTGCTCACGCTGGATCTCAGCACAGACCTCCAGATGAGAATATCTACTTGTGATGCAGGTTGCACTACAACTCATTTATAATGAATATAACAACTTGTGAAGTGGATTTAGAAGTCATTGAGTTATAGATTATTTGGGTAAACGGGGCAGAAGCACTGCAGCAAGAAACCCATTTAAATATTAAGGAGAGCTATAAACCGAGAAGAGAACGGATGGCAGGGTAATATCATGTCAGAACATGCCCTCCAGAGAGGGATCACTACTGTGTATTGATCAGAAAGAGCTTCAGAAAGCATTCTGAAAACCCATAAAGCTCAGTCGTAAATATGGCCAGAAAGGTGAGTTTGCAAAGGCCAACAGAGAGATGGGATGCTGAAGTTGGAACAAACCCTGCCAGCCTTATCTTGTGAGTAATCCCACAGCAGGTTCCTCTCACCTGGTCCATAGCATCCCCACCAATACTGTTTTAATCCAGTGAGTAGGAGTGGAAAAGTCAAACCCCTGGACAGAAATGCAATTTTTTGGAGGATTTTCGCTCTGTGTATCAATTCTGTTAATGTCCACAGGCACCTTCCTTGTGCCTAAAGAAGCACATTTCTAGAGAGGCAAGAAGATGCCTTGTAGGCATCTATTATTTTGCGTCACACCAAGGCTTCAACTGGCATGGAATAAGGACCACAGGATTAACCCTTGGATGGAAATATCATGTCCAAGGCAAATTCTGGGCTATAAACTGCCATCTGGACCAAGAACAGGGGTTTATTCCTGCTACAGCATTTGGGATGTTGTTCCTGAAGGTAAGGGGCAAGCCATATTGATTTTCATTCCAACACTGGTGGCAGCAGAAGAGTAATGGGGTTGCCCAACACTGCATGGCGTTGAGAGCTTTTGGAAAGATACTGACCACACTCTGAGCCTGCTGAAAATGTGCCTCTTGTTACTGCTCCAGAGCCACCCAGTAAAGCAGAGTCTGCATCCAGAAAAGCACAAAGAGCTTCACGCACAGCGATTCAGATGAGTAACCAGAACATAACCACTGCATTGGGCCACCACTGCATTGGGCCACCACTGCACCAAATCACCATTGCACCCACCAAATCAGACGTACTCATTCAAGGAAGGGCCACAGAAGCAGACTCTGGCAGATGACTGGAGAATAGCCAGGGAAAGAAGAATGAACAGAAATACTGGTGATTCTTTCAAATCAGAACACAAGCAGCAAATGGGCTTTTCAGATGTGCCTGGTGCACACACGTTGCTTAGCTCACAGACATTTCATTAAAGTTTCAGAGCTTGTCTTGAGCCCAGCGCTGTCCCTCCCTGCTGCATTATGTGCAGAGGCACAATAAGATGAGGTTGTGTGATTCATCAGGAAGCAGCTTTAAGGACCGAGCCAGAGAGGTAAGCATCAGCCAATTCACCCACATGCAACGCCTGAAAAACAAGAGGTTCCTGTTTGGCATCTAAGGGCCCTTTAAAATACAAAAGCACTGTTACAGTAACTCATTTCGAGTTTGTCCTCTTCCCTTCCCCCACTCTTGTTCAGAGAATTCTCTCCTATTTTTTGCAGCATCAGGGAAAACATTCTACATCTGGCTGATGGACCAGAAGCACCTGACACCACCTACATGAGGCTAGCAGTGGCTTTTATCATGAAAATTGAAGCTGCTTTGGAGGATGAAGCACTCTACCTAGCTTAAAAAATGCTGAGGAGAAAAATTCAGGGTGAAGTGCAGGAAACTGTGAAGGTGTGAACTGTTGTTGAATGAGCACAAAGAGAAGCATGCTCCCAGAGCTGGAGACTGGTGAGGAAAGATAGCTCTGTATCATTGCTACACCTAGTCTTAATAGAATTTATAGCATGACATTATAACCAGTAATAATAATCTAATGGGAGGGCATAGCTGGTGCTTCTGAAACTCTTGGATGTGAAGGTCACTCATTTTATCATCAAGACAATCTTTTAAAAGCACCGCTGGTGTGAAGCATTAACGGGAGGTGATCAAGGCTTTTAATCTAAAGCCTTTTATTGACAGCTGGCTGCGGCGGCACGTCGTGCACCTGAAGAGTGGGATGCCCCACTGAGCAAACCCAGCACGGTACCGGCCCCTGAATCAAATTGCCCAGACACCGGGGAAGGAGGCTTCACGCTACATTACCCCTTGCAGGTTGTCATCTGCGCCGGTGGCCGGTGAAGCGGTGCCAAGTTCCTGCACGTGTGACTCCATCCAGAGCGTCTGCCGCTCTGTCACCCGGCTCATGGCTCGGTGGAGGCACCATGCCAAAGGGGGTGGCTTTTATTAGGGTTGGACCTCACCTGTGGCAATTAGTGGCAAAGCCTAATATCAGGATTAATTAGGGTATTGTCAGAAGAGACTAATTTTCTATTGGGAGTCTGACTCTTTAGCCCATTTCTTGGCCAAAAGCTTCTCAGTGACTTGTGTGAGAGCTCTCAAGCCAAATGCAGGCACAGACCTAGAAGGAGGTTGAGAAGGAAAACTTCTCAGTAGTAAGGGGCTGTGAAGCGGGGGAAAAGCCCTCCATTCGTAGAGCCTCTTTATAAAGTACATCAACAAGGTCCCATTGAGCCTTGCCAATTACAGCCACACTAACAGCAACAGATGACAAAGTCCTTTCTCTGCTAATATTTTATTAGTTCCAGAAACCACATTTTTCTAATGGATAGGTGAGTGATTTATATTTGAATCTTCTCTGAAGAACAACAAAACAGTGCAGATCTTTTTCCCTCAGCTATGACACTAATTCCTTTCAGGCCAGAATTAGAGACATGCTAAATACAATTAATCTAATGGCTTACATTCTGTATTTTACCTTTCACAGCCACTTCAACTGAGAAGACACATTACTGCCTTATCAAAAAAAAAAAAAAATCATTGCTTTCCACAGGGCTTTTTGCACGTATAGAAGTGGTGTTGTTTATATACAAACTGAACTTTTATCACTTTTCCACTTAATAAACATCTAGGGATCAGAAATCACATTGCACTTAAGGAATATGAACTACCGAATGTTCTCTTTCTCCAAGATAATAAAAATAAGATCTTCAGTTAGAGTTAAGTCCTGAAAATCTGGCCCTTAACATTTTGCTATTGCCCTGGGGTTCTGAATTAGAGATGCCATAAGACAATTCCACAGTACATCCAACCCAGTCCTGCCTGGGGCTCCATCATAAAAAGCCACTCCAGTTCCATACAGAATTGTGAAGGTTTTCAGAAATATTCTTCATCCCAAACTGTGGCAAGAGGCCAGCACTTCAAACATTTTTGGTTACACTGAAATCCCCCAGGACCGCATTTTGGGAACATCAAAGCACAACATGCTCCCCAGCTGCTCGTCTGGCACACAGCAATGAAACTGTAGCTGGTTCAGATTAAAACTGGCACGGTTTCTCTCTCACCTATTCCTTGAAATAAGTTTAAAATCCATTGTTGCTGCTGCTTCAAAGGCCTGCACCTCCAAAAAGCACATAACAATCCACAAGTGTGAAACACTGAATTTTGGTACAGCCGGCCTTGTTTGGTGCCTGGGTGGCTTAAACACTCATCTGGGATTCATGGTTCAGCAGGCTGATAAGAAGCCAGACAGGTGAGCTGGCAAGACACTATCCTTCCCTGAAGAAGTCTAGCACTGAAAAAGACCTCCAAGAAAAGTCCAGACCCTAGAGGAAGCACAATTAGTCACCAACAGCTTGCTCTCATCATTTCGCCCACACCAAGTGACTGGTAAATCCACCAACAGGAATTACACACTATCCAGTTTCCTGGTATTGCACCACCACAAAGAGCTCAGGTCACGCTAACTGCTGCTTAATGTTCACTGTCCACAGCCTTTAGCAGCAGGATTTATCTTACCAGGTGCCTCTAGCTTCCCTGGAGATAGAACCTGTGCCAGCACCAGTGAGGTGTGACATGGAGGAAGATCTATTCCAGGACAAGGCAGAGAAGGGAAGGAATACAAGGAGAAAACAAATGGAAAGTAGTGGGAACTGATAACAGCTAGATGTGAGAGGATAAAATCTGGAATTCTCATGAGACAATTCTTCCAACTGACTGGGAGTTGCAATTCCCTCCTGAAGAGCATATGATAAAGTAACCATGTGGAAAGGCAGCACTCACCCTGGCTCCCACCATGCAGGATCAGCTGTTAGAATAAACTCTCTTTCAGGATTAGAAGAGATAACCTGCCAGCCTCCCTGTCCAAGGCTGACACCAGGACCCAATTCCCTGGCTCACAGCAAGGTTGTTGAATAAGTACAGAATGCTCAGCTCCATCACCTGAGCAATGAGGCTTCCCAGCAGGCTGAGCAATTGCTTTCCATCCTGACGTGCCAAGCCAATCACTAGCCATCTCTCACCACAAAAGTTTTGTTCACATTGCACATTTGAGATGCTGGATCATCACATGTTCTTCCTTCCTTTTATTCCCTCTTTCACCTATCCACGTTAATATCTTACTGAGTTAAAGTAGTTACCCTGTTCTGCCTTCACCTTTCCCCCCCTACCACCAGTATGATTTGACTAAAATGAATTATTTGTTTATTCCAGTAAAGTTTTTTTTCTATTCTGGAGCCAGGCAAGAAGGAGAAATAAGCTTAATTTAGAAAGATTTGAAATTCCTGAAATAGATGACAGCTGAGAGAAGACTGGCATATTAAATCATTCCACTTCATAAACACCCTGCTCTCATTTAGGCTTGACAGATGTAAATGCCAGCCAGGTACTACCTACCAGTAATGCTGTCTCTCCTTTATTTATGCAAATACATAATACAAAATCCTTTCTATGTACATTAGCCATCTGCAGAAGAGTGGATCTATAGCTTTTTTCCCCCCAGATTTCCATTTACCTCACATGCAGTGACAGCAGGACAGGCTTGACATCTTCTTCAGGTTAAATAACTAAGAGATCATCAAATGCTTTGTCTTAACCTTACAAATCATGTCACAAATTCTGTCAGTGTCCTGTCCTGAACAACATACTTTTTTATGCAGTAACCAAGAAAAACTGTGGTGATGAGATAGCAGGATAAGGCCAGTCTGTAAGAAAGCCAGTCTTTGCAAATATAGGCTGTATAAAAATGCCCACCTGACAAAATAAGAAACTGAAGCACATCATCCATTTAGAAACCAAGTAAAAAAAACATTCAGCGCCAGATTGAAATTCAGCCTGAACAGGAGGTTTCAAGCCAACTGCCAGGTCCACCAAGAAGCAGCACCTTCTGCTCTGCATAGCAGACTCCTGGTTATATTGGCAGGCGCAGACAGATCTGTTTTGGGCATCGTGCTAAGGTCACAATGTGAGTTTACTGAAGGTCACTCTGAACACAATATACTCCAGAGACTTTGGTTAACTCAGCTGAAGATTGAAGGGGGTGGAAAGATGGATGGTGATATGTTTCAAATAAAAAGATCGCCATATTTTATGTTTTTCACTAAAGCAAGGATATTTTCCATGAGGAGAATTCCCAGCAGCTGTCCCTTGCTTACAAGATGGTTCACTCAAAACAATCATCTTCCAAACCACAGCATTTTCTTGCTTAGTGTGTGAGTGCCAAGCAAATACTTAAGTCAAAACTGGTTGTTTTAGACATGGGAAGTTAGATTATTGTATTGCTTGCCACTTTGCAGATGATGCCTTGCTGTGGGAGTGGAGAACGGGAGCATCTTCTAGTTTTTGTACTGTCCCAGTAAATAAAGTCAAAAATGTGGGGCCAAGGGATTCGGCAGTGAAAAAACAGGCAGCATTTTCTGTCAGGTACAAGTGGTTCCTGCTGCTATCACAGCCCAAAAGGAGGACATCTCAGACATCCACCCTGGGGGCTCAAGGACTTCAGTTGGGATCAGAGCCCTTCTCTGTGGAGCTGCATATACACATAACATACATAAAACCAGCCCATGACCCAGGCAAATTGTAGAGTGTTTAAGATGTTAAAATTAAGTGAAGCAAGAGGGGAGAAGGGGAGGAAGACAGAATCACAGGATTGTCTAGATTGGAAAAGACCTTTAAGATCATTAAAGTCCAATCAGTGAGGAAGCCAGGTCAGTATCTTCAGGTTTCCTTCCTGGAGTGAGACTGCTCCATCCAGTCACCCCCACACCCAAACCTTTATCTGCCACCTTTCTCCCTTCTTCAGCTCCACATGCTGGGTGAAATCAGTTAGTCTACCTAAGGCTGACACAGAGACCCTTTCCCCATCACATCCCTCAAGGTGCTTGGGAGAGAAGACAGATCCCCAGATCTGTATCCAAACTTCATTCTGATTCTTCCTGTACTTCTCTGGAAAACACCTGAGACATAGTGTGGGCAAATGCTTCATAGCAAAAAAATAAAAATTAAAAAAATCCTAGGACCTCAGGATGTGTCCCAGGGGTGACAGAAACCTGTGGCACCCACAGGTGGGCAGATCTGGTTCTCTGCCTTAAGCCCTATCTGCAGTTGTGCAGCTTTAACAGGATTGTTCACAGCTCCTTCTCAAGGCATACACTGATAACGAGAGCTGAGCTCACCTCTTGTTAATTATATCATTCACTGGACAAATGTCCCAATGTTTCAGACATCTCCTGCCAAATATTAGGAAGAAAACAGCACACTGGCTCTCTCCACCTTCTTGTTATTTCCAATCAGTTGCATGGTCTTCTGAGGTTGCTCAGCTCTGTTGCTGCACAGGCAGGAGAGGCTCTTGTAAAGAGACAGAAAGATGCTTGATGTATCCTGAGAACTGCAGGAGTTTCCATGTTGCCAAACACAGCTGAAAACCTTGAAGGCAGCAATTAGGAGAACCGCAGGTTTATGCCTGTGGCAAGCTGGAGCTGTTCCACCCCAGGAGCCTCAAAGATGCCAGGACTGAGACAATATAAAATCTGTCCAAGAAAAACTATCTCAGAGCAGAAGCTCCAGTGCCATGAGGTCCACGGGGTCAAGTGGGGCAAGGAGCAAGCCCCAAATCCCCTGCATGACCCCTGCAAATGCTCTGCCGAGACTGCCAGGCAGTGTCATGGCCAGGCCCTGAGGACGTGTAATCTCTGGTGAGATGCTGAGAGTCTTTCACCTGTATGGCCCCTTGTGAGACTTCATGGTGTTCATCTCTGTGCAGGAGGTACATGTATACTGGTAAGGTCAAGACTTGGGCCAGCAGGAGCATACAGTGCCTAGCAAAATTACGACTGCAGCAAGTAAGAGCAAATGTGAGTTGCTAGACGCTGTACGTATCTATTCAATACAAAATTATGAATGTATAGGTTGTAAAATTGTATATAGGACATTAAATATATAGAATACCAAATTCAGCACTGAAATGCCTGTTAGATTGCTGAACTGTGTCAGCTCCACTTCATTTTGGACACACTCAGATGAGAGCTCAGGCAGGAATGTTTCCCCTCTACTTGGCAGTGTAGCCTATCCTCCGGGAAGAGTTCAGAGAAAGGTATTTCTCACTGCAGGGAAAGCAGCAGTACATTTTAAGTCTGCCTCTAAATAACCCTGACAGTCTCTCAAAAAAAAAAAAAAAAAAAAGAAAGAAAAGAAAAGGATTTGGTTTCCTTTGGCAGCAACTTCTGCTTCACACCCAGATGCTTTCTGTGCCCAGCCCAGACCAAAATCTGTCAGGGTCTCTGACAGAAGAAAACCCCAAAGAACCACCCTTCACTTCTCAAGAGGCACAGAAAAATCCTTTCCTCTCTGCAATGCAAATTCCAGCTCTCTCCACACCTTTTGCACGCCCTCCTCTCTGCTACCATCCCTGAGCTTAGCTGCCACCAAATTTGACTGATGAAAGGTGACAGCTCCATTATATTAATTCCCCCCAGAAAATGGAAAAAAGTCTCACATGCTTTTCATATCAAACATATAACACATTTCAGAGTTTCTCTGCGTGCTTTGGCTTCTCTTCTGCAGGAAACATGGACGTTGAGCAGAGTGCTCCCCAGACTGGAGGATGCTCTTGTCAAACAAATGGCAGACTCTCATTTATTCCTGTTTTCATATTATGCACGCATGCAAGATTAAGTATGTTTGTGCCATCTTTGGCTGATCCAGTACTATAGCTGCCTGCAGCTGCTCCAGTCTAATGGACCCAAGCCTTGTCTTCTGGCCTGAAAGGTGTGTTTGTAGAGAACAGCCCTTGGGCTACAGTGCTCCAGTACATCAGCCTACACCAGAAACCCTGCCTTATTAGAAAATTAACAAAGTCAAAGATCCCAGGTTTTTCCAAAATAGGAAACTTTTCTCTCCAAACTGTCACACTCTATAAACTCAATTTAAAACAATTCCTATAATTGCATCTTCATTTTAATGACAGCCAGCTTCCATCCTCACAATCCTCTGCCCATCGCACCGTTATGGATGCTTTTTACAGCTTAAACATCATCTTGATATCAGCTAATTGCACCAATCAGTGCAAAGTTTCTCCACATGACAGTAATTCTCAACAAACACTGTCATTCGATCTCATGTCTCTCAAGTCTTTTTCTTCAGTTCCCTTTTGCAAAGCCAGTGCTATGGTTTGTCCCATTACTGCACCCTGCGTGTTGGCAAAACTCCCTCTTCACCACAAGATTAGCCACAAGGAAAGGATCTGGACCAAAAACCCATCTTGCCTGATAAAAAGGTTATTTATTGACAACCTTCACAACTTATTCAAGCCGCAGTGCACTGAGGGAGACAGTTGTCTCTAGGAGTTGGAGGTTTCCCCACATGACATTTGGTTTCTGAGCAAGGCAGTGCACACATCCCCTGCCGAGGGCTGGGTCTTGCTTGGAGGACACTGTCAAGCCCACAGCCACCTTTTCCGTATCTTCCCCAAGTTTCTGACCAGGCCCTCTGTCTCCAGAACAAGCTCAGCCCCGGCAGAAGCAAAGTAAATGTCCCCAGGACACCCAACCCATGTCAGGAAACTGGCCGGGCAGCCAGCTTTGTAATAGGCACGAATCAGCCAGAAAAGCTGAAAACACTTGACCATTTTCTCCACCCGTGTACAAAGGCAGGAGTGAAGCTCCCAGACTCCAATCACAGCCCGAGGACTCGGGAGCACAGCGGGTCCCGCCTGAGCCCCAGCAAACAGAAGGCAGCAGGATACGGAAACTTCCCTTTGGCAGACAGACGTGTCTTTGACAAAAGCAGGGGAACTAACTGTGCTTTGCCACTCATAGTCTTTGGGCTGGCTCCCAAAGCCCCTTTGTGCTGCACCGGGTGGAGGAAGCCGACCACCCAGAGGAACAAAGGGCTGGGGGACAGCCCCGGCTTCGGGCTGCTGCCGCTCCCCTTGGCAGCAGGATCTTCCTAAAAATCCTTCCCAAGCCTTTTCCTTTGACACTTTGTCCAAAACACTCCATGGTTTGGGGACTGAACACCATGCAGTGACCTCAGAGCCAGCCCTCTCCTTTCCATTCCCCTACTGACCACGGCAGTGGGGAACAGCTTTCAGCAGTTCCTGGGAAACTGAGAGGAAAAGCAACAGGCAGTGGGACACACGTCACCTCCCTAACAGTGTTCTGGTACAGCCCAGCCAGCACTGCTAGGTGTAGGAGTCAGACTGACAAAAGAGGAATATTTTAAAATTTAACAATGAAAAGATTCTTATTCTCATTACAAAGGGAAAAAGAGAGAAAGACGGAAAGTCTCTTCTGTAGTAGTTTCTCAGGCACAAGGGAGGATAAGAGCTGGATCTGCTGGAGCTAAAGGGGAACCAGAGGCACCTTACTCTCCTGCAATACTTTGCTAGGAAGGAGAAGAGATGTGCATTTAGGAAGTTATAAGAGTGGATGCACATGCAGACCGGTGCATTTATTCAGCACTGCTCCTTGGAGTGCTGTAGCCAGAAGTCCCACAGAGGGGTGTCTCCCCCTCTGATCATGGCCCCTGTACTCAGATGGGCTGATTTGTGGAGCTTCATGGACCCCCAAGCACACAGGAAAGTAGGGCTCATCAAAATGAGTGGTCTCTCTCCGTGTCAGACCACATCTCCCACTTCACCTCCCCAGCACAGCAACATCTCCCCAGACCACCAAAGTAGTCCTTTGAGCATGTCAATGAGATTGAAAACCTAGAAAGGACAAGGGGAAATCACGAGGATGTTTCTACAGCAAGGAGAGACCCTCCCAAGTAACTTGGCATGGCCAAAATGGCCCGCAGAAGGATAGCCTTCAACTGCCATCTGTGCCTGCTGACCTCAGAGGAGTAAGAACATCTCAAAGCTTTTGGATGACAAACTGGAACATAACTGGAACATCTGCATCTGTCAAAGTCAGGCACAGGAGTCAGTATGGGTAAGCAGAGGACACAGAGGCGCTTGGGGACAATGGCTTTCTGCCGTGGCTCCAGCACTGATGTATCAAACAACCTGTGACATGCCACTCCTGTTTCCAGCCTCCTCCAACCCAGCTCACCATAGTAGGGCTGTGTGTGTACAGTGCCTTGCTGGAATCTGGGCCTGATATCAACTAGGGCCTTCAGGCCTCACTGGAACAAAAAGCCAATTGTGCCACCTATAAAGATGGATGCTCACATGGATTTACTGGTTCAGGAAATTCATCTGCCAGTGGGTTTAGTGAGGAGAACAATCATGTCATCCAACCCCATCACACAGCTCACTTCTCTGCCAGGCCACTGTGGCACCACCTGTCCTCCCAAAGACAAATCTGAAAGTCATCAAAATAAGCTTCTTTACTGCCAGAAAAGTAGGAGGCTAGTAAACACCCACCATGGCCTGTGCACCTTGCATTTAGGAGGTTATTTCCCTGCTGCTGGGGAGATGTGGCTCTGTAGGGGACGGGGGTTCTGCAACTCTTTGCCCTCCTGTCCCAGGCCATGAAGTCACACCAGGCAGTACTAGCAGAGGGGTGAGAATTTGCAGCCCCCTCTTTTTAATCTCCCTGGGAAACCTGGTTCTGATATATTCAGTGTATCCTCTCTGTTTCTATGTTAGCTTCATGACATTAGTCTGTATTAGGAGCAGTGATTCAGCTGTTGACTTGGACAAAAAAGTGGAGAAGACCAGGATGGTGGTTTCTTCTACAGCTGAGAGATCCCACATGCCTGAGGAATTTTCCTCTCTTGCTCTATTAGTAGCAGTAGAAGTGAGTGATGGGAGCAAACCTGTTATCATATTACAGTTTGAAGTGTCAGTGCTCACACTCCCTCCTTTCCCACTGGATGAAAACCACAAACAGCTCTCCCTTGCACCCCACGCCCCGGCACACAGACACCAGCAGCTCTGCTGTGAAGGTGGCCAAAGAGAGGGGTTGCAGCATGGCTTGGATTTCTTGCCAAGGGAGTGCACAGACAACCCAGCTCGGTGAAAAATCATCAGAAGGGCTGCACTTTGAACTCCTTCTGCTCTGTCTCTATCAACTCATTCCTCATCCAGCACTACGAAAAAAATCCTGGAGTGCTCAGAGGTTATGTGCTATGGTTTGGCTGTTTGCCAATTCAGTGAGGCTTTGCTTTTTTCTTTTTTTTTTAAAAAAAAAACAGATTAAGGCCTTAAAACTCCTGTTAAAACTGGGCCCTACAACACAAACCTTTATTGCTATGGCTTAGCTGCCAAAACATTGCATCAGCCATCACAAAAGCCTGGCACCAACTAAAGAAATACTGCATCTTCTCCTTGTGCTCAGCTCAGATCACAGATGTCAAAGTCATCGATGGCTGGAGCTGCTTGGAGATTTCGGGATGAGACCAAGGTTTTGTCAAAACATCTAAGTCCCTTGGAACAGGAATTGTTTTATTCAAAGCCTCTCAAGTCTGATAAACACTAGCTTGGTGCAAGGCAGAGGTTTCCAGTGGGTCAGCAACAAGAGCTGGGACCAGTCCAATGGCAGGTGATGAATGCAGACAAGACCACAGGGCCCCAAACAGCTGTATAATGTCATTGCAATGTTGGCCACCATCCTGATAACAAAGCTGCTTTCACCGAGCAGCTGCATGGTCTAGGGACCTCCACTTTGCCAGAAAACTGGAAATACTTTACTTACGTTCATAGTGAGATCAAAAGCAGACATATAGAACCTAAAATTTCTGGCCAAACTGCCTGATTTCCAGACAACTGTCTTTATAACCTCAGATCCAGCTTTCTACCTCCAGCCTTCTTGCACTCACTCCATCCTCGCAGAAGCACCTCACCTTCCTGAGTATTCATTTCACTTTGGATTCCATGATATTCTCCTCTCCTGTTTCTACTCATACCTCCCTCACAATCTCGCTGAATATCTTCCTCACTTTCCTTGTCCCCTGATGAGAGGGCCCTGCTTGGTTCTGTTCTCAATGCTGCCTTCTCCCACTGCCTCCAAGACCACTCCCATCCCAGATACAAGTTCAGCCATCCCTTCCATGTGGGTGGCTCCTGTTTCAATCCTGACTCCAGACCTGCTTGAAAAAAGCCTTGCACTGTCCCACAGCTGTGAGCCTAGACCAAGTCCCTGAGACAGCCTCTAGCCTCCTTCTTTCCACACTAGAGCCCAGCAAGATCATGCTCTCAGAGGCCATTTCCCAGATATAGGCTTCCCCAGGATCAGCACCTCCAGTCTAAACCTTCCAGCTTCAGTCCACGTACAACCCCTCTGACATTGCCTGTTCTGTCATTCTGCACAGCCAAAATCCTGGCCAAACTCTCAGCTTCTCGGTTACAGCAGCACCATCTCTTCTGCCACACACAAGTAACAATCCTCCTTCAGAGCTGCTCTGAATGCTGATGCAGAGACCCATCACTTACCATTTACACCTATATGCCCCTCAAAACTCCCCCCAGAGCACTGACTCCAACACAGGCCATTTCCTTTTCTTTTCCACCCACTCTCCCCATTACCTACTATCTCTGGGCCAAGAGGCCACCCCTAAGAGCTCAGTCAGTGACGCAATTTTCCGCAGCCATATTTTCAGACAGGCATCCTGATGTTTTCTACATCTTACTGTGTGAGCTGAGCTGATTCTTCAGATTCCCCTTTGCCACAACACCTCCAAAAACCTGAACCCTTCATAAGCTTCTGTTAAGGTGCCACCACAGCCTACTCTGCTGGCTGGCATCACAGGACTGCTTCCTTGTGCTGCTCCATCTGTCTGTACCCACCTGCTGTTGCTAATCCTATATTTAGACCACAAACTCTGTAGGGCAGGACCTGGGTTTTGCTCTTTTGTTAGGACAGCACCTGGCACCACCAAGTCCTGACTATGTTAAGAAAAACAACTGATAATAACATAATACATCTACCCAGACTAGCAGACTTAATTAAGTTTTTGAAAAGGGTTTAAGGTGCCTTGTATTTTATCAGCTCCATTCACTCCCTGAAACACTTGAGCCTGAACATACCACTGCTCCCCATGGCTCTTGTCCCAGCACAGCTTCCCCAGGTCCACCAGCATCATCTGGGTACCACAGCAGAAACTGTGGTCACACCCCCTTGTACTACAATGGAAGCACTGACAGGCAAAGGTCCCATTAGCAATTCCCAGGTATCCAAGACAGTTTCTACACAGGAATCCAGCCAGTTGCTTTGTCCTGCTTGAGAAAGTGCTGTCCTACAGCTAAAGTAAAGGTTTATGGGCTTTGATGGTGTGTTGTGCATGGGGTTTTATGAGCCGTTTCACCATGCTTGCAGCATCACCATTCCTGAGCAGGAGGTCATTCAGCAGCTACTTTAGGCTGTGTCCAAAACAGTGCTACTAGTATTTATAATACACAGTGTCTTAGTACCATAATGTTTCAGTGCACACAGAATTGAGCAGAGACCAAGCTCCAAACTGATCTTGTTTAGTGCTGGCACTAGATCTGATTTTGATTCTGCCAAGCTGTTCGAGGCCATGGTTGGCCAGTGGCTGTCTCTCATTTTGGACCCAGGAAGACCAGAGGTAGCTGCTTATTCTGTTTTATCAGGTCAGCCCAGCTGGTTCCTACTCCATATACTTTTCAGACATTGCCAGTTTGGTCTCTGTAGGACCCACAGTGGTAGAAGCTGATCTGGAAGGTCACTGGGGTGAGTGTTTAGGCTGTGGTGTGCAGTGGTGTGCAGTCCCATGCCATGATCCCTGCTCCTCATGGGGACAAACCAGCAGGAACAGCAGCACAGAGCTGCATCAGGCAGAACATTTCCCCAGCTGACTGAGTCCTGGCCCTCAAGGTGACTCAGCTATCCTGCTTCTAGGGCCAGGCTAGTATCACTGTGCAGCATCATGCTGCACAGCCGTGCCAACTGCACACAGGCACCCGATGAGCTCTGTTCATCTGTTGCAGACAAGCCCTTGGCCAGCTGAAGCCATGATCCAGCCTGGAAGGACTTTAAATGGCATCAGCCAGAGAAGCAGGGTTGAATCTGGAACACCTCTGCCTCCCCTCTTTCTTTTTTTACTCCGCCCAATGCCCTTCTTCCCTCCCTTTCTCAGTCCCAAAGACTGTCCCCCTCCCTTTGCTTACAATGTGTAGTTCACCATGCAGCACACCTTTACCCACTCCTGAGGTTTCCTCTGTTCCAGCCTGATATCTCCAAGATGTCTAACTATACTGTAGACCACTTACTCTCTTGCTAGTCTTTCCCTTGGTATCATTGCCAAGGGCAGAGACTATTTCAGCTCCAGATGTGTTTGCACACTGCTGGAACATCATCTTAGGCTGCAGCATTTCTAGGTTTGTCAATATTGAACTAATCCAGGTTTACAGACCTGGATCCTTTCACATTGTCATTCTCCACAAGACATGTGAAACATGACATTCGCAATCAGCCTGGAGAGACTCAATGTGGAGAAACCATAGTTGTGTTTGAACAGGATGGGGATTACTGGAGCTGTCAGGCTGGGTTTGTACCTTGGCCACATCCTGACCTTGTGTTGGAATGAAACCTATTTATCCAACTTCCTACAACACCCCATGTTTCCACCGGAAAAACATCTGAGCATGGAAAATCAATTTACAAGTCTAAACCCCAAGTTTGTGTTTCCTGTGCAGGACAGTTTGCCTTGGCCCAGCAGAAGATTAAGTAAAAAGGGTTAAGAGAGCATCAAGCCAAGCAACCAGCTATAATAAATGCCACAGGCCAGAGACTGATGTGCTTAGATTGACATGTCTGCATCTGGTCATCAAATGCTCTATAATGAAATGCCAAAAGGTAGAGGCTCGTTTTGTTGTGGGAACCACACATCACACAAATTAAGTACAACTGAGGACAGAATGGAGATGGGGCTGTCAATAACTGCACAGCAACAGGCAAAGCACACAAGGATCCGGGCTTGGACCAAGAAAAAACCTCAGCTACTCCTGTCTAGATGTCAGAGAGTCAAAGGAGGACCATCAAGAGAACCTCACCCAACAGAGACAGTTAAGCACCAGGAGCAGATCTCCCGCCAATAACAATTGTGCAAAGATGACCCAACCCTAGTTTAAAGCCTGATGGAAAAGGGCACCTGCTAGACCACAACAGAATGACAGTAAAAGCAGTGCCCTTATGGTGGCTGGCACACTGGCAAACACTGGCTCCAGCAAATCAACAAACACTTGCACCAAAAATAAATAAACATAACTAAAAGACACAGTAGCCCATCTGTAACTGTGAGAGAGGCATCCAAGCCACAGAAAGGAAAAAGTTTGTGAGAAGCATCAGAAGTAAACCATGGCAGTACCAATGCCATCTCCAGGGACATTTTGGAAATATAGTTCTCCTAACAAGGAATCCATGTCATTGTACAATAGTTTTTGTTGTATTATTCCCCATCACCTGATGCACAGAACAGCAAAGGGCCTTCTATATAAGCACCAACTCTGCCCTGATCATTTTTAGCTTATGAAGTTGCTCCTGCTTCTGAGCCTGTACTTCAAAGCAGCCAGGACAAACAAAGTTCACTCAGATATATGTGAAGAGAAGGTAAACTGTCTTGAAAGTCAAAAATAAAGTCTAGAGAAAGGACAATAATTTATGAATTTTCTTGTAAAAGAAACTTGCATGGATAGAGAAAATAATTTGGTATTGAGCTGAAAGACAGCACCAAAGAAATGAAAGACTCCTGTAATGGTGTCATCCAAAGAGAAACTGGACTGCAGAAAACATAAATCAGAGAAACGAGCTGGGGTGAAAAGGAACAGATGGTGTCACTGAAACAAGACTGGCATTTGAGTGTAAAAGAGAAAGGCCCCAAACTCCTCTTATTTCCAGCCAAGAGGAGAGTGTGCAGCCAGCTCACAAGCAGTGATGACCATGGCCAGACTCTGGAACAGTAACAGCAGGGCCTACATACACACAGCAAACACATGTATTTCCATATCTGAGGAAACCACACTGCTGTATTTGATGGAACTCAAAGTCTGACAATGACAGTTCGGTGGGTGTGTAAACACAGGGCCCAGAGCATCACTTGGGTTTCACAGTAAATGCACAAAGGAAACATTGCACAAAAGCCTCCAGAGCCTTCAGCTACCACTCAGAAACTAACCATAGCTGGCAACACGGCTTCTCAACCAGAAAGAATGGAGCTGACCCTTTTAAAAATATTATCAACAAACATCAACAGTTGTTCAGCTGCCGTGAGGCCTTCTGCAAACACATTAATGCTGGACAAAGCATGCGAGGTAGATCTCGAACCTCCCACATGCACACTGAGGCTCCATTCAAACCTCTGTGCTTCTGCCACATCCGGATAATATTTCTCCTTTATCAGGTTTTGCCTCCATTTCTCCTTTTTACTGGAATGGGGAGGAAGTTCAGCCTGCCCCTCCTCCAAAGCTGACTTTCAGAAATACAATAGCTCAGTCTTGAATCTCCTCAATGTATTATATCAATTCATCTCCACTGCCGTAAACTGTGTGAATAGACCTAGGTGTGCAGGGAAACAGACAAATACAGAAGGAACAATTCACAGGCTATGAAAGGAAAAGGGTTGGAAAGCTCCCAAAAAAGGTCTCACACAGGTCAATACAGGAGGCTTGGCTCCGCCCCACTGTGGGAGGAAGCGGCTTCATGTTACTGGTAGGTGAAGTGTGTGAAAGTATAATGAAATGTTTCAGCGGTGAGAAACTTTAGGTTACACTTGGACATTTCATGTCACATCTAAATTGGTACATCAGAGGTAAC
This sequence comes from Brachypteracias leptosomus, assembly GCA_013401335.1. Taxonomy (NCBI): domain Eukaryota; kingdom Metazoa; phylum Chordata; class Aves; order Coraciiformes; family Brachypteraciidae; genus Brachypteracias; species Brachypteracias leptosomus. Next base: position 476,962 of record VYZX01001665.1, on the reverse strand, counting down.
AGTCGTGATGGCAGTAATGCCACCGAGCTGCTGCAACAAAAGCAGAGGATTTTATTACGCAGGGGTTTATGACACTCTGGCTTACAGAGAGGCCTCTTTACGCCTGCCTGGCACTGGAGAATGACCTTACAGTGGGCACAAACAACATCACATTCATCTTTGTGCCCTTCACACTGGCAAAGGGCTGCAAAGGGGCCCTGAAACATAAACAAGAACTCAGTCCAACCTATTGTCTTGAGTGACTGTATAGTCTATATCACCGCAGTACATGTTTTCTTCCACAAGAAACTAGGTTCAGAAGACAATTTTACAAGAAACACAATTTTAATATGTATAAGATATAAGATGTTATGTCGGTTTTCTCATAGGGTCATCACAAAAATTTCCATCCCATTAGGCAGCTTTGCTTTAATAGTATTTTTCTGACATTGCTGATGAACCCATACAACACCTTCCAGATGCACAGCTGGATTTGCAGCTAGATGCATCAGCATAGCTGGACTCTTCTTCTCCAGCTGAATTTCTTTTTCTCCAAAGCCAGAAAAAAACCCAAACCAACGCACTGGTCTTTTTCAAGCCTAGAGCATCTCAGACCTAGGTTATGGCTGAAAAATTAGGCATACATATTCACAGCCAATTTCTGGTTTCCCAGAAACTTCAGTAGGGGCCAAATCTTCCACTACCAACCTCAAAATGCCCTTCCTTCCAGGCAGCATGGTCTGTTTATGGGTAACGAATATTGCTGCAGGCAGAGAAAATGTTTTAAGCAAAAGCTCCACCTCCCTGCACACACCCACACACCCCCAGCAATCCCGCTGCCAGATTTTTCCTTCAGATACGTGAGGATCCCAGGAACAGGACAGGGTGCCGAGCGTCTGGCTCACAGACAGTGCCCTAAATGCTGCAGGTTTGCACGAACGCCTGACAGTGTGCGGTCAGGAATTAGGTTAGCATTGATTTGGGCGAGCTGGCAGGAGCATCCTTTGCTTTACCCATAGACAGCCCGGTCACATGAGGAACAGCTGGAGTGCACACAGAGCCTTCTTTAATTAAAGTGCTACTCGCCATTTTTCTGGCAGGGCTCCCAGAAAAGCAATAAAATGGCAGCAGAGAAAACAAATGCTACATAACACACTTCCACTCTCCTTTATGTTCCCAAGCTCCCCCTTCTCCCTCAAGCATAATCTTCTTACTTTCTTTTTTTTTATTATTTTTATTTCTATTAATAATCATTCTTCATTTGTGACAGGCTAGGAAAGGAAAAGGTCAAGAGGGAAGAAAAAAAGGGACAGGAGAATTGAAGCAGCCATTCACTGCAGTTTATGACTAAACATGTGGAACAATGTACCTGCTTATTAGGACATCTCCCGCTCCGAGAAAACATCTGCAGAGCATGCACACCTTTTTAGGAGATGCGTGTGCCATGAACACACACCGGCACCTCGCGGGAACACTAACAGCATTCACGTGTCAGTCGTTATGGAAACATTTTCTTTTCCCCCCCCTTTTCTCCCTCAGATCTACTGCTTAAACAAGCTTGGGATTGTCAACACACCAATAGCTGCTGTCGTTCCCCAAATTAGCCAAAGTTCATTGGGTTTTGCTTTATGTTTCTCCAACCTCTGCCTCCCATCGGAGGAGCCTGAGGAGGCAGGAGAAGTGCCCTGTCCTGTGGCACACGGCCCATTTCACAGACCGATCCATTCCCAACAAGAAACCTGTCCAATGCTAATAATAACCACCATGCTATTTCTGTTGTTGCTGTTGTATTACGAGGCTCTTTTCAGCACAGGGCATGGAAGGAAAGATGCAGAGACATACGGAACAAAAATGTGAGACCAAAGACAGGTACACGATGCTCCCATTATAGAGGAAATGCGTAATCATCCTCTGCATGGGAGCAAGGTTATCAGGGACACTCCTGCTGAAACACAAAGGGTGTCTCACTCTGGGAAAGCACCTTGGAGTTGAGATCAATCAGGAGTTAATTTAGCACACACGGCACAACTGGAGCTTGGTCGGACACAAGGTCCAAGAGCCAGCCCTCTCTGAATGTGAGGAAAGAAGCTGGACCTAAATGAGAAACCAATCTCAGATCCTCAAACCTGAAGCCCACAATGGAGCTGACCTGAAATGGAGAATGTTGGAAATCTGGATTTGAATTTTTCAGCTTGAGCCCATCTCTGTGCCTGAGATTTACAGTTTGACATGTTTATATTGAAACAAGATGGCTATAAATACAGTATATTTCTCTCCCAGTAGAGTCTAAGGAGAGGAATGTTTAAAAGCACTCAGCAGGGGACTAGCACAGCTCCCAGTGAATTTAATTATAAACTCTCCCTGCTTTTACTCCAAGTAGTTTAGGCTGGAAGTAGTTAAGACTGCTTTTGAAAGTCCCGCTTTATTTGTGTGTAGCTACAAATCATCTATATTTATATAGCTGGATGTGCATCATAAGAACATACACAAGAAAGTATTTTTATTAGCATGGATCAGTAATTTTCCATGCAGGACTTTTTTAATTTAGAGGATGAGGAAGCAAATACAAAATTAACTTGGTGCATAGGAAAAAAGAATAGTAATTTTGACAAAATAAACTGATATTGTGAATATTCAAACAAGCTCTTTCACTTTAGCTCCGCTGGGCCTGAACCATCACCTCTCTGAACCACTGGCATGCCCACGGGTGCTGTGGATGGAGGGATGGGTCTATTCTCCTCCATGGGCTAAGCTCTCCAGCCAGACCACATACCCTATTGTGCATAAATCTTAATAGTGCTTTCAAAGCAGCCTGGTATCATTCTGAATAAAAATAAAGCTGCTATTAACTTATTGGGCAACACTGGCCTACTTAGAAGTTTTATCAGATCTGTCTGATGATCCATGTCAGGGACAAGAACCTGTTGCAAAATTTTATCTGTGGCTGTGTAATCCCACACGATTATTTTTCTCATGTTCTGAGCAGAATTTCAGTTTTGGCCTTTAGCTCTGCACAGAATGAGCTGATTTTAAAACTGGAAAAAGGTTGAAGGCACAAAAGCTATTGTGGCTATACAGAGCCCTTAATTATAACACTTTACCTTTGGAGAAAATTATTTTTCATTAACTGAATGGGTAATAGTATATGATGGTGATTAAGTTTAATGGAGCTGAGACCAAGGTGGGGAAGATAAAGTTACAACTGAGAATCCGCCTTAAGTGCAAAACCAGCTTCTGTTTGGAGAGGCGCTTGATGGAAAATTGTACTGCTTCTAACTAAATGAGGCTTAAATAGGTGTAATTTTGTATGTATTAAAATTAAGATTCCTTTAGGTATAAACCATGCAAGTTTCCATGCAATTAGCACTCTTGAAAGGCAGCAGAAAGCATACACCACAAAGAAAATGGTACTTTTTGATTTTATAAATGAGACCAAACACATGCTTTTCCAATGGGAGAAGGAAATAAAGCCATCAGTGAGCTAGATTTAGCCAAAATAACTCAACAAACTACAAAACCACTCACGTCAGTGAATTTTGTCTGTTCCAGTCTAAGGGAAATGTTTTTCTTCTTCACCCTGACTTTCTTGACTTGGGCTGTATCACATCTTGCTGGGTCTGTCTATCCATCCTCTCCTGTGGACGATCCAGCAGACCTCAGCCTTGGCCACAGCCATGGGGCTGTATATTAGTATGGCCTTTTGGCATCTTTCACCTGCTTCTGCTCCCTGCATTCAACCCAGAGGTTTCTCCCAGGGAGGAAGGGGCAGACCTTGCAAGTGGGAATTTCTCCACTGCACACTAATTCGGCCTCACGAGTTACACAATGACCTGCCCCCACCTCTCAGGCACCATGAAACACAGAAAAGGCCATAACTTCTTCATTAACCATTGTCAGCAGACGGGGCAGAATAACAGAGTGAAAAAGGTGGGTAGATAATAAACAGACACCATCTCACAAGGATGTCTTGATGAGACAAATATCAGACGCCGAACAAAATGCATCCCCTCTTAAGTGGCATTTCTATATTTAACACCATCTAAAATGTGATAATTTACACTGTCACAACATGTCTCTTAGAAATAGTCCCATTTTATTTGCAGTCAGCTAAAGTCTGGAACTCAAAATCTGACCTCCTTTCTACTAGGAAAAATAAAAAAGAAAAAAAAAGAAAAAAAAAAGGAAACTAACATCTGGCAGAGCTGGGTATTTATTAGACTTTATAAAACTCCACGCTTCTGTTATACATAAGACAGGAACAAAAGGGGCCCCCAAAGTGTTATTTCCCCACCAGTGTGAAACAAGTGGTTTATTCAGTAAGTTTTCAAAGAACAGAGGCAAATGGATTATCTCAAGGAGAAGTTAAAAACATAGAAAGGCACTGTAGCTTACTGTTGGGTTTAGCTGCCTGGTGGATGTGGAAGGAGGAGGGGAAATCTATAAAATCTATCATCGTGGTGTCCAGCTGAGACTTTACACTTCTCAGGGAAATCTGAGCTGTGAACCACCAACAGCTGCTTTTCTCTCAACTTGTGAAATCACCCACGGAAGGGAAGTGTTTTCTTAAGAAATTCTCAAAATGCAGCAAGGAAGACCCCGCTAAATCCTCTGGCTCCTGATGCTGGGTCAGGGTGACAAGATTTTTCCAGCCTAGCTGCGACTGTCGGGTGTGATGAGGTGTGATTTGCAGCTAACATGGGCTGGCGAAAGCCTTGGTCTAGGGAGAGTTATGTGGGCTTTTGCTTGTTTTCCTTCAACATCACCAAAACACAAGTTGCCCACTCAAAGCCAGGTCCTCCCCAAGGGTGTCTGACCAGTTGCCCACTCCCAGCTTTCTGAACATGAACCTGAATTTAGCCTTGATGCAAGGGCATGTCCAAGGTATAACGGGATGTCCCCTTCACTTTCCACCCTGGCATGGTGCTCCTGGGATCTGCTTCAATCACAGTGCCCAACTCACACACAAAACCAGTCTATTCTTAAGCGTACAGGGTGAAAAAATGACCCGTGTCATGCAGCAAAGTTCAGCCTGTGAGAGTCAGGAACTGAGAATGACCTGTAACAATGAGGATAATTTTTCTACCTAATTTAAAAGCAGCAAAACTGCACTATAGTTGGATTTTTAAGTTGTTGTCATTGCTCTTGCTGCCAAGACAACCTTTTCTGCTCATGCTGCCCTCAGTAAGGCCCTTCACGGAGAGGAAGGAGGAGAGGTTTCCACTCCCACACCTGGATGCAACCCTTCATCTCATACTCTGCTGTCACTGCAATGGAGCACAGGTAACAACAATTCATATGCATGGCAATGAACTACAGGGTTCAAACATGTTCTTTGTAAAATAGCAGGTGCTTTTAAGGCAGTAAGTTTTGAGTCTGAGATGTTCCTGGTCTCTTTGGGTTGAAGGATACGAGGGAAAGATGAGGATGAAGGATAAAAGTGAAGGATACAGGGTGTCTGGTGAGCAGCCCCATGAGATGACCAATACAGTACTTGGTCCTAGGGCTGTTTGTAGGGCACAGAAATAAGGGACCAGTATCAGAGTGAGGCAGAGCTGCTGGACAGTGTGGGACAAAGTCCAGGCTGACCCCTGGCTCTGGCCATGACATAAGTTCCCCATACACTATGGACAGCACAGGGAGCTAAAGCTGAACCCTTTCCTGGGAGGACCCAGCAGCTCTGTGTACCAGCTGAGCTAATTAATTTTCCTTCTCCATACCATGGAAATTATGGCTGCCATTTGCCAAAAAAGCAAAAGCAGGTCCTTAACACAGAGATACCATCAAGTAGTAACACTGGTTGCAGACAGGCTGCATTTCTGCTTGGCACAGCAGTGCAACAGGCTGGAGGAGGCAGACTTGATATGGGGAAGAACAAATTTTTAAAGCATGTAGTGAAGCTGCTAAAAGATCCTGTTCCAGCCAACCTGAAACAGTTTGAGTTGCACTCACTGAGTACTCTTAAATGTACAAATAGTTTCAGGGCATTTGGCACCTTTCACAGACTGAGAGACACAGCTGAAGTCTCTTCCGTTGCAGCATCTCAGGCACTAATCTCAGTTCAATTTCTATCCCTGTTGAATTCAAGGTCTTTTTCCTCCAAAAATAGCTTAACCACCCAAGTATAGGTCATATCCAGGGGTAGGCACAGAGGGGTATCCCCACATACTGGGGTCTGTGATTCCCTCCCGAGCTTGGCCTTGCCAGACTGAGAGCAAAGCTCGTCCACCTCTTCTCCCCTCTGTCCATTCATGTTTCATACAAACAGCAGGAGATGGTTGGATGCCCATGTCTAAGGCACCCTCCTGGAGGGTCAATGACCAAGACCCAAGTTCTCATCCCAGATTATGGTCTCATAAGGGAGAGGGAGAGAGGGGAGGTCATGGCAGGTATTGGTACTTGTTTTGTGGGTCCAACCTTTCTCTCTTATTTATAGGAGTCATTTTTGGTCAAATAAAGGATTCATTTAATCTGAAACAGCTTTTTTTGCTTCATTTTGCAAATCCAAAACCAGTCAATTTGGAGCCAATCCAAATAATTGCAATAATTGCTTTAAGTTTGAGCTAATTTATTCATTCAGCCTATCCTCTTCACCTCAGAGTCCAGGTTCTATACCACCCAGCAGGGGTGACATCCAGCCCAGGGTGTCTCTACAGTGTCCTACTGCCCCTGAGGATGGTCCCTCCTGGAAGGCACAGAACAGCCTTGCTCTGTGTCAGGTCCTCTCAAAGCATCCAATGAAAAAGACCAAAAAACAGCCTCCTCTGTCCTTGCCTTATTCCGTTTGCAGCAGAGATGTGCCAGGTACCTAATGGCATCAAATTAACAAATGAACGGGTCTGGTAGACCAATTAGCAGAGAGTGCAAGCCATTTTCAAACAAGCTGAAATTGTCAGCTAATGACCTTGGAAGAAGCTCTTTTTTTTTCCTCCCTCAGAAAAGACCATATTAAAATAGAGCTGATAGTAGCTGAGAGTCACTTACTGGGCTTTCATGTCATGGAAGTGCACCGGGTGAAAAAAAAAAGAAAAGAAAATTTTAAAAGGGCAGAATGAGGCCTTGTTGGTGTAATTCAAGCAGCACCTCACTGCTTTACCAGTCACTCAAGGGCACTGCAGCTTTGCTCAGCAGATACACAGGCTTCTCTTCAGGAGCATTAGCTTCTCAACTCTGAGTAATGTACCACACACACTGTAGCGACCAGGGGATGAGCTGTAAGCTCCTACACATTTCCTCATGAGCCCAGGTCATCTCAGCTGTACTGTGCTCTTTTCAGACTTAACAAGGGCTTTCACCAGTAAAAAAACAGCTCCCTTTTTGCACTGCTCAAGGAGCAGCCCAGGACTGAGAGTCTGACCAACAGACTTTCCCTGCTGCTCGTTCTGTTTTTAAAACTAAACCAAAACACTGTGTGACCCACAAGCAACTGTTCACCCCCATCCAGGAGTGAATAACCAGCATGTGCCAAAGGTTAGCTACATTGCAGTGTCTCACAGGAAAGCACAGTGCTGAGCATAAGATGGGACAAGATAGCCATCTGCACACAGAGCATCTCACTTGGATCCATGGTTCCATTCAGCTGGGGGGTGTGTCAGGTTATTTCGTTTCTCCAGGTAGCCACTGCCCAAGAGCTGCTCAGTCCTGGACCAGTGAGATCATTAACAGCCAGTATCACATGAGCCCTCCTGACTGAAGATGCAAGGCTAGATCCTTACCCAGAGGAAGGTGGCATGGCTCAGCTGAAGTCAGCAGAGCCCCAGTGATCTGTATCACGGAAGAGACATGACATCACTGTGAAGGAAAATACTGAGTCCTCAGAGCATGCAGGTTTTGTTCCACATCCCCATCCCTTCAATGTGACACAACAAAGTCTCAACAAGATGGCAAGCAATTAGAGCAGGTTTCTGGTTTGTTTGTCATTCCCCACCCCTTTCCTCAGACAACTGGATTTCATGATTCCCAGAAAGGTTCCACAGGAAAGTTTAGAGAGGGAACAAATTAGTCCAAGGGAGCAGAACTGCTGGTTCATGTTCTTGTGTGCCCTGGATTTTGCTTTATCCCTTTGCAACAGTTCACACCCATAACATTTCAGGTGCTTCCCTATCTGCCTCCCCGCTCTGCCTACACCTGGGAAGGTCATGTTGGAGTCTCCAGTGGTATCCCCTCCCTGGGCTTCCTCCTGCTGCCAGTTTCACAAAACTGCCAAGAACAGAGTATCTTTGAGAACTCAGGCCCTCTGTCAACTATAGTTGGAATCAACTGAGGGACTCACCCTTGTTAAAGGTCAAGGAGAAGACAGAGAGACTGCAGGTGGATAGATCCTGCAGTTGTATATGTCTTGTTCTTTCAAGGAAAGCAGGTTAAACATGGAGTGGAAGGGATTAGATTCTCTGAAAATGCTTCGAGAGCAGCTTTTCTAAGAAATATACTGCATATCCACAACTCCTCAACAGGAAAGAGCAAGATGAAAAGATTTTAATAGCAATTTGCCTAGGAGGAACATGTTATGAATTACTTCTGGCTTGAATGCTCCTGAGTAAGGGATCAGACCAAAATGAGCCTGACAAAGCCTTTATAATATCTCCTTACTATGAGGTAGTAATAGCATCATCTATCCTACAGCATCAGGGTCACAGATAATTGTGTAAATCGATAAAGTAGACAAACATCTTTCATCTGAATCAGCTATTCTGTATGCTGTTTATTTGCTAATACAGTAACTCAGAACCCTTAATTATTGGATTTTTCTCTTAAACACTTGTGTTTGTATGCATTTGTTTGTACCCCTGTTATAGACTTGCATTCAAACATGCCCTGCTTCTGCTGCCTATTGTTATTGGACCTGGTCCGAGACCTTAGCAAGCTTCTGTGCCTCAGTTTCTCCGCTACAAAATGGTGATACTAGCCACAACCCAGCTTCAGACAGGGCTTCAAAACAGACACTGATATTAAAATGTTATTGTGAACTACATCAAATCTCCTGCTGTCACATTGCCTTCAGTGTTAGGGCTTTCTTGACTTGCTATTGCAATAAAAAATTAACCCTTCAGTACATCTCCACATATAGGTGTAGACAAGCTGTCCTTTAGGCTCCCTAGGCACTGCCAGAAGCAAGAAATCAAAATAAAGAGCAAAAATGGACTGCTAGCCACCCTTTAACACTGCTGTCTTGCAGTTGCAAGCACAGAGATACCTGATGCCCTGGGCTGGATGTTACCTTCCCCTCCTCCCAACCCAGCCTGACCTGCTCCCTCACTGGGGCTGGTGGGATGGCTCAGCTCTGCTCTGCTCCCCTTCTTTTATGGGGCAGTTGTCAGGGTGCTAATGAAGTTTCCACAAGTATGACACAGGTGTTGCTAGTCCTCGCTCATAGCCAAGGAATCAGCAACACAACTTCACAAAGACTCCCCCAGCCTTGTTTGCTGTGATCTGTTTTATGCCAAGCGTTTTTGTATGAGCTCTATCCCCACATTGCATCTGGGAAGCTAAAGGGCAGAATCATTCATCTAAATAAGAAGCGTGAGCCAAGAAGATTCAGTAAGAGAGAAGACATTTTCTGCTGAGATAGGAAGTGAGATGATGAGCCGATAAGTAGGAGAGATTTTATGTGTCTCTGAATACATTGTGTTTATATGGCCTTATACCATAAGTATGAGTTAATAAACAAGATGTACTTGTATGGCTATCTATCACATCCAGCTGGCGATAAGTACATTGCAATGACATAGCTATACATCCCATATAGCCAGATATAAATGCATTGCTTCTTTTGGCAATACACTACACTCTTTCTGGATATAAGTGCATTTACTTGGTATTTATTTGGCACCCACTGCCTGTGTTTGGCAGTTATTACATTTCACCCACTTTTCTCTTAAACACTTGTGTTTGTATGCATTTGTTTGTACCCCTGTTATAGACTTGCATTCAAACATGCCCTGCTTCTGCTGCCTAAAAGCTCACCTGCATGTTTCTCCAGACATGTTGGGTTGAGGGCACTGCCAGACTGGAGTGGTGCACAGAGGGAGGGATCACCAGCCATAGAAATTAATACCCTGATTTTAGGCCACCACTTTGAAATCACACCTAACACAACTCAGGTTAAGCTGAAGTGTAACAACAACAAACGCAATTCAAAGTGGACCATAATATTTCAAAGGTTCATAAAGACATCCATCACAGAAAGAAAAGGGCATTCCATATGGTTGTTACAAGGTCAAAACCAACAGGAAACTTCCTCTACCGTGGTGAATCAACAATCTGGAAACACTTACTTCACTTGGGGCTTTCTCATACGATGGCCTTCCTGCATTCTCAGTTGGGGCTTGTTCATAAGATGGCCTCTCTGCATCCTCAATTTGCATTCACAGGAAAAAGAAAAAAAAGGTAAAAAATCAGGGGTTGGTGCAGCCTTCTGCTTCTCCTTAAATGCAAAACTCCCTTTAGTCATTGCATCAAAGATGCATTGACCCCCCTCCAAGAGGAGGCAATTTCACCAGTTTTCCCTCTGGGCTAGGAAGAGCTTTCCTCTCTTTGGAAATGCAAATCTGCCGTTGGGTGGCCAGGTGCAGTCATCTCCTGTGCTTGAAAGCCATTTGCAAATCATGCAAATACTGGAGGATAAGCTGATCTTCTCTACCTGGGCAGGTGCTATGCAGCCCTCAGCTTGAAGCCTTTCTGCAGACTTTGTCACATGGACATGCAAATTGCTGGCTCAGTTCTGTCTCCGGGCATGCACATATGTTAATGCAGGGTGCTCACAAAGGCCTCTTGATTGAGACCGGACCCAATTTAAATCAATCGCTTTAGGATGCAAATGGCCTTAGGGTGGGGTTGGGGGTTGACCTCCCACCCTCCCATCTGGGAGAAATATTGTGGCATTCTCCTGTTCTGCTGGGGGTGAATCACTTGACCACCACTGAGAAACAGTGCTGCAGGTGTAAACACCTGCAGGAAGGTGTTCCACTATATTTTTCTTGGATTTCTATATCACAAACAGAATTCTTTGCTCATTTACAGTGAAACAATTGTTTTAAACTTTTTAAAAGATAAAGTTCAATTGGAGTGTTCTGAAATATGCAAATTATAGTTTCCCTTCCTCCAGTGAGATGAAGGGAGTCAATTTGCAAAAAGATGCTAATTTCCCAATTTACTTCCCTGAAATTACAAAACTTCTGGCACATCCTCTTTAGTTCTAATTCTGAAATAAGAGTTTTGGTTTAGATTTCAATTACATAACACTAAGTTTTATTTTAAGAGCATTAACCATGGGTTAAAATGACAAAAAGCCCCCTTCAAGCAACAGCCATCAAATTACTTTTTTGAAAGAAGTATGCCTAAATCACCCCATTTCTGATGATGGAATGTTATAAGTGATGGAGTGAAACTGTAAACTTGAGTACGTACATGAAAGCAGTGAGTCGCCCCAAGGACATCACTGCAAAAGCCTTTATTTTATACTGCCTTTGGCAGGAGGAGAAAAATGTTTAAACTCATTAACCAATTTAAATAGGCAAAAAGAAGAGAAGTTATTTCCTTTAGAACCTATAATGTACTGTGAATCAAAGAAACTTTCTGGAAAACATAGTGGACGTGATAACAGATAAAAGACAAACCAAAAGAAACTCAACTAATTGCTAGAGAAAACAAAAAAAAAATATATGTTCAAACTCTGATGTGTTAGATCCCTGTTCCCTGGGCACAGGATTTTCCTTCAAAAAGAGAAAAGAAAGAGGCATGTAGATCTGGTTTCTGTCTGCCTCAGTTCATCCAATGTGTGCCCAAAAGATAACCAAGAGAGTCTGGTCTATGCTGTCATCCGTCTTTAATATCTCAACTAGCCAAAGGGATGCTAAAGACGTTAGGGAAAAGAGCAGCCCTATTAGCCCACCTTTGATCTTTCATACGCAAGCTATACAAATAAAACTGCACATTAAAATCAGCTCGGTCTTTGACTTCACTCTGACAAAGAGGCAGAGTTGAAGCACAGAGATGACTGAAAAGGAGAGTGGGTGCTGGATCAGAGGATGCAGAGCTTGACTGGTGACATTTGAAAAGCATTTTATGAATGAGACGCCAGCTGAGGTTCACAGACCAGTGTCACTGCAGTAGTGGAGCACACGAACCCACTCATGCTGCTCACCCAGCCACAGTTAGCAGGACTCCTGCGTGGGATGTAGGGCTTGTCTGGCAGTTTACAGACCATGATATCCCTGAAAATTGCTGGTTATCTTTTTAATGCTTTTAAGTATTAAAGAAATCCTTGAGAAATATGGTTGCTCAGGGACTAGCACCTTGTTCAGCCAGCCCTGCTCCGGGAGGGGTCACACTGGGCAGAGGAACAATGTGGATAACTGCGGACAGAACCTAGTTTGTCTCCCTCAGCTCACCCTGCCAGGTAGCATGTGTCACAGCTTAGCTTTGCTTTTCTGCACCTGCTTTTTATCTATGATGTGGGACAAGTATCTGTGATTTCAATGTCTGAGACCATCACTTCAAATCACACATATCCCTGCTGAGAGCCTCAGACAGATGCCAAGGATGCTGTTTGATAGTCAGCAACATCAAGGCTGACTGAGATTATGAGAGAAACCCTTCCTCTGCTGAAACCAATGAGACTCCTTTGCAAAGTGCCCTGCTGTTTGGCTTGTGAAGCATTAGACCCTGGGAAGTCATTTTGTAGATATATATTTTGTTGGCATGTTTCATTACGTAGCCACTTGGCATTTCTTCCACAACAGCACTCATCATAATGAACGTGCTTGAGGTGTGACTTAACGCTGGGCAGCAGAGGACATCATTTACTGTCTTCTCTGTCTGCAAGATTAGAAGGGTGCGTAAAGGCTGGGAAGAAAAGAAAAACCCATTTGTTTTATCTGGGAATCACAGTATGATCCCTCCACTTCCCTCTCCCACCTCTAATGATGTGCTCAGCATGGCTCAGTCCCCAGAGGTCTGAACCCACCTGGTGCCACGGGACATGTGGGTGCTGTAAAAGGTGAGGTACACAGCAGGTACACTGCAGGTGGGTACTCGGCCTCCTTGCAAAGCTTTGCTCTTTATACCTCTTCAGGCCTCCATTCAGTCACCTGGCAGCAATGGGCACAAGAAAAGCCCAAGAGAGCCTAAAGCGAGCACAATAGCTCATGCCTGGGGCTGTGCATCCAACAATAAGGAGCAAAGTGTCTCCAATAGCTGCTCAGTAAGTGAGCACCATCCCTTCACGGTGTTAACCACGGCAGGCTTCAGTGGGAAAAATAGACTGTGACAGGGTAAGTGAAGATGAGATCATGGTGAATTAGGGTTGCATGAGCAGCCCTGAGCCTGGCCTTCCCTGACACTGAGACCTGAACAGTGCTCTGTGAGCAGCAGTGGGATTTCTGGGGAAGCAGAAATGTGTAACAGCCCACACTAAGCAGGACAGTAATTACAATGATGTGGATAAGGCAAATAAAAATACTCCAAGTTTTCAGGGTTTTTTTGAAACCTCCTTCTTTTCTCCCAAAACAGACAGAGAAAATTTAGGATCTTCATAGTACCATGTTCCCACAGATGCTACATGATTCCTCCCCTCAAATATTGCTTTACAACAGGTCACCTAGTCCTACAACATGAGAGACAACAGCTAAGCCATGGGGTGAGATGGACATGTCTGCTTCTTGCACCAAAAACGATGTATTCACTATGATCCCGTGGCTACCCCATCTGCTTGATTTTCCTATTCTTGTTTCTGACCATGGTCTTCCAAAAAAGCAAAGGTTTCTGGTTATAGGTAAATGTTAGTTGGAACTGTCATGCCCTGGTTTTCGTGTCCTCTGGAGACAGAATAAAGAGAATAAATTAAGACTGTTGCATGATGGGTTTAGACCTGACAGTATGAAACTCTAATGCTTGGGACAACAAAGCACTAATGACAACCCTTGCAGAGATAGTCCTGATTTCTCAGGATAGACAGACACATCTGCCAGGAGCAAGTCAGGCCAAGATGACCCTGCCAAGGGCCAAGAGAGTGGATAGATGAGCTCCTGTAGTTCCTTCTAGCATTTACTCCTGTGATTTGTGGCCATTTTTAAGGCCTTGGGATCAGAGAGGAATCACAGAAGTGGGGACATGGGTAGGTTTAACCTATCTGAAAACATAAAATAATACTATAAGAATAACTTTATTGGGATATACCATGAGTCTATCTCACCTGATGTCCTGTTTCCAAAATTAGTCAGTGAACAGCAGACTTCTAGGTAAGAGTAGGATGATGGGGCAAGTGTATAGTAATACTTCCTCAGAAAGCTCTCCTAGCTCCTAAAATCTGCAATTTGAAAACTTCCTGAGCCAAAACCAGCAACTTTGATATTAATAAATTCCAATGAACTCTCTTCATAGTTTTTCTCCACCTGTTTTGGAAATACCTAGTGAAGAGTTCAGTGAAGCTATGAGCTATGTGATAAACCACCTCCTGTGGTTTACTTTGAACCTTCATCCATCTAATGAAGTTGCATAGGTGTTTTCTACAGAATTTGAGAGAAAAAAGTGTCTAAATGACAAATTATTCCTTATTCATCAGCTGCTGATGTTGTAAGCACTTTGTTCCATCCTTGGAGGACAGCTGGTGGCCTCTATATTTCATACCCTCAGCCAAGCTGAAGACCTCACTCTAGCCAGGGGCAGGACACAAAGAAGTCACTCCAAACTTCCCCTCATCTCTGCAGTGTTTCTAGATCTGTGTATCTTTTTAGAGGTGAGTCTGATCACAGCTGCGCCATTGATACCGTTGCAGAATGACTCTACTGGTTTTTATTCTCTTCCCTACCAGCAATGACATGGCAGGCTAGGCCAGGAAACAGCACAGGTCCACCAAAACATGCAGCCAGATTGGCAGCTTGATTTAAAACTTCTGCCACTGCATCTTTACTGTTTGTACTTCCAGCTGTAGCCAGATGGAATGGTTACAGCAAGAGCAGGGAAGTGCTCTGTGTGTTTACAGCTTCTAATACAATGGGGGTCTAACCCTGGAATGGCTGCACCACAATCCAGTCTACAGCCCTCCCCCAGCAAACACAGCTCATTCAGATGGTGGGATTAAGACACACAGATGCCTGTTGCCAGCAAGGCCTTTTGACTCTGAGTTTCATCTCTGAGCAGTTATCCAGGAATAGCAAGGTCAGTTGGTCCTCACCTCTAGCTTGCCTCAGGAAAGAGGTTTCAAATCAGCTCAGGTTCACTCTCTCTGGAGACACCAGAAGGTCTTCTTCTACCACAATGCACCTGAAAAAAGAAATCAGTGAAATGACTAAGACAAACCTAAGTACAATGTTCTTCTCCGAAAGTTTAATTTTTTTAATAGCAGTCAAACAGTCTAGTTCTGCAAATCCAAATTGTCTGACCACTTCTCCTTGCTCTCCAGGGTATTAGAGCAATGCCTCTGCTAAGTGGAGTTCTACTTTGTTAACAGTATCTCTTTCTTTTTTTCCAGACCACTGCTTCTCTTCTTGGGGACATTTGCCATCCGTTTTATAATTTCACCATTATCTGATGGTAGAACTCAGTGACCTTTCTAGACTTTAATTAAAGTTTCTTTCTTTTCAAATCAACTTCATCAAATTCATGTTTCCAAGCCACCTCTCTGGTGAATATTTTATCATTCTGACTGCAAGGAGATACATGACAGAAATATATTAATTACTTTTTATTTTATCAAACTGATGAATTAATCTGTGATTGGGTATGAAAAGGGTAGAAAATGTCTGCTGAAGTCTATATAGATGTCATGTTAGTCATTTTATGAGTCACTTTACGATTTTTACACTATATGAGTTTTAAACTGCAAATGCAGGCTTTAGCAGTTCAAACTCAACATGTAACCACCTAGTTAAGCCTAGTTAAGCATTTATAGCGTCTGCACTTTGCTACATCATGTGCAGAGCAGTGGGATCACTTTCCTCTGCAGCATGTGCTTAAGACGGTACAAAGGAGGTAATGAGGTCATCCCAGATGAAGGGACCAGGGTGGGAGCAATGGGGACATGAACTCCAGGGAGGTGACCTGCGAGTATGGCTGTGGAGCAGGCTTGGGCTGGGGAATCTCCCTGCCTCCAGAGCATGGAGCTGCCCAGGCAGGGAGATGCTCCCCCAGGTCCAACCAGGGCCTCCCTGGTGCTTGCAGTGGCCCTGTTGGCCAAAGCCATCGAGCTCTTCTGCATGCACAAGAAATACTTGGTGATAGGCTCCTTTCTTTACTGTGGATTTCTTTGATGGCTGTGGGCAAGACAGTCAGGCTGAGCTTTAACATCTCTGCTCCACTCCTCATCCATAAAATAGAGGGAGTGGAAGGGAACAGGCTTCTCTGCATCCTAGGGAGCTGAGGATGAACACATCAAGCTCTGTCATACTGTCAGATGCTGTGTCTGTGCAGGGACATACTAAATCACAAGCTTAAGAAGTCGGCCTCTGCTTTTGAGTAATCAGCAGGACAGGAGTGATTACGTCTCCCCCTTTGCTGGCTTCAGAAGCAGACTCTTTCCTCCAGGCTGGGGAAGAAGGGAGGAACCAACGTTGCTCTATTTTCTCCACTGAAGGCAACAGAGCCCCAGCGATGAACTACAAGTGCAGACTGGGCTGCATCTGTTCACCCACAACTGCTGTCAGGGCTGCTGTGATGGGGCATCCCAGAGCACACGCCTGCAAGCACAGATCTCTACAAGGGCTGAAAGCTGTTATTCAAATGAGCAACCACATTTCTCATTTAACCATCTGCGGTACCATGACCTCCTTCTTGTGCCTCCAGAATAGTATTACATGTAAATATCACAAAAGACTCTGCATTTAACATCTTCGTAATATGATGTACGAGGTTGTACAAGAATATGTCCAGAATGGAATTAGAGAAACAAGCAGCCTAATGTTCAGACTGATAGTTAAAGCAGAAAAAAGAAACATTACTCAGCAAACCTCTGGGGGAAATAAAGAGTGGTTAAGATGAGTCCATCCCTCTCTGGTCCCAGAATATCATGTGGTCTCATGCACCCCATCTCTCTTCAGAGTGAAGGACTCTGAAGGAGGGCACAGGCAAGTCTGGAGTATTTTAGCTTCAGATGGCATTGCATTTGTTCTGTGCCTTCTTATCCCCCAGGTAAACTCCTTAGGGAAGGAAACACCATCTTGAGTTAACACCTAAGGGAAAGAGAAACAGAAAGTGGGAGATTAAGCCCTGGGTATTAAAAATGGGGTCCTGGAACATAATAGTAAGTGTCCAGCTCCCTACACACAACCACTAACCCATTCAAAGAGCACTCAATGTGCTAACTGAGCAAATGCACAATGTGGCATGAAAATTGTCATAGCAGGATTCAGGAAAGGAAGAAGTGACTTTCATTGTCCAACCTGATCAGGAAAACTGTCTGGCATGCTATGCCCATAGAAGACCAATGTCTACATTGTCCTAAACCCCACCATTGCACTTCTCTGTCTCAATATGAGCTATACTTGAGGAAATCTGCCTTCTGTTCAGATGCCCAGTACAACTGTGCAGAAGAAACCTCAATTATACATGAAATACACATACATTGATACTTGGGTTGGGAGTTTTGGCACAGAAGGAGGGCCCTGAATTTATGAGAGGGCACGAAGAGAAAGGGCACAGAGCACGGGCTGCCCCTCCACAAAGGCAGTGAGCCCCTCAGGGTGGGTGAGAGCACTAGCAATGTGGTGAGGACCCGGGTTATAGGTGGTGGGAGGACACATGGAGGCTTTCTGTGCCGTCTGGAAGCCAAACTGACACTAACTTCCAGTACAACAACCCTCAGAGACACTGCATGTCTTGAAAAACATAGAAATGAAACTTACTTTTAAATTGAGGGAGCAGAGACAGGTTTTTCATTGAAGGCCAGGGAGCAAGGATACCTTTGCTCTGTTCTTTGGTTTGCTGTAAACTATCTGTGCTAATTGCCAAAGTGTTTTGTGCCTTAGTTTCCCCATCTTTGTGTGCTGCTCCACCCCTGAGAAGTGTTCTAAGAGTACACAGACCCTCTTTAGGGACAAAGTATTTTCTTAACACATCTGGCACATTAACTGGACAGTGCTGTGCCTGTCCATCCATCCCTCCATCTACAAGAATTGCACATAGTCTGCTCAGGGAGCTTGTCCCTGCCCCCCTGCTCTTGCAGGCTGTGCCTCTCCACAAAGCCTGCAGCACAGTTGTGCCTCTGTTTCCCCATTCCCCTGCCTGGACCACAGAACAAAGTGGTGCACAAGGCCTCAGGACCCCTTGGGACTATTAGCTGATCTGAAAACAAACCTTTCCCCTCCCACGCTGGAGTCTGCTTCACATACCAGCACCTCGGGGAAATAACTCAGCTCCGTTGCCTGCTGTTCACCTCCCTGACCAATGATCCCACTGACGATTTCCTCCCACCAAGCAATTCTCCACTAATTTTATGACACAGTCCAAACAAGCACGTTGAGCTTGGGCTTTTCCCCCCCTCCGACTGGAGGAGGAGGAGTAATTGCATTTGTCACCTCTGATCGTACACCCACAACCCACTGAAAGTGAGCCATTATTCTCATTTACAAACAGGTAGGTAATCTCTTCTCACATGGCCTTAAAAATCATTGTGCTATCAGAGCAGACTGTGCAGATTAGCCAATACTGGGAGATTGTCTTCAGCAAAGCAGTAAAAGCCTTAAGTGCACTAGATTGGTTTTTGATTGACTTTTGGAGGACTAGTATATCAGAAGAATCCCAATAAGCTCTCCCTATGGTATTTTAAGTGGGTATAATGGTCAGAACTGACAGACAGTAATGAGCCTTGTAGATGGGGGCAACTGTACGTTATTTAATTTCCACTAAAGAAGATATCTCAGCAAGGAAGCTCAGGTTTAAGACAACACACAAATACTTGACAGCCAGATTTTGTTTCCATGAATGCCAAAGCATAGGGTGGTCCAGTTCCTTCTACAGCTTACAATTTGGGAGCAAACATCTTAAATGTCACCAGTCCAGTAATGCAAATAAAAAATTACTTCCTCTTTGGAAGCAAGCAAGACCATCTCTCATACACCCTGCTTCCTAGCATCTAATGGCTTTCACACAAATCGTTTCAAGCTGAAAATGTGAAATTGCTGATTAGTGCCTCGGGAATTTCAGCTTGGATGTGGGAGAATGAATCCCCTTTGCATCAAATGTCAGACAGCAAGACACGGACACCCTGCAGCCAGAGGTACTGTGGGGTTTTTTTTTCTTTGAAGTTATGAGATTTGAAGGAGAGTTTCTTCAAGAACGTGGATTAATTACCCTGTCAGGCACTCTGCACCAGGTCTCTGGAGGGTCTCCTTGGCTCTGCGCTCTCCCCTGATTCAGAAGGACGAGAAGAAAAATTAAAAATAATCCTTTAATGAAAATTCCTGACCATCCATAACATGTTTGCTAAAATAAACAGGGCTGGTTGGATGCTTTCATCCACCCTACCAAAGATGTAAACAGGCTCTTTTCTGACCTGTGACGTTGCTGTTTTCTCATGGTTTCTTCCCAACAGACAACAAGAGACTGGATTTTAGCTCTCCTCAGATGGGTCAAATGGGGGTGTAGGCAGAGCAGGCAGCTGCCAGGCCAGCTGGGAGGAGCCACCACCCCATCCATGCCCTGCCAAGATCTCTCCCAGGAGAGAAGCCAGTGCCAGCCTATGCTGCCTTCACTGCCCCACCACCACCACCGCCCAGCCCATCATGGGCAGTCAGCTATGCTGCTGCTCCCACCGATGCTGGAGTGATCAGCAGCAATGTTTAAATTGGGAGGTGGCCCAGCAAGCCCAGCTCTCCTGGGCTCCCTCCCAGCACCTCACCCTGCTGTTTGGCAGTTGTTCACCATCCAGCCCCTTTCCTCTTGATGAGGGGCTGAGGTGGCAGGTAAAAACATTAGAGTGTCTTTCGGCCCCCGTTTTCATACAGTTGGAAGTAGTTTTAATGGATTTATGGCCCTCTCTGCAGGGGTATAATGTCCTTCATTTTCTACAAAGCTTGCAGAGGAACCAAAAATTGGAGCTAGTTTTTAGTATCGTTTCCTATTTTTCCTATATTCATCTTAGTTGTCTCAGCAGTCAACCCATTGATCCCTGCTGCTGCCTGTCCACTTACTGGCCTGTCCTCACTTATTGCTTTTTAACTACATACAGCCAAAGATGTTAAGTCCCTAAAAGACTTGGATAAAATGAGCCTAAGACCTGAAGGTATGCCTTGACAGTGAAAAAATAGTTGCTAGGACTCAGCATCTCTTTATTGATAAAGACATGCATGTCATACATGTGCACCAGCACAACCAGCACCCAGTAAATCTGCTTCAAATCTGCTGCTATCGCTACCCAGATGGGGAGTGGACAGGGTGGGAGGCACAGCAGATAAGAGGCTAAGGGAAAATGTACAGGAAAGTAGAAGGCAGTAATTCAGGTTGTTTAATGAGAGATCCAGGCGCTGCAGCTCCGCTCTGGTTTCAAGAAAAGAGGAATCAGTCGCTGCTCAATCTGTCGACTGCCAAACAAAAAAGACAAATCTTAGGAGATGCTGCTTGTGTGCTGCAAGATGTGTATCCAAAAGGTCCTAGCTAAGATATATGGAGCCTCATGCAAAGACAGCATGTGAGTGCCCTGACAGCCCACGCCTGGAGCCGCACACATGTCCACACTGTCCCATGGCAATCCTTGGTCCACATGGCAGGAGCGGATGGATGCTTTTATATGTCCCCAAGGGAAGGGAAAATGTCATGTCAAGGAGCTCCAGTGGAGTTCAGAGCATGTCTTAATATGGCTCTGTAAAATTTCATTTTAGTGTGTTAAGTTTTCAGTACACGGGCAAGAAGACCCATGGCATGGCTAGGGCTGGCCACCACCACTGTGTATGGCTGCTTCTGCAAGGGCTGAAAATTGTGCTCGGCTACAGTTGGTTTGAGGGGCTGATGGCAACATCCTGCATTTCAGCTGAAGTTTTATAGGAAGGAAGGAACCACAAGACACCACCTTGTGCCGTCTTTCTCAAAGCACCACTTTTGGTTTGCCTCCATGTATGGCATCTGAAGTCACTGGCAGTGAATTAAAGGGTTAAAAGCTGAATAAAAAGCGTGTTTCTAATCCCACAAGACCACCACAATTTATTATTTTTCTTTCTTCAAGTGTTTTTCTTAATTTCTTCGATTATTTTTCCGCTTTTGCAGCATTCTGTGCTATGCAGAGGTGGTCTGAGACATGCTGCCTGTGCATGGGAGGGCTACAATGGACACACATGACCCCTCACCCATCACACCCCCGTCCTCCGACCTACACAAAAACGCAATTGTGTTCACTGAACTTGGTCCCAGGGGTGGTAGAGAGGCTTTTCTGCTTTTCTTGTTGTAGCAGGGGGTTGTGACAGCTGGGAGACCCAACTCGGTCTCCATGATTTAAATGGGTTTCACTGGGGTTAGATATGAGCCGGACAGCAAGCGCAGACAGCTCGGGAGCTTGCTTTGACTATATGTAGAAGATTTAAATAATAAAAGACACGTACATAAAGCCTCTGGTTGTCCTGCCTCCTAATTACAATCCCAATATACTAATACCTGCCACAGCATTCAGAAACAAAAATTCACACACTGAGCTAGCTATGAAAATCTCCTTTCTAAGCCCATCTCCTGGATCCTCCTCTTCCCCTCCCAGCATAAGAGTTCTCCCCTTCCCAGAGGCATTGCAGAAAAACTCACGGTTTGTAACTTTGTTTTCACCAAGATCTCCATCCCTCGGCACTGGCTCAATGGGCCTTGTCCTTAGAGGAGAGTTCAGGAAAATTAACCTGTTCAAGGAACAGCAAAACAGGCTTTGACTTGCTTCTCACGTTGGGAGAGAAATGACAGGGGAGATGTGATAAGGGTTTAAAAACTCAGGAGTAGTATGGAGAGGGTGGGCGGGGAATGATGCCTTCCACAGCACAAGAACAAGGTGGCACCAAACTAGTGGATGGCAGGTTAAAAACAAAGAAAAAAGAGGGTTTTCTCAAAACCTCTGGAAGTTCCTTGCAGCATTGCCCCAGGGATGCTGAGCGTTTACCCAGCTTCTAAGGAAGGATGAACACGTCCACAGAAAAGAGATCTTCCAGAGATGGTTAAGCATACAGACACTATATCAGGCTTCGGATGTCCCTGAGCTGAACAGTGGTATGGGCTGGGAGTTGTTGAGGGAACCATTGCCTCATGTTTGTTCTGCTCTTACCCTCTTCCCTGTGTGTCCAGGATCTGGGTGCACCACCAGCCTGTGAGGTCCCTGGGCTCTGTTCCCGTGCTCAGCCAAACCAAGCGACCCCATGGAGAAGCCAATCCACCGCCAAGCTCATCTGGGGACACCTGCAACACAGCCAGAGGCTCAAGGCATGGACTGACTTCATTTAAAGTGTTCACACCCAAGCAGTCTAAGCAAGCTACTTCACAAACTCAACAGATAAACTGCACAGAGCACACCCACACAGGCATCCACCATCCACTGCTGCCAGGCTGTGCTGGGACTGCACCCAGGCTCAGCCCAGACCCTCAGCCATGTAGACGTGTCCCATGACACCATCTCTGACTGGCTTCATTTTCAGCTGAGGATTCAAAGCAGAAATAGTATCGAGTGCTTAGATAGTGATTTTCATTTTCCACTGCTTTCTAATCAGCGGCTAATTAATTCTCAATGCCCCTGTGAGGTAAATATATCTGTTTCATGCATTAATACATATATATATTATGTTTGATCTTTCCTTAACAAGTCCCCATAGCCCTGGAAATCCACACTGAAAACAGAGCAGAGGGGGGAAACAGCATCAGCTTTGAAATCCAAAAGATCTTCATTTGTATGTCAGATTGAAAGTAAAAAGAAAATAGTTATTTGGCAGGTCTGTTCCCACTGAGGGATTGGTTTGCCTCAATTTGTATTTAATAAGTGTACCACCAAAAAGTATTTAATGCATAATGTATAATATAACTAGCACTACACTAAATAATAACCTGTGACTTTAAACATTAATGACTGTTTGTGACTATTTCTTTTGAATTTGAAATTACGCAGAAAATATTTGTCAGCAGTAAAAATAAGCTTGCAATAAATAAATAAAATATTGGTGTAATAAACCCAAGTCATGATGTGCCTATTTAAATGCATATATACTTCTATTTAATGGAGAACAGTGAGCACTGTTTTTGTGTAATATTCTACTAATGTGTATACTACAATATAGTAATATTCAACATCTTTTCACTTCAGCTGCAGAAGAATTGCCAATTCAGTACAACACTTGCAGCTGAAGGATATGTTTATACCTTCTTGCTTTTTTAACTTCTTGGTTTTCATGCAAAGATGAAAGACATCCTTTCACCCACATACAGACAGAGATTTCACACCAAAGAATACTTAGACGAGATAAATCCAATTACTGCCTTTTTATTTAATTATAGTTTTTACACTTCAGGAAACTGTGCACTGGGCTCATTCTCTTTACCCAAGGAGGCAACAGTTTGCATGGCAGTGAGTTGAGTTCTGGAAAGCATGCAAGCACTTTCAAGGGCATGCTTAGGTTCAGTTTCACTACATGCTTAGGGCTGGGAATACATTTAAGTGCTGTCCTAGCTAGGGCTGAGTTGAATCAACTTCATAACTGTTTTCCGAGCCAGGGCTTAAGCTTGATTTTTGGTTTTTTAATTTCACTTGGATCTGATATCACAGCCTACTAGCAAAATAAGATGCCCTGCTATAGCTTGGATGCCATGTAGCACGCAGACTTTTCACTATGATGGTTATGTAGAACAGATCCTAAAAGTTTGCCCCTCCCAATATATTTAGTCCTGTAGTTCAGAAAACTCTGAGTCTCTGGGAAGCTGCCCTGAGTTGTCAGTGGAGACCATCCGAAGGACCCACTGCACTTCAAATCAAAGTCACGCTCAACAACACAAACGTCAGTTCTTCCAGAGCTTTCACATGGGGCATAGTGCCAGAGGCAGAACTTGAGGGCATCAGATTAGGTACTCCATGTAGGAAAAGCAGCCATAAATATTAAGGTGAAAGAGGAATTTACTAAAAAATTACGTTTTCAAGATGATCAAATTTTATTAACTTGTACTGAACTTGTTGGGTAAGTTCCAAACAAAAAAAAATAAAATTAAGGGTGTGGAATTCTTGGAAATTCAGGCATGAAATATATGGCTTTGTTTCAAACTTCATAATGAAAAAATAACAAAGTTAAGTATCTGAGCAGTTAGACTTTATGTTCTCAGTAAACCAAAACATTTTGCTTAATATCTCACCTTGCAAAAATACTTTCAGAAAATCCAGTTCAAACTGATCTAAGCTGAGCTTCCTTTTCAGCTCGGTCAATGAACAGAAAAAAGAAATCCAGCATTTGCACTGTTTTCTTGTGTTCAAATAGATGTTCTATTTTGTTATGACACAAAAAAGATCCTCTGATACCTGGTGAAATGGAGCACCAGTACCTCCCACCTACCCAGCTCCTATCAGAATACGGAAGCTGGGCACAGGCAAGTGTTTCAAAATTCTTAAAAAGCCTTAGAAATTCTGCTTCCAAAGAAAAGCTACCAAGTGTGGAACAAATGCAGCTGACACCTTTTCCTGAGTTTGCTGAGAGCCTGGAACGAAGGTCTCCAGGGTGCCTCACTCAGCTGACGGAGAGACATCTCTCAGGTCAGCCACGATGTTTTACAGGTTTTCAAGGCAACACAGGAACAAATAACTAGATTTATAATCTGGAAATCTACCTAAATGGCAAGAGGTCAAGGACATACTCATTTTAGTACACAGAGGCCTTTATGAGGCACTCAAATTACAAACGCTACAAAAGTGCTGAGTTGACTTCTGTGTTGGTAAATGCAATTTTAATCCACAGCACAGGCATTCTTGCAGCATGCAGTTGTCAGGGTGGGGTCATAGTCAGGAAAAGATGGTTTCTAAAGCATTCAGATCTGTGCCATTTCTTTATTACTCGAGAACCACTGATAGCTCTGAAGTATGGGCCACATGCTGCTCTCTGTTACACCAGATTAGATCTGTAACCCATAGGGTGCTAAATCTGGATTTACACTTGCTTTGAAAATGTAAAATCTGGCCTTTCCTTCTGCAAAGGGTCAGAAGATGTAAACCTTTGAGACAGTCATTGCAGCATCTCCAGACCTTGCTGATTGCAGCATCCTCCCAGATCCAACCCTCATTCAGGAGCACCCAACCAGTTTTCCAGCCAGTCTATTGGAAACAAATGACAACAGAAGAGCAGAAGTATTCCCAAAACATAAACTGCACAGTGGTTTAGCATGCTGCTCTATTGATTTTAATGAGGTACAGAGGACACTCTGTGCTTTTACAAAGAGCCATGCAACCTCCACTACCTGGACTTCAATTACCCAATTTCCCTGGTACATGGAAAGGCAATGCATGTTAATTACATCGAAAGTTATTTTAGTAACTCAATCACTCAAATTTTGCCAAGCTTCTCATAAATTCAGGGAAGCCAAGATGATGCTATAGACATGGGTGTGTCCATATGTCAGCTTCATGTATCTAAAAAATTAAAGACTTGACAGCAATTTAGAAAATGAGTTGCTGGGGTTTTTTAAACACTAAGCAGATCAAAGGTTTGATGCAATTTGGGGATATGTTGTAATTGTTAACTATTTTAGAAGGGATCTCCCAGCCAGGCACTCAGTCTGAGCAATTGTTCACAAATGTGTGGGATGGGTCTGGATCCTCCAGCTTCAGAACTCACACAGAAATATGCATGTGATTTACTGCAGCAGGGGAAAAAAACCCTCCTCATTTGGAGTTGGGCTAATCTAAGAGCGAGACAGCTGAGGCAGGAAAAGCCATTTAAGTAATGTAGTGTTTAAAAAGCCTGGACTGACCTTCATTTCTGTCTATCTACTTTCTTGCAGTGCTGCCTCTGAAGTGCTCTACAACATAAATAGCATCTGCCCTGGGATTTTTAGCCTGAGCTTAGCAGAAATGGCTTTGGTGGCTGTGATGTACCCTTTCACAGTGATTAGTCACTGAAGTTTTTCAGTTCTTCTGTCATTTGGGGCATATGTTACACTTCTATTTATCCAGACATGATTGGGAAGGCAGCTGATTAGGAGTGACTGAGGGCACTCTTGCCCAGCAAACCTGCACACCAGATAAAAATAGAAAGAAGAAAGCACATAAAACGGGAGGACAAGAACTGGCCCAGCGGAGAAGGCAGCTTTAGGACACAAAGTTTTCTTCAGCCTCCAAGTATGTCGGAGTTAAACCTGTTACCAGAGTCAAGTGATCAGACTGGCAGGGACTGCAAGGACTTTCTTGTCCCCTTTGTAGCAAGGGAGGACAGGCAGCTTCTCAGGGGGGCCTATGCAAGAAATCATTGCAGGCACATAGGCATTGCTGATCTTCTCAGCCTCCTTTACACCTTTTCTGCTGCATTTGGTTCTCTTTTGAAAAAAAAACAAAAACCAAAACCAAACCCTCAAAAGTCTTGGGTGCTATAGGATGCCAAGAACCATCTGTAACCTATGCAAGGGCATTTTGCAACTCCTTCTCAAGCACAGGAGCTCACCTCCAAAGCCGTGATGGTCTCCAGCATCCCCCATGCCTTGGCATGATTTGATGGTGCCCAAGAACCAGACTGAGCCCTACAAAGTCTCATCCTTCAAGCACGAAGCACACACAGCTGGCTGGCGCACCCTGCTCCGAGGCTGGCAGCCATCCACGGCACAGAAGCAGCTGCTGCTCTGGGCTCACTGGGAACACGCATCCCCATGCAGCCCAGCATGGTGGCCTATCCCCCACCCCACAGCACTGGCTCGTGTCCCACAGAAGAACCAGAGGCTCTTGAGGTCTGTAGATTTTGGCTCAGACAGAGAGCCTGAGGAGAGACAGCAATGCGCAGGCATGGTGAGCACAATCCCAGTCAGCCACAGCTTGGGCTACATGCTGCTCTTCCTCCCCAGAAGAAAGGAAGAGCCATGGTGGAGCTGCATCTCAGTAGGTCTTTGAACCACACACAAGCAGACCAGCCTTTTAGGTGGAAGAAATCCCAGAGTGGTTTCACAGCTACAGAACAGAAAGGATCCTTCTCAATTCCCTGCTGGGCACCAAGGAAGGGACTGTGGAGATGACAAGGACCACATATTATCTGCTCTGCATTTGCACACAAATCACAGAGCTGCTGCCCATTCCAGGAGGTGGTTAGAAGCAGGACTGCAGCAAACTTTTATGTACAGCTCAACCTGCAGCTGCTGCAGTTTTAATAATGGTTTTCTTCAGTTCATCGCCTCCCATCTGATGGCGTTTGCAGTATCATCCATTCTCTGGCCTCTGAATTATGTGGTCACTGGCTGGAGCTGGGGAACAGCACAGGTAACACTCGCCCTTCCCTGGTGCTGCACAAAACCCTCCTGCAGCGAGGCAGGTGGAGGGGCCCAGGCTGCTGTCAGAGTGAGGGAGTGATGCAGGGAGGGATGGGCAGCTGGCTGGGGGGTGACCACGCAGAGGGGGACTTGGAGCAGACACAGGAGCAGGGATGAGTTTGCAGAAGCACAAAGGGAGGCTGGTAAAACATCAAACCCTAACTGAAAGCAGAGCATAAAAGAAACCAAATGCCAGGCACAGGATGGTCCTCACTGGCTTTAACAATATTATTCGCTCACTTAAAAACAAGCAGACACTTACGCAACCTGCAGCTGAGGACCTCGGCGGGGCTGGCAGGAGGGTGCAGTCCCTTCTTGCATGGACTGAGAAACCAGAAGAGCAGATCTTATTCCAGCGAACATTTTGGGACAAATATTTTGGGACAAATATTTTGGGATGTTTCCAAGGTCTGTCTGACCTTTTGTGGACCTTACAAAGTTTCTCAGAGCACTGGCAAGGGCAGACTATTTATTTAAGGCCTTCTAAAAGCCCAGCAATTCTTAACACATCCAGCAAGCTGCCAGCACCTGATGGAGCAGAATCAACAGTCCTGACCGGACAGTGAAATCATTCAGAAACATTTAGCCTTAGGCGCTCGCTTGTAACAGCAATCTGGGCACAAAACAACTTGAGCATTTCTTCTCACCACATTTCAGATGTTACAGGGGAAAAAAAAAACAAACCACCAAAACATGAGGACATCTTCCTAGTGCAAATCCAACCTGTCAGGCTCCTAATCCAAAGCTCTGGAGAGTGAAAGACAACGTTTCTCCATAGAGTTACCTGACACACTAGGAGGTGGGTTCCTCCCACATCTCCCCCTCCTAGAAAGCCTGGAATCCCTGTTAGTTATCTGCAAGTTTGTGCTTGGGGTTCCTCTTGTATTTCCTTCCTGGACATAACACAGTGTTCCTAGATGCTCCACACAAATCCATAGGAACCTCACATGATACGGCACACATGAAATGCTGCCTAATCCCCTGGGTTTACTGTCTGGGTGTGCTGCTCACTCTCTTCTTCCTCAGGCCAACACCAAACTCAGCAACACCCCCTCAGCATAACTTCATCTTTTATTCTTCATCTGTTTGCTCTTCTCCACCTCAAATCAGCCAAGGGGGAAACACACCACTGAGAGAGAGCTCAGCAAGCTGCCCCCAACAGAAACTCTTCAAACTGATCAGCTTCTTAGTATCTTCTTGCTTCTCTCAAACTGATCTGGTTCCTGGTTGATATATCTCTAGCCTCGCCCACCACCCCAACCATGATCACCCGGGGACAGTTAGGGCCTCACACAGCTGGGCCAGGTTCTGCCTCTGGGGTCTTGGGGAACAAAACATGTTGCTGGGTTGTGACTCATCCATAGGTCAACTCCAACTCGGGGCCCACAGCCCAGGCTGCAGCACTTCACTGGCTTGCATGGAAAGATGAAGGATGGAGAAGAGAACAGCAGCATCCTTAGGATGCAGACCAAAGTGCAACCCCTGCAACAAGGTGTGTTTTGGGCCTCCTGCGCCTGCTCTGCCAAGGAGGCAGCTCTGCTACAGCTGAAGAGGTGAAGACTCAGGAGTCCCCAGTTTTGATGGCAAATCCAGTTTTCAAAGTTCCTCCTTCCCAGCTGACCCCACAGCTCTGGTTGTAAACAGGACCACTGAAATCATCCCAGGTTTGGTTTGGTTTTAACCTGTACTTATCAAAGAAGAGTACTTTTAACCTGGATTGTTTCAAGGCTTCAGTATTCAG
This sequence comes from Brachypteracias leptosomus, assembly GCA_013401335.1. NCBI lineage: Eukaryota > Metazoa > Chordata > Aves > Coraciiformes > Brachypteraciidae > Brachypteracias > Brachypteracias leptosomus. The sequence continues at coordinate 447,816 of VYZX01001665.1, read as the reverse complement.
GGACTCAAAAAACCCCTCAGCCATTGCCAGGGCAGAGAAGGGCACAGTGATCTACTCCTGGCATATCCTTTTTTCTGTCACATCTAGGTGTGACCCAGCAGTACCACTCTGCTCCCAAGAACCCTGGTTAGACCATCAGTCCCACAGTGGCACTGGTTAGGCAGGAAGGGTTTGCAGAGGTAGTGAGGACATTGAGGAGTATGCAAACACTTTGAATTTCCCCCAAAATGGAAAAGCCTGGCTCTCTGGTCAGAACAGAAGCTTGGTTGCATCCTTCTGCCAAGATGGAAGTTCACATGGCTCTCTAAAAAGACCTGGAGTGATGTGTGCCTCGTCCAAAGCCAACTGTCATGAATGGGAGCCTGATACTGACTTTCAAGCCCAAAACTTCCAGTCCTTAAATAAACAGAATATGAAATTAATACTGACTGAAAGCATTTCACCATTTCCAGCACATTTCCAAGAAGCGGTGTTCGCACCCCAAGACTAAGGAGGAATCCCAAGAAGACAGCAGGAAGAAGTTAATAAAGTTTTTCCATGTGATTTTTATCTGGTGTCAAGTGTCATCCAGTTTGCTCATCTGGGGTATTAATAATGTAAATAGTGCTAAAGGTTGCTTTGCTCAGAATGAGCCACAGGAACTGATAGAGTTCATTAGACTCACATATTTTCCTCTTCACCCATTTAAATAAAGAGAGGGGACACTGTGTCGTTTCCTTTCACACAAAACTGTTGGACTTTGGCAAGGTTTTTAGGTTATTTAATTAGCCCACTCAAATTTCACTGAATCGGGAATATTCTAGTGACAATAATGTCCCTCTCCTGCTGAGTATCAGAAGGTGGAAAATAAAAAGCTCTGTCATGCAAATGCAGTCTCAGCAAAATGCCTAAGGTGCTTGGAAAATATCATTTAGTCAAATTATTCTTCCTGCGTTTGCTTGTGAATTTGGGGAAATTAAAATGAACCAGAGTTTTTCCCCTCTCTAAAACCTGCTGCAGCCTCATCACATGAAAAAAAACCACTCCACAGTTCAGCCTTACCCGCTGTTGGTGTAGTGTCCCATAAACCCCTGCAAGCACATCTTGCAACCACCAAAAAGAAAAACAACCCACACAACACAACCCCAAATATGATAAGCAGCCAAAATCCGGATCCAGAGCCTAATGTAAAATACCCTTCTACCGTTCATCGAAGTTAGCAAGCAGACATATTACTCACTGATTGATATATTATCCTTCCCTGCCAATGCATCTGGGCACATGGCAAAGTGGAAAACACCACATTAATCTCTGTCAGAGGGAAATCAATGGGAATCAGGCACCTAATTCCCTTAGTTGCTTTGGGAAGTCCCGCCCTTTCTCCATTTACCATAAATCAAATTGAAAAGAAAATCTTTCTCTGTCTGTGAACATACTGTATCTGCCCAGCTGTGATCTCTTCCCTCTGAAATTCATCCCTCAGCAGCTGGTCCTGGGGTCCGAGGACCAGGTGCCATCATGGTACTTCACAAGTTCCATGGGCAATGCTGCAAGAGACTGTTACGGTTTCGTGCACTGAGTGAGAGTCAACCCCTCTGTACCCAATCATCCCTGAGCAGACTGTACAGGGGAAAGTAAAATGAAGGTGATGCCTCAAAATAAATATGGAATAAAGACTCAAACATTAATTTTGCAGTCGGGTACCTGCTGGCTGAGTTATTCTGCTCCTCAAAGCATTGTAGCTTCTGCCTGCGGTAGGAACATTTGTCAAAATCACATTTGTTGTTTGGTTGGTACCGGTTCAGCAATTTAGATACATATCTATGAGCAATCACTCTCTTGCTCCTGGCTTGCAACATTCTGGGTAGTTTTTTCATAGGAAAAGCTGATTAATTACCAGAATCTGAGGGTAACACCAGAAGGGCTGAGCAAGATGACACCTGGTAGATTTGCCAGCTGCACGTTATGGAGTTGAGTCCACAGTGTTGCAAAACTTCTTCCCTGCAAACAAACTTCCAAAGCTCACTCCCAAATTCATGCCTAGTGATGAGCTGAGGAAGATGCACATCTCTCTACACTTTTCTCAGGTGCCACAGAAGGAAGAGTATACATGGGACAAGGTTTCTTGGAGCATGTGAAGAAAGCTGATGCTGCCTTCAAAGAGGAAGCAGATGATTGCCTACATCTCTTGTCCGCACCTCTGTGGCAGTTAGTGCTCTAGAAAGCATCTCAAACCAAACGACACAAGTACAGGGCAGCCACTCTGGGTAGAAGTGGGCCTTACGCCTACCTTGGACATGTCTACAGAAGCACTGCCAGCTTTGTTCCTGCGGAGATACCTCTACCAATTTGAGTTGCTTCCAGCCCTGCTGTCCTTGCTACCTGGGCAAAGAGTCTCCAGCATCTGCTACTGAGCAGCACAACCACCACAGTGCTAAAAAAAATACCCATTTTCTATTTTGTTCCTCAGGTGGTGGTTTTTTAAAAAAAATCTTCAAGAGACATTCATTCGTGTTAAATTGTATAGAAATAATTTTCCTTTCACAGCACCGCCAAAGTCCCTTTCTATCACAAAGTCCCACCTCTATAAAGCTGTTGGCTTCATGCCTATTAATTTTCTCCTTCAGAAATCAGCAGGAGGACAGGCAGAAACTATCCCCGCAGAGACAAGAGCACAACCAGGAGCATGGAGCACCACAAGGCCCTGGCTGTACCCCTGAAAACACCAAGTGCATCAATACAGAATAGTACTTGCTTATTTTATGCTCTGAAACTGCTGCTGGACCAAAGGAGTGATGCAAACCCTTCCTGGCTGAGAATAAAAGGCAGGAGAGGAGCAGCAGCAGGCTGGGGAAAGAGGAAGCAGAGCAGCTTTCTCCAATGCAGCAAAGAAACCTCTTTGTTCAGAGCCTGTGCAATTGAAAATGCAGATTCAGATGGACCCAAAGAGTTCACAGATTCCTGTCAGACTGGTTAAAGCAAAGGGGAGCCCAAAGGATTGTCTGACTGGGGGAAGTTTGATTACAATTTTTTTTTTTTAAGTTAACTTTTCTTTTTGAAGCAGTGTTTCAAAAGTTTACGTACACCTCCTTACTATAAACGTTAGAGCAAATGTACATTAAATGTAACTTACATTTAAGTGTGTGCAGGGAATAAATATTACAAAATACACAGTTTATCCAAAGTGAAATAAGATATCTGGATTTAGATCAAGCAAAATGTTTAGAACTGATTTTTTTTTTCCTTTCAATGTTTTTGCTCAGCTGGCAAATCTAAACATCCATCATCTCCCTACTTATTCTTCCACCCTGTCTGAGCTCACAGATAATGTATCTCCGCACAGAGATCAGGGCGGTGTCTTCCCATAAAGCCCACCTCCCAAACAGCACAAGTAAATCAGCCTCAACAAAGAGCAGAAAAAACACACACGTGAAAATGAACTAGATCAAATCAGGGGCTGTGCATTCATTTGACAGGTTCTGTCCTCTGTAGTTAGAATAAACCGACTGTACCAGAGATGTTTTCATTGTAATGCACAAACATCAAGTGCTAAAAGCGTTTCAGTTTGTTGCAAAGAGTCTGTTTCACAGCAGCTGCTCTGAATCCAATCTCATTTTTCTCTGATCTTGCTATTTTTGCATCTATCAGAGACTTTAGTCTCTTGCTACTTCTACAGCATCTTAACACCCAACCCTGACAGGCTTCAGGAGGCAGGGCAGCACCGAGACACCCCTGGCAGAGCAGGCCCTCCTCTCGCAAGCTGCTCTCCAGCAAAGCATTTTGTTTGTGCTGTCGCCGAGATAATAAGGGTTTGCAAGCACATGAAAAGAAATGCATCATCTCCCTGAAAGCAGGAACCACCAAGGTTTGCTCACATACCTGCTCCAGTTCAGCGATGTCCAGGTGGGTCAGACAGAGACCAAGGTTTCCAGCTTGGCCTGTCCTGCTCCTCCCCACTGGGTCTCTGTGCTGGCCCAGCCCAAGGCCAGCATGTCCCATTTGCTGGCAGCACAGCATCATATAAAATCAGGATAAAATGCCTCCCATGGCTCTCTGAGCCTCTGCTGGCTGTTATTGCGGGGGTTGAAGTGTTGGGATCCATCAAGATAACATTGCTGCCTGTATAGTCCTACGGCAACAGTTAATATTCATGCTAAACTGTATTGCAAGCACAAACTGAGCCAGCACAGTGGGAAGATGCTACCCCAATGCTTCAAGACTGGGGATGGGAAGGCTCATCCCCAAGAACCTGCAGATGTGATCTTCTGGGAGAGGCAAATAATCCCATTTTGGATGGAGGCCCTTGGGAAACTACTCTTTTATTCAGTGTAACAAACCCCCTTTTGCCCTCATCCCTCACAGGGCCTGCAGTGGCGCAGGAAGGCAGGCTGCTGGTCAGGAGGTAGCTGCTGGCAGGGCTTGAACCAAAGCTGGGGCCATGGCCACAAAACTGGATGGTGGCCTGGTGAGGCGCTGGGGCCTGGGCTGTGGGCCCTGAGTTGGAGTTGACCTATGGATGAGTCACAACCCAGCAACATGTTTTGTTCCCCAAGTGGTTTCAGGCCCCAGAGACAGAACTCACCTGTGTGAGGCCCTAACTGACCCCAGGTGATTGTGGTTGGGGTGGTGGGTGAGGCTAGAGAGATATCAACCAGGAACTGACCAGTCTGGGAGAAGTAACAAGTAGCTGATCAGTCTGAAGAGGGTTCCTGTTGGGGCAGCTTGCTGAGCTCTCTCTCAGTGCTGTGTTCCCCCTTGGCTGATTCGAGATGGAGAAGAGCAAACAGATGAAGAATAAAAGATGAAGTTATGCTGAGGAGATGTTGCTGAGTTTGGTGTTGGGCTGAGGAAGAGGAGAACTAGCAGCACGCTTGGCAAACAGAATTAACCAAGTGTTTCCACCTCCCCTGGCCTCAGAGTGGCTTTCGCAGCACCTTAGCACTCCTGACTTCTATCCTTGTCTGGCCACAGCATCTCACCTTGCTTTTGTTTTCCATCTCCACTGACATGGCATCCCAGCACACATCATGCTGGAAATGCCATTGTAGCTGAGGAAGCGAGGGAGAGTTTTTACTTAAAAAATAAATAAATGCAAAATTGGTCAAGTTCTGATTAAGGAAACTTTTGCCCAGTCCCCATCAGTGGGTCCATTCACCAAGTGATTGGTGTGATGCTGCAATATGATGTGTGCTAGGAAGTGGTAGGTGGGAAAAGATCCGACAGGGGAAAAGCCAGGAGCTATAAAGGTGCAGGGAAAAAACCCTGAGGTGAGATTTCCACTGTTAACACACAGCTACATCTGTGCCAGCAGCACTTGGCACCCACAACGTGAGGAAAGGGAGATGTGCTCATTCCATTCACAGGTCACCTCACCAGCCCTCACTCCTCCATCAGGCAGGTAACCAAGGTACAACTCACATATAACATGTGGGAGGGTAGCTGCAAGGGATCTGCATCCTAGAAACCTTCATCTCCCAGAAGGCTGGAGCCGTCTCAGGTCCCACTTGTCTGATGTGCCAGGTCCTGTAGAGTCTGGACGCTGCTGAACAGCAGGGCAGCTGGCTGAGAAACCTGCACCCACCATAGACTGAAAACTATATTTTATTCAATTAAATGCCATGAGTAATCATGCAAATCAGCACAATCCCATCCCTCTTACCATGACATTTTTTTGTTCCGTTTAATTGACTTTTCTATTGGCCTAATATCTCTTGGTTTCTAACCAGGAGGGGTTTTATATCACCAGTGCTTGGTCCTATTCAAGTCGCTGCCAGCAGACAGCCCCGGGCAGCCCGGAGGTGGGATGGGAAGGAGGGTGCTGCCCATCAGGGGTGCAGGGCAGGGCTCAGGATCATTCACAAGCACATGCATTTTATGCTGCTGCCAGAAGCAATCAGCAGCAGGATGGTCACTGATGTTGGCGTGGAACTAGTTGGTCATTACATTTCAGACTCATCCTCTGGGATGAAGGGAACAGCCTTTATCTCCCTCACCCGAATAAACAGAATATAAAACCAGGAGAGACTCCCCAGAATACCAACAAACCTTCCCGTTTTCAGCCTAGATTACTTCATGGTTAATTTATTCTTATGCAACCTTGTTTGCTTTGCTTTTTCCCTTCCCTGGTGCTTGCCCCTTTGAAGTATTTATAGATTGAACTCAGATCCCCTCTTTGGCTTTGCTGGGTGAGACAAGCCACACTCTTCCGAGTCTCTCCTAAGATAAATGCTCTATTTTCCTACCAATCTGCTTGTATTTCCACCCACTTTATAGGAGTGACCAAGAGATCTAGTAGCCACACGCACCAGGTCAGGGACAGCCTCACACAACCAACTCCTTCCCCCTTGGGACCATACCTCATGGTGATCCCTCCCTTGCTCAATGTCCCATGGGCCAGACATTGCTTCTGTAATCGGGTCCCAAGCGCCAGCGAGGACAAGGACACAATTTCTGTGATGCGAGGTGGCACCTCACCTTCCCTCCCAGTGGGAAGCCCCCTGGGCTTTGCACAGAGCTCCTGGACCCGTCACCTTTTGGTAGCTGCTCTGCTCACAGCCACCCAGCAGCCAGCTCTGCGGTTCTGCCCCCGCACGTTTCATCTTCTCCTCCCTGTCAGTAGCATTTATGGGAATTTCACGGAGATGAAGCTACGTGGTGATCAGCAGTATCTGCCTGGGAAACAGTGAGCAGCAGAAATGGTCTAAATACTTTCAGGCCCCTGGCAGTTCACAGAGCAATACCCCAGGCAAAGAAAAAGATATCTTGATTAGAATAATTATAATTGTCTTTTCCTTCGTTCTTTCTACAGAAATTCCAGGCTAAATTATCATCTAATTTCAGAGAGCTCCATGACCAAGATTATCTATGAGTCATTTGTAATTATGTGCCAGATTGTATTAAAGCATGAAAATACAAAGGTTCCTCATCAAATACTAAGAGGGGGGAGAGAGAATCAAATTACATTGGAGCAAAATAACTGTTCCAGCCACTTTCTGATTCATGGCAACCAGTAAATGCAAAGAGGAAAAAAAAAAATAAAATTCTCATTTTAATAATTGCAGAATTGTGAAAACTGACAAATTACAGGAAATTCTACTTTAAGGCTGACATACCATTCTTTTCCAGCGCTGCTCAGGAAAACAGTGAAAGGAGCTTTAAGACTCTCCCATTCTGGCTCTGCTCTCATTCCCACGGGAATTTCTACCACAGCTTCACCCTAAGCCTAAGTTTAGTGTCAAAGAGTGGATAAAAATGGCCCATTTAGAAATGCAGCCCATACCTTTCCAAACAAATTTAGCTGGGAGCAGCAAACATGCTGGCTGCCTTTCTGCACACCCTCATACCCTGCATCTCTCTCTGGCTGCCTCCCCATCCCAGCTCTCCCAGGGCAGGAACTGCATTGCCAAATTGGGGCTCTTGTGCCACGTTGGTACATCCATTGCCCTAGGTTTGCAGTGCCAGTGATGTGCCCCAGGGTCAATCCTGGCGTGCTGCATATTGTACTTGAAATAGCCAGAGGGAAAGAAAGGCAAAAAAGTTCCCTATGTGGAGGTGTGGGGATGAGAGGAGGGAGAAGAGGGGACGTTGGAAACACGGTCATTGGTTACAGGGGCAAAGTACGGGGCTGTGTGTCAAAGGAGACCCAGATGACAGTGTTGACAAGGCTCTAACACATGTTCACATCATTTCATAAACAAGTGCACACATGATTTTAAATGAAATATGAACACACTGTACAACTTGGATGCTTGGGTTTCCTGAGAGAATAGAGTCCTTTCTGCCCCCTACAAAAATGAGCATTATTGAGCAGTCATAAACAACAGGGAAATGTCTCAAACCCCACAGCCATGTAAGAACAAAGCACAGGATAATGATAGCTCCCACGTGATGGATTCATCCCCCTGCAGATTTCCTTACCTTTGGTTAACTTGGATGCTTCCCATTCAGGTAGGGCACCTCCAGGTGCACCCACCTACCATGTCTTGGGGCAGTTCACACCTACCTCTGCTCTCCATGGGTACAAATACATGGCAGCTTAAACACACCATCACATGTACAGCTCTTCGAGACCTGTTTTGGGAGGAATTGAACTCTTTTTGTTTGGTTTCCTTGGCTTTGTTGATGGACTCTCCCAAGCCTGCAGTGAAAGCTCTGCCCCAACCCCCAGGGTCTCTCCTTTACCCCTGCCCCAGTACGGGGCACTGGGAAGGTGTGGCACTGGGATCTATGCCCCAGTGCCCTGCTCCCAGGCTTACCCAGCTCCTGGGAGAGAACAGCAGCAGGATTACACAGCTGCCTTAAATCACACGTGGCTTGCATGAGCCAGGTGAAGGTAAAATGTCAATAGCAGCATTTATTTACTCAGACCCTGTGAAACAAGCATCATCACAAAAAAGCCAGGGAGAACTGAAATAAAAAATTGTTTGCATCTAGCATCCCTAGGGTGCTATGGGAACCACCTCCTTCTCTCCCAGCCACAGAGCTACCCTGTGCCTCAAGCCACCCCTGCCAGCTGATCCCATGGCACAGCTCACTGGTGAGAAGGAGCACCCTCCATGTGCACCCACAGCCCACCTTCGAAGCCTTCCAGGGGACCTGACAAATTTTATCTCTTGCCCAGAAACTTAGCCCATTCCTGCTGCCCAGGAGATGGCTTGCAGTTTTGTTCAACTAAAATAAGGAGAGCTTGCCCTCTGTGGGATGCAAGTGTCTCCGAGAGCCTCATGCACCTGCCCACCCCTTAATGACTTCTTGTCCCATGGAAGGGCACAAATTCCCCTTTCCCTTCCTCATGTCACTGGTGTATCTGAAAACAATGAGATCCTTTAGGTGAAACTTCATTTACATATGACCTTGTCCATGCAGCATTTCTCCAACACATGTGGTTGGCACAAACATCTACATGGATGCACACGTGTAGCTCCAGTTATGAGAACAGCCAGCCCTAACGACCTCCTGCCTTCCCATCTCCACCCTTGGAGTCCCCATCTTCAGTGAAACATCAGGTACCTCCACTGCTGGGGATGTCCCATGAGAGATGTCAGCGCTGCAGAGCACAGGCAGCTTCCAGGGACAGTAGCAGGCAGGAGTTTCATCTCCAGCTTCATATGACACTGTAACTCATGTGCTCTCTTGGGAAGAAACTCGATCCAAAACATACTTCAGCTTCAGAGGGTGAAGAAAGTTCATGGTCACCATGACTTTGGGTCAAAAGAGCTGCATAGGCAGTTAGAACAATCACTTCTAGAGGGGTCAGAGCACCTTGGGATTGTTCCTGAAGGGTTTCTGATGAGTCCAAGCCACAGCACATGGACACAGGCACCACAGCTGTGGGCCAGGGACAGGAGGAGATCTGTAGCATTCAGGATGTGGCTTAACTTGGCTCACGTAAACTTCAGATTTCATTGATGGAGGCCAAATTAAACATGGGCACGCATGGGGACACGACACAACTTCAGTAATAAAACTGCAGTGTGGGAAATGCCAGAGAAAGAAGCGAGCAGCAGCAATTAATGTGCAGGGCAAATAAGCCAGCTGCAATTTATTCTGCATGTGCTTCAGACATTTTAAATTGTCTTCATTCCTCACAAAGTTGTTGTGATGCCTGTCGCATGAGCATGTTTTAAATCCCAAATTTAGCTGCGATGAGCACTGCTTAGAAGCCTCATGGACACTCCCCCTGCCTATTGTGAAGTGGCAAATAAATAAATTAATAATCTAAGACATTTATGGTGCAACATTTTACAATGCCCAGTGAGCCCGGCTATCTATTAAAAGCTCTTTTGTTTTGTTTCGTGGCACATGGTGGCTGGTTAATAGCAGAAGGGAGGCACTCAAGCCTCTTGCTCTTCAGAACAATTAGGACTTTTAACAAAGGCTGAAGCAGGTAGGAATGGGATTCCCTCACCTCATCTCACTCCTGGTGCCTACAAGGAAGATGCTCTGTCCCAATAACTCACCAGTAGCTCCTCTATATTCGGTGGAAACAGGCAGCTCAGGGAGTCACCAAAGATGATGGCTTGAAATGAGGCAAAACGTTCCTAGAGAGCCTAGAGCTCTACAGAGTAGATGTCCATGTGTATTTCTGTGGACGTGGTTGGCACTGCTACACCTCAGAGCACAGAGTGGTGAGTTTGGGAGTCAGTGGGATAAACAGGCCACAGCAAAGGCGTGTTATCAAAACAGAACAGGAAGATAAGCGAGTCCCTGTATATTTTTGCATGACCTGGAGAGGTGGTCTGTTTGTTCCCAGAACAACCTGGTCTGGAAACCTGCCCAACCACAATGACCTTTCTTCATTCACCTGAAATGGCAGAGGCTCATCTTTGCTCCTTTGTCCCCTTGGCCACCACGCAAGCCAGCACTGTCATCTGAGAGGAGCTGGGCACCACGACCGCTGCAATTACGAGCCTGGCAGAGCTGGCAGGAGTGGGCTGGCTTCCATTCTGCCAGAGACACAACACTGTGGATGGCAATTTGCTACTCATCAGCCCTGTGACCACAAGAAGGACATGTGCCAGGGCTGAAGAGATGTTCTCATCATGCAGTGCATCTGCCGCTGGGGGCACAGATGCTTCTCGTCTGTCCCTGGCAAACGGAAGAATTGTTTTTCTCTTGGCAAGTGCCCTTCCTTTCAGGACAAGCCTCCACAGAAATACTCACCCACGTACAGAGAAAACAGCAGAATGTGGCAAGGGTCTTCATTACCAAAGGGTAGCCCAGGAGCTAATGGAGATGACTATAGGGATGGTGACAAAATTACAGCAGATGCTCCCGGTTTCCTACTTAATATTAGTATCACAAAGCAGGGGAGATGAAGAGCTGGTGCTTCCCATGATACAGAGGCACCTTTGCTATTGAGATGCTGAAGGACAGTTCACCCCAACCTCCCTCCTGAGCTCCTCCTAAGCAGTGAGACAGGAGACACACTGCCTTTAGAAGGAACCTTCTTCATATCAAGTCTTCAGTGCTCACAGGGCTTTTCAGGGCAACTGTTAGGGTCCTTGGGGATCACAAGTAGAGAAATTCTCCTCTGCTGAGTGTTAATGTCCCAGCAAACTTTCCTATTTTCTCTTCTATGCATTGGTGAGGGTATTTCTAACAAGCCTATCACTGTAGCTCCTAGATAAGACCACAGCGTGTTATTCCTTGCTGGTGTGTTGGTGATCCAACACAAGCTATCTGGAGACAAAGGGGAAGCCTTTCCTTAATGACCTGTGTAGTGTATGCAAGGCTTTTCCAAATCTGAAAAATGGCTTTTGAGATTACATCAGCCAGATCTAGAAAAACTAGAAGGACAGAGGTCTCCAACAGTGCAAAAAGCTGATGCTGAAGCTTGGCCAGGTGTAACAGGGTCAGCAGTCCAGGGAAGGATCAAAGGGTTGGATAGACTAAGAAGGTAGCCAGGCAATTACTCATTTAGTAGGCAAGTTTTATTGCTTTTGTGAAGCATGATTCATCTCTTAATATGTGCAGGGACAGTCAATTCTCTGGCTGTGCAAATGAATCACCACACGCTACTCACTCTTTGCTCCCACGATGCCAAGACCCTGCACATCCAAAACAAACCCTTGGAGGAAGCAGGCTTGAAGGTCAGCAACTGCTCACATAAAGAACCACAAACAAGAACTCACATATTTAAAGGGATATAAACCCTCCTTGTCATGGATTGGGTGTTCCAGATGTGAGTATATTCATTGTGAGACAGCTCGCATGTCCGAAGGACAGGCCATTGGTTGCTCAAGAGAGAAATACAAGCCTGGAACAACTATCAAGGCCTTGGAAAGTGTTTTCTTGAGAACAGCCATATTCCTACCTGCTTTCAGCACAAGCATCTTATACCTCAGGAAATTCAGGAAGGGCGGAAGAAGCAAGCCAGGACTTGTAAGGCTGTCCCACATGGACAGGGTCTCAGGACTCTACCATCTCCTCCTTCTTATACCCACATGCTGCTGATGCTGATACCCAGAAAGAGATGTCCAGAAGGAGCTGGCACACTGCTACCCTACCTGCAAGGGGGCTGCCTACAAACCTTCCCAAACAATCTCTTGACCGTGGCAATGGAATGAGGCAAGTATCCGAGAAATGTAATATTTCTCCTGAACTGCATCGAGTTAATGACATTTTCCTCTCCCTTTGCACCTCTATAAATCACGGCGGGACTGTGGAACTCAACGATGTTACACTGATGTAAAACCACTCTCGGGAGGGAATCAGTCAGCGTAAATCATCCCCTTCTATTTCCTTGTACATAAGCTGGTGCCAAGCTCTGCCAAAAACCAGGAGAAAACATTTCTGAGATTTTTCCGAAGGCAATAGTCTGTCTAAGCACAACTTTAAATGTCTGCCATTAAAGTTTTCTTCATCTCATTAAAATGACTTGCAAAACCATCTGCTAGCTAATAAAGACTTTTTAAAGCTTTAATATTGTATTTTATAATGAAATATAGCAAGGGGGAAACAGGACATGTATTTAGAAAGACAGAACAGCAACAATCTGCTTTTCTTTCACAGAAAGCCAATGATGTTTGCTCCCATGACTAATTAAAGAGACTGAGGACTTCAGCCCTTTGAACATGGTACAAATACCCTAATTCCTAAATGCATCCACATTTTCACCCAGACTGCTCCCAGACACTGCAGCATTGCTGATACCACATTGTTTTCAAGTTAAAAAAGGCAGATTCCACTTTCATGTCTGACTCCATTCTATTTTGTTAGCTTTTTACACCTCAAATATTTATTACAGATGGAAGGGATTCCAGTGGGCAATTTTGCTTTCTCTAGAGACATTTCCCTTTTTGCTGGTAGACAGGGTGACCATGAGGTAGGACTTCCACCCAGCCATAAGGGTGACTCTCTGGCACTGGACTGAGTTTCGCCAAGCACCGATGGCTACACCAGCCAGGGATGCCACCCAAGGTTTTGATGAACTGCCATCCAGAAGCAAAACCCACTCCTGTCCCTAAAGCTCTCCTTTGACATTGGTTGGGAAGCAGCTGCCACTCCTGCTTTCCAGTCAAACTGGACTGTGCTATGCTCCCAGCTCAGCCCTTTCTCCCATGTTACGCTCTCAGACACAAAGACTGTTTTCTTCTTTATGGCTTCTTTTTTTAGCATTCCTGGAAGCTGCTGTGGCTGGGACATTGCTGCTGTCTGCACTGATCTCACAGTATTTGCCACACTGCTTAATACACAGCAACTGAGAGCGGGAATTATTTCACAACGTTCTCCTCTTCCAAAAACACCAGTGTTTGGTGTGTTACTGAGAAGGGCAGACAACAAAGACACTAAGGGGCTTTGAGTAAAGAGGTCTTAGCAGCCCCATGCCAATTTGCCAAAAGCCCTTGGTGGTTCTAGACTCCCTTAGCTTCCATGTTCATTTCCTTAAGATAGACTAGACATTAGGAAGAAGTTCTTTGCTATGAGGGTGGTAGAACATTGGAACAGGTTGCCCAGAGAGGTGGTGGAGGCCCCATCCCTGGAGACGTTCAAGGCCAGGCTGGATGGGGCTCTGAGTAACCTGATCTAGTAAAAGATGTCCCTGCTTACTGCATGGGGGTTGGACTAGGTAACCTTGGAAGGTCCCTTCCAACTTAATGCATTCTATGATTCTATGAACAAGAAATCATACAAGAAACAAAAAATGATCTAGGTGAGGTCATCAAACAGAGACAGCAAAGGAGCCAGACTCAAGAGCAAAGGTGTGGGTAACGGCAGGGCTCTCCTTCCAGGAAAAGGAGCTGTTGCTGTGAAGCCCCAATCCCTTCGCCTGCTGAGTCACAGAGCTGGGCAGGATCTGGCAGTGAGTGAGTTATGAGCACTAGCTGGAAGAAAGCAAGCTGGGCATCATGCCCATGTGAGCAGTTAACCGTGAAGAATAAGAAATGCCACAGAGAGCCATCTGAGATGGGCTTCACCACCCCACTTTGCAGAATTAGGAAACACAGAGCCTGTCTCAAAGATGAAATGAGAAGGAATTTCAGGTCACAGCTTACCAGATCAGGTCTCTTCTGCTGTGTTCCTGACTTGCTCCGCAACCTCCAATGTGGAACATCCCTGGCTCCAACATCTGAAGCAACTGATGTTTTCACACTCCAAGTTCCCCACAACTCTCCATCTGTGGTGCTTTTTCCCCCTTCTAGTATCATTTAACATCTCTGTTCTTCAGCAGTGATTGCTTGCTCCTGCTGAGCACTGAGGACTCTGCTTAGAAGGAGAGCTGCAATCCCCAGCAAGGTCCTTGCAATTTATGGTAACAGAGGGAGTAACTTAAAATCATGCCACCCTCCTTAAATCCCCCAAAAGCACTTTCTTGGATGGCAAGCCACCCTATGTCCCAATCAACCTAAGATTTAATGATAGCTAAGCTTGGCTGGGAAAGCAAGCTCGAAATGACACTGGAAGAGCCACAGCCTCCTTCCAAAGCACAGCTAAGTCCTGTAATAAGTGTCTTCATCCTGCCTACTTCCGATCTTCACTTGAGGTGCCATGGATGCCCTCAATTGCTTATCTCCCTCTGAGCATCATATGTGCTGTAGCAGTCAAGGTGAATTAATGGATGGGACTGATCCATGGGCTGAATACAGCCCTTGGGACCCCCAAACTGCCACTCTGGACGGTGGTGTTGGTACAACTACTTCTCACTCACACGTGCGGCACACTGGGACAAATATACTTTCATAATTGATGTACTATCATCTCTTGTCTAAGATGTAGCTCCTTCCCAGTATTAGACACACAGGCAGTGACAATACCTGGAGTCTATGCTGGGCAGCTTTATGAAGGTTGGCACTACCCCTGTTGATACAGAACTTTAGCTTATCAGGTGGCCAGGAGGATCAGAATGCCTACACCTGCATGTATGCCAAGAACAGCGGCCAAAAATGGCATTTTATTAATGCAGTGCAGCCAGCTCCTCTGAACCAACATAAAACATACAGGGAAGATAAACAAGATGAAAGTTCCTTCATCTTACCGCAGGCAGCAAAATCCACTCAAGACTCTTCCTCATGGTGCCTGATGGTTCAGAAAAAAACATGATGATTCACATCACACCGATTTGCTGTTGGATACCTCAGAGCTTATGGTAGGTCCTACTGATTTAATGCAACATCCAGCAGTATCAAACAATTTCCCAGTGGCCTTGTGTAAGAGTTTGCTTGAAAACAGTGACCAGAGTTTTGAAACCATTTGCTT
This sequence comes from Brachypteracias leptosomus, assembly GCA_013401335.1. NCBI lineage: Eukaryota > Metazoa > Chordata > Aves > Coraciiformes > Brachypteraciidae > Brachypteracias > Brachypteracias leptosomus. The sequence goes on along the minus strand of VYZX01001665.1, from coordinate 432,639 downwards.
TAGCTGTATTTTACCCTGTGTCAATCTTACCATGAGTCTTACCTGAATTGTGTCAGTATGTATGTGTAGACTCTCCTTTGGTGAGCTCTCAAGAGGATGGGCAGGAATCAAAGCAGATTTAGCTATTTCCCAGACACGATGCTGCTCTTAAGAACCATTACTCAATTACAATAGATCCACGTTGGAGTAGTCTATGGCAACCTAGAGAGAGAAAGTTTTGACAGGCACAGCCATCCCCATGCAGAGCTGAGAAGGGATGCACCACGTGCCACCCACTACAGCTGCATCACCACTGAACTGCCCTTTCCTCATTAATTTTAAAATCATCAAAATAGGTAACTCCACTTTGCTGGTTAATTAGGCAAGGCAGTAAGTTGAAGAATTGAGAAACTTTACTAGGAGTACTACGATGTAGTAAGAAAGCATTTTTGTTGTAATTTTGCAATAGGAAGGATAATACAATAACTGCCATCCTGGTGGCCAGTACAATGCCCCTTCCTCCCAACCCATACATTAACAAGTATAAGATTCACACTAAAAGCCATAAAACCCTGTGCTCCTAGAGTCACATGGCAAGACAGCAATTTCATTTTGCCTTTTTATGAAAGGTATTTGCATCTCCATCATTTCCATGAAAAAACACAACAGTCCATAAGAAAAAAAACAATTACAATGAAATAACTCACCAAGTAAATTTGTTGTGCTGTAAGTCATGAATTTTCACCCAGCCTCATTTCTTATGTGTTTAACCCTTTTCACTGAACAACCACCACTCACCAAGACCACGTTGGTATTGGGGTGGGTATAAGAAATACTGAATAATATGCTGTAACTCTTCTTATACATGTGATGGGAGCAGAACATTAGAATAGCCTCTTCTGTGTTATGAAATGTGAACCTAAAAACAAGAGTGCTATGATCTACTGGTGACAATGAAGCTAATACAAAAAGCTTTGCAAGATTTCAGCTTTATTAATGTTATTTAACTTCTCAGATCCTTAAAGGAGGTGTATTTGATGCACACAGCTGAGGGAAGAAAATGGTTTTAGTTCTGGAAGCCTGGTGTGGTAGGGAAGCCTGTGGTGGTGTCAGTTTGGGGTAAGCAGAAAACATGAGGCCAAGGTGGCCAATAATTTTTAACAGCTTAGATGTTATGAGTGAGAGAGCATCTGTGACAGACATCACTGGAGAAGTTCCCAACTGCCAGTGGAAAGAGTTGGAACAGCTGAATAGAACTAAGATAAAAGCATCCTGTTGTCAATGAGAGCAGAAGTGCCCCTACATGAGAGTATGGGAACTTAGTGAGATGCTGGAATGACACATAGTTACTGCCTTATCAAAACTACTGTTAATTGTCCTACTATATGCTAAAACTTTGCAGTAGACACTCCTGAGGATCCAGTAGTAGCTCCATTTCCAGAAAAAAAATAAAAGGAGCAAATAAATACCCTTGTGTACCAAGATTAGATGTGGATTTTGGCCTCCAAGTTGTGGCGTCCAGATGTTGATAAAATAACATGATTTTTAACTCAGCACACACCTTATTTATCAAGATACAACTTTCAGAAACAAGCACTGGAACAGTTCCACTAAACACACACTATATATTGTTCCCACAGTCAGTTAATTATATAACTTAGTGGAAAAACCTTGTTAATGTTATCCAGTTTACAGAAAGTATCTACATTTATCAGTGGAACAATATCTTGTAAAAGACACTTTCTGGGTTAGACGTGCCTTCCATTTTAGAGACAAAACAAAGCTCTGAATCACAAATTTTAGCCACCATCAGCCAATTGCACAGCAATCAAAAATGAACACTCATAAGAATGAAGACAGAAGAATCAGACATTAGCAGGACAGCATCATAAAAGATGGGCTATGTATGGGTTTTACTTTTTATTTACAGCAAGTATATTACAGTAAAAAAGCTTAACATGGCTCATACTGTGGTTGTGTATGGATGATACATACGTTTCCCTCAAACAGGTTTAATTTCCTTGGCACTAACTGAACCAAATGCAAGGATTCAACACGAAAATAAGAAACGGAACATTTATTAGGCAAAGTCTACATTAACTGTACACATCTGTGACTTGAGTTTCAATGCAATCCAAAGAATACAAACAAGCAATCAGCATGGCAAAGAACTTTTTTGATGAACGTGTTTAACCCTCAAGACAAGACTGTCTGGCACCATTTAAAAGTTGCTATACCAAAACCAATGATTTTAAAGAAATGTCATAGATGATCAAGACACTGAAAATGCACTCACTGCAGTGAAGAATCCCATTATTTTCCTTATTTCTCTCATTTTTTACTCCCACAATACAAGAGTGTTACAAGGCTGCATGGCAGACAAGCTGGATGCAACAGCTGGAGGGTTTTGCCTGTCAAGCAAAGTGACTTGCAGCAAGAGACATGCTTTATGCAACAAACCCGATGATACACAGCTTGTGTGGGTTCAAATAAGTTGATCTAAAACCAACAAATGTTGAAGCCTTATAAGCTCTTTTCATTATAATCACAATCCTGAGAAAAGCAGGGTCCAAATTACTCCAAGTGAATTCAGGCTCACTTACATACAACAAAATTGTCCAGATACGTCAACAGTAATAAACAGAGTTAATGCAGTGTTAATCTTTTTACATTTTAATGACTAGCTATAAAAACAGAAACTAGCATGTTCTAATCTGTTTACATTTCCTGAGCTTAGTTAAATCAAGAGGAATGAACATTATAAAAATCCCGGTAAGTCACCAATAAATTAAAAATGTACATAACCACTATAGCTTGGGAAGCCTTATGATGCTCAGAGTGAAGTCTGCCTATCCCATGCCACGGCCTTTCCTTTAGGACTCCTGTACAGAAACCATGCTGTGAACTTCACCAACAATAACCGAGAAGCTATGGAATTGCAGGTCTGTTTCTTTTCTGCTCTCCAAGTGCCCTTCTAGCAGACTATGTGAGAGTCTTTCCTAATCAAATCATACAAAAGCATTTAAAAACTTAAATCCTCTATTTCCAGTGCAGGGAACAATGTTCTCAGGAATGCAATGTGCTACTGAAACCCAAATTTACTAGCAGTGGTTATCCAGGTGGACTCTCAGCTCCCATCACTACCTCGGCAGCAGGTTTAGTATCCTTTGGGGGAACAAACCAATGAAAATCTACACAGAAGACTGGAGGAAAGACCCTTAGCAATAAAGAATTTATCTTAGCGGTTTCTTTAAGAGCCAACATCTTGCATTTGAGAAAAGCACTCGACCTACATGAGTCATACACATGTTTATTTATGTATGTTTATTTCCTGCATAGAGAATAATGTGTACCTTGGAATAAAACCCAAGCTTTGAGAATATACTGAGAGTACGGGTATTTGTACTAGTGCTATTGGCAGATTAATTCAAACCCAAATGCTCAAACTCAACTGTCTCAAAGACTTGCAGAGCATGAACTTTGATAAAACAAACTACTTTTTAAAAAACTGTCTGCTTATAGCATGATTTTTAATTTACGGTGTAGATAAACGAGAGGTAGAAAGGTTTATCCCCTCAGTATCACTTTTTGTGCAGTACTCATAAAGTATCAGAAAAAAAATCTATAGTTTTTTTGTGAGAACACCAGCTTTTTCCCTAAGAATTATACTGAATCTTTTCTTTCCACTGAAGTGCTGCAAACTAAGTAACTGGAATCTGGTTCAGAAAAGTTCTTCCAATTAGCCTCATTACATCATTTTTGTTACCAAGTTCTGCTTTTAAGAAGTCATTGCAGAAATACTCCTATACAGGGCTCAGAAATATCTAGGAGATACAACTCACCCAACAAACTACATTTACCAGCCACACAATACCAAGTCTGCTCCTAAAAAAAGCACTCTCTCTTGCTCTACTTATGATCCCTCTTATGTATGCTATTGAGAGGGAGAGAAGAAGTATGGAAGGCCATATGGCCCTTCCCTCTTTGGTGATGACCACAGATACGAGCATCACCACCACTCTGGCTGGCAGTAGCTAGAGAGCTTCCTAAGGCAGCTTCTTTTCCTGCCATAATCCACCCTTGGCAGTGGGAGGATGGATGGTGCTTTAGTGATAAGCACTCCTCAAAAAAGGTAGGAAGGACGAGCTGACCAGGAGAGAAAGCTTAACAGACACCATGTTGGTAGGATAAATCTTTCCCTGGTGTAAGACAAGCCTGCAGCGCTACAGTTCTCATGATTGTCACCAGACAAGGGAGAAATATAAAAATTGGCTCCTGCAGCTGCAGTTATCAAGAGCATCATCCAGAGTGCAGTGCATTTCCCACTGAGCCGAGAGCCTCTGGCCCAGCAGTGCCAGGGAAGGCAGGTCAGAGGCAACAGGTCGGGATTTGGCAATAGGAGCTCCACCCCTGACCCTGCTCTCACAGCACTGTGAGAGCTGATGTATCTGGAAGAGAAGGATTTGCCTGTTGACATTTTGGGGTGCACAGAGCTGGAGCTCCAGCGTTATTCACGTAGCAGCGACTGTTCAAGGGTGGGATTTGAGCCATGAAAGTCAGACTGCTGCATGGTGACCTTTAATTTACCCACAGAAAGTTAAATAAATTACATTAAATTAAATTCAGCCAAAGCAGATGCTAGCTTATTTATTAAAAAGCTCAGCTTTCTCTTTCTTTCAACTGGTTTTAGAGACAGGCAGCTCTTGGGAGCAGCCCTTCACTCTAACTCAGTCAGACAAGAGCAGCTCCATGGAGATGGCCAGAGTGACTCTCCTGCAGCAATACCAGCCACAACAAGACCCGGCTGTCCCCAGAGATGCCCAGCAGAGGCACAAGAGCACAGCATCATTGCCTGCTTGCTCTCTACAATTTTTGCCTCACCCAGGTCTTCTCCCTCCTTCCACACAAACCACACTGGACTTACAGTGGAAGATGATTCTTCGCTGCCTTCTATTGTCATATCTTTTAAGAAATCCATGAATTGATTAATATAAAGAAGTATTTACTTCATTTCAGAGAAACTGAGACTGCCCTGCAAATACATAACTTGCCATTAATTTTTGATAGGCTTGGGTAAGGAAGCTTGTATACAATAACAGGGTCATGTTTACCATCTGGGCTAGAAACGTTTTCTTTCTTTCAGTTGTAGCATTATGAGACAACTAATGCTACTGTACTCAGATAATCAACAGGCATGCTTCTCATTTTTACCTGTCCTCCTATCTGTCCTTCAATCTGCTCCCTTTCAACAGCATGCCTAAAAGCAGAGTCACATAAATAAGAGATGTGTTGCTTTCAGCCACACATGCTTTATACACAGCCTAGTTTGTCTCTTTTCTTTTGTCCTCTGGAAACATTACTCCCATTAATTTCATCCTCAAACTATGATCCACCAAAATAAAAAAAAATTCAAGTACAAACCCAAACCTTATTGCTGGGTTATGGGTCAATGTAAACTGACCAGAGTCAATGCCAGCCTAAAATTTGCTTTACAAAAGTGAGATTGTTCGATTACATTTGCTGACCATAGACAGCTTCTTTCACTATTCATACAGTTTGAAGACTGAAGATTTCCTGGGAGCAAGACACAGTCCATGTCCTTTGGAAGTAAATGAAACTAATAGCCATCATCATCATCCATATCACAGCCATAATCTGAAACACACAAAGAAAAAGGCACATAAAAATGCAAATAGTCCAGGTAGATGGACGATACAACAAAAGTATTGCTGCTTTCAGGTTGTTTTCCTGCTGTGTAACTAGATGGTAAGTTTTGCCTTAAGCAAGCATTTTAAAAAAACATATATTTTCCTAGGACTAAATAAAAAGTTCTTGTGTATACTTTCCTCAATGAAATAAAATATCTGTAAGCATGCCTGTGTAAATATCTCTTCTCACTTGTCACTGGACCCTCATTTAGGAATATTTGGCACATGGATATGTGAAATACTTGGTTTAATTTAGAGGTTAAGGTGATCAAGCCTGAGTGTCACAAGCAATTTGGAACACAGTGGCTGATAAGCAGCAGCATACATTTACAAGTAGGCACGGTTCTCACTAGACACAGCCACCAAGAAAAAAGATGGCTTGTTTATAATATTCATGGATTTATAAGCTGAAACCACAAGGGTTCTGAGATAGCTCAGAGTTCCCATCAACATCAAAGAAGTCACGCAATGAATCCTGCCCAACACATCTGACTCAGATCTCCTGCATCGACTTACTCCTAGAGGAACAACTGAAAATTTTGCTTGGATTTTTTAATATCCAGTTTTGTTTTCTTAAAACAATGCTGAGTGCAAAGACTGTGATGCATGTGTCAGAAGGCAAGTCTGCGTGTTTCTAAAGCACCAATTTCTCCTCTGTGTGCTTCTGAACGCAGTGAAATGGGCATTTTCTGTTGCACGGTTCAACCTATGGGTAACTATTACACATGAGCATTCAGCAAAGTTAACCTTTATATTCCAAATTCAATACAATGCTATCATTTCATTCAAAAAGTCAACCAAATGCTCGGAAGCAGAATTAAGTGTAATCTATAATAATTTGTGTAGAATGGGTGAAGTTCACCATCTGTAATTCCTGCTGTTACTCCAGGCAGACAGGTCTAAAACCCATGAAGAAAGCAGTTAGAAAGGAGTTATTCATTCTGCTGAGCAGCTCTGCACACCTGCATCTGAATTCTGGGAATACTCCTTTCCTTTTTATTCTTTTTTTTTTAAGCTCTGATTTTTCAGCTGTCATCCAGACCAGAGAGGGAGTACTGGAATGTTCTCAGAATGGTTTAAAAATAGTAACATTTTAAAAGAAAAAAAGCTCAGTGACCTTTATTCTATTTTTGTGGGGGGGTTATTAATAAACATAGACCCACCCTCCCCCACATGGTGTCTTTTCTCGGGAACATTATTCTAATAATAAATGCAAAAAACAAAATGTTTTTCCTACAGTTTAGCAATTATTTTCCAGTGGAGAAGTCAATTTAAAAGCAACAGACACTTCTGTGAAATGTATACATATTGTCCACGAAAGCATAATTAATAGTACTGGAAAGATTTTTGCAGTAAATAGCATTTCAGTAGGAAACTTATCCCCATCTTTCTTTTTCACAACCATAATTAGCAGCTCTCATTTTAAAAATATTTTTGTATATTTTCAAAGCTTACTTTCTAAGGGGAAGTTTTTAATAAAGGATAATTGTGGATGTGTCCAGTTAGGAAAAACTGCAGCAGAGAGCATACTGCCTTTTCCTGCCAGCAAAGAAACCTGATTAAATGAGTGGCTTTGCTGGGGAACCCAAAGAAATTAGCACACATCTGTGTACCAGGCAGCACGCCCTGTGCTACCAGTGCAATTTCTGGGCTTGCTGAAGAACTCTTTCCTCCTAACACTTTCCCCAGAAATGGAGTGTGACGATTCATTTTATTTTGAGCTGGAAGGCAGTGTCCCTGGAGCTCACAGACAACCTGGATTGTTACTGCAGCCCCAGCTGAGGAGGCAGGCAGGAGATGGATGGCTCAGCCTGGGAAGCCCCAAGCCCCGAGCACTGCTGATGGAGGGATTACTGACCCTGTAATTCCTCAGATCCACATTAATAAACCAAATTCTGAAAAAGGCGTAACTTAAGTTTGTTCTTGAGAAGCCCTCTTAGCCTAAAGCTCGAGATGCAAAGTTTTCTTAGGAGGAGTCTCCAAGAAGGTCAGGTTTGGGACAAGGGTGACTCCAGGCTTTCCCACAGGAATGTGCAATGCCAGAAAGGCAGCAGGAGCTCTGCACAGGATGAGTTGCCAGAGGACAGGGACAAGCAGAGGAACTCTGTCCTCAACCCTATAACAACGAGCCCCACAGCACCAATACATGGTAATTTAGACAGTCTCCCAGCTTACCATTTCCTCCCATTAACTGCAAGGCACTCATGCAGTGATCATCATCTTCTTCTATTTCTTCCTCTTCCACCTCTTCATCAGGGTTATAAGCTACTGGGCCACTCTCCACTAGTACAGCTGCCGTTTTTTCTGAGTCAGGGGCTTCTGCTTGTGCATTTGGAAATGTCACCTGCAATAAAGAAGAGGGGACAGTAGAGCAGCCTTTCCTTTTGTTCATTATTTGTACAAAACATTAGTAGCTTCCACACAGGGAAGCTCACCTCCAGTGCTAGAGGCTTAGCTCTGGCTGGGCACATGAAAATTGCTCAGTGAAATGTTGCATAAATGAAAGTCAGGCACAAATATCTACAGTTTTCATAGCCATAGTTCATAGCCAGGTAACTGAAATATCCAGAGATGGTAACAGCAGAGCAAGGATCCTCTTGCAAGCACAAGGTAAGGAGAAATCTGACAGCGAAGACTCCTCAGCAGAGCTCTGTGGGAAAACTTACAACCTTTTCCCCATTGTCCTCAACTTGCATCAGGCCTATTACACAATAACAATGTTATTGACACTTTAATGATAGCAAAAATGTACCCTTCAGATCAGAAAAAAACCCAACATGTATTAGTTTTGACAGCTTTGGTTGGATTTACTTGGAAGCACAATGACCTGTGGAACAAACAGCGCTCTTTAGACAGCACTTAAGGTGATGGCAGAGCCCTAGGCTGATATTACACACCAGCGCCTGTAACATTATCTATGAAATTCAGCAGAACAATGATCTCCAAACACTAACTTGGGAATGGATCACTGACAGGACCCATTCCATACACGCACCTCCCCAGCTACACCAAAGTTAGGCAGGACACAGAAGAGAGGGAGAGAAGGGGCAACACTGCAAGGAGACGTGAATTTGGAGAAGGTAACAGAATCATAGAAAGGTTTGGGTTGGAAGGCACCTTAAAGATCTTCTAGTTCAAAACCCCCCTGCCATGGGCAGAGACACCTTCCACTAGACCAGGCTGCTCAGAGTTCTATCCAACCTAGTCTTGAACACATCCAGTACTGGGGCATCTACCTGTTCCAGTGACTCACCACCCTAATAGTGAAACACTTTTTCCTTACATCTAATCTAAATCTACCCTTCTCCAGTTTAAAGCCTTTACCCCTCATCCTGTCACTACATGCCCTTGCAAAAAGTCCCTCGCCAGCTTTCTTGTAGGCCCCCTTCAGATACTGGAAGGCCTCAATGAGGTCTCCCCAGAGTCCTCTCTTCTTCAGCCTGTCCTCATAGAAGAGATGTTCCAGCTCACTGATCATCTTCATGGCCCTCCTCTGGACCTGCTCCAACAGATCTATGCCCCTCCTGTGCTGGGGGCTTCAGAGCTGGATGCAGTACCCCAGGAGGGGTCTCACGAGAGCAGAGCAGAAGGGGAGAATCACCTCCCTCAACCTGCTGGTCAATATTGTATTCAGTTCACTAATGACAGATCCGGGAATGGGGCAGGAACCATAAATGTGGTCTGACTCAGCACAGCCCAAGCTCCAGTCTCTGCAGCTCTCAATTCCGCAGAGAAGTCAGAGCTTCTCAGTTCAGGGCTCTACCTCACTCTCTCGTCCAGGGAAGAAACATCACAGGAGCTTTATCTCCACCAGCTTTGTAACAGCACGCTCATCACCTCCATTCTGTACTAGGACTATTTGGAGTTTGTACACCTAGAGCTTGTGGCCCCAAAAGACCTTCCATTAGTGGCAACTTGACGAACATTAAAGATTAACCATGAATGCTGCTTTGTCATGTAAGAAATTTTGAGAAGGGAAAACTTAACAGTACCTGTCACTAGTCAGCAGTTAAGAGCACTGAGATTCAGCTCCCCAAGGAAGAAAGATGGAAAAGACTGGGATTGTTTCCTTGGGAAGGATAGTGGTGAGGTGCTCCTAACAATGCATGGTCCAAAGGAGACCAGGAAACCCCAACTTCTCTGGTCCCTACCACAAAAAAAGTCCTATACTGCTTTAGGTTTTAAATTACAGTATATAACTGTGTACTGCTGCATCTTCTCCAATTCCATTGGCAATACGTTCTGATTCAGCACTATAATTTATTTTTATTTGTTTATTTATTTATTTATAAACGTATTTACTTGGGATGCAGTAATTCCCAGAATCCCTGTAACTCCAGGCACTTTAGAGATACATCATAAGAGAAAATCCCTGTACCAAAAAGTTGATAGTCTAATTATTCAAACATCAAAGCTGTTCCTGAACTTGTCATATACCATGACAGTCAAACCAAAGAATCTGCCTGAGTTTTTCAAAGTCACCTAAGGGTTTGCTCCAATAGCTCATTAATAGGGCAAAGACACCCATTAATTTTAATAGAAAATCAAGTATTTAGATATTTGGATCACTCAAAGGCAGGTTTTTATGATTTTTTAATGCTCAAATTAATCATATTATTTAGAGGAACCTCCCCCCAGTTTATTTTATATTTCCTACCACTGCTTTTGCCTCTAGAGTGATCAAATTGAGCCCAGTTAGGTTTTCAGTATAAGCAGAAATAAACACAACAGTTTGAGACAAATCAGCATCATAATATATATCAATTTATATGCTTAAAAGTATCCATCTGCTCTGAAAAAGCGGGTGAATATAAAGGAGCTACAATTGAGTCATTATTTTTTAAAATTGCACCATTCTAATTAAAATGTGACCTTCTTCTAATTATCATGTCCACTTCCAGACTGCTATACTTCTAAAAATGTGCAGAGTTTTCTAATGAGCAGAGCATAAGAAGTGAAAATGTATTTCCCCAGGCAGGATATCAAACTGTTTCTGAAAATCAGTGGATTTTAGTCATTTAAAAAATAAAGCAGCCAAACAGTGACTTTAAATAGAACTTCCATAGAATCATAGAATCATCGTTATGGTTGGAAAGGACCTCTAGGATCATCAAGTCCAACCTTCATCCCAACATCACCCTAACCACTAGACCAGAGCCTCAAGTGCTACATCTACTTGTTTCTTAAACACTTCCAGACATCCTAGACTTGTGTTTGGCACATGTCTTCATGTGTGGATGGGCAACTGTCAAAGCAAGTTAAACTACTCAAGGTAACTGGTTCACTTTCAAAAGGGTATCCGTGCCACACGTTCACGGGAGAAAGAAGAAGGAGAAATATCTTTGGTATTTGATAGTAAACAGTTATTTTATCATATATAAAATGCATATGACTACTCTGTGCAGTGTGAAAATAATAGCGAAAGAAAGAAATTATTGTTGTGACTCTGGTAACAATCACAATTCCTTCAGCAGAAAATGCAGGTGCACAAAGCCACCCGAGGAGGGTTTCTGGCAGTGGCCAGTTACTATCACTAACTTTTCTATGGCACTATTATAGAATCATAGAATCATTGTATTTTCAAACTAAACAAACCAAAGAGTAAGCCATGGGCAGAAGCCCATCCCATCCCATGGGTCAGCACTGGCTGCACAAAACCAGTTTTCCATCGACCCCCTTTGCTGCGAGGACAGTCCAAGTGCTGAGAAACAGGCCTGAGCTTTGCCTCTCCTACTCCTCCTACCCACTTGTTTGATACGTACATTTTTAGATGCTTGCAAGGAGTCTTCTCTTTTTTGCTGTCTAACCAGGCATTATGAGGCTGTGCCAACGTTAATTTTATCAGTAAAGGCAAATCTTGGTTAGAAAACAGGCAACCTCAGCTTTGCAGTGTTTGCAGTAACCAGCTCCTGGTCTGATCAGAGAGACAAGACTCATTTCTTTTGCCCTTATCTACCACATAACCAGACCTGGGCTGAGAAAGGCTTGTGGGTATTTCCAAACTTGAAGTGTGGCACTAGGAGTGCTGGACTTTACCTACCTCTTCAGTGGCAGCCTTTTTAGCCAGCTGTGTTGAGATCAAGGGTCTTAATCTGCAAAGAAAGAAAGAAGAAATAGCAAACATCAGAAAAGTCACATCATGCACAAGAGTTTGACACAGAGTACTCATCCTCCAAACAGTGAAAGCATTTTGCTAGTCTTATGTTGTGCAATTACTTTTTTAATGATATAAGATAAAGAGCAGAGAGCCACAGACTCCACAATAATTAATACACACGTTCCCTTAGACGTGTCTGCCTCAGTCCAGGACAATCAGAAAAGATGCCAGCCAACAAGCACAGTCCCAACACCTCATCTCAAACTGCAGCCCCAGCCCATCCCAAAGGTCTTTGAAATAGATGGTTTTGTTATGTATTACAAAAGTCAAAAGACAACTGATTTTTTTGAAGAACACAGACAAGGAAAAGCTGACACACACTCTGAATTACCCAGCACTGCTCTGCAACTGCTTCCCTGTATTTGATGATATATACAGGATACCAGTAAGATTATACATGCAGGGTATTGTAATCATCACAGGTGAAATTCTAACCTCCAGTTACAGAAATCGTCATCAAAAACAAGGGGACCCTGCATACCCTGGATGAGAAATGACAGAAATTGAACATAAACATTTTATTTTAATTCTGCACCAGATATGAAAAAGACCTCTATATTTGGTGAGGAAAGATGGATCAGTATGACTTTACAGCTAAGTGTTAAATAGTGTTCTTTCTGAAAAACATTTCATAGCCTGTTGTCTCCTTACTGCCATGAAGGCTGCTCTCAATCCATCATTTAGCGTTGCTTTCTGGGCTCTTCTCATCAAGATCTATCTAGTCACGAAGAGGATGACTTGCTTTCTACTGAAGCGCTGCTCAGACAGCTCCTCAAGTATGTCTTTTAACTTAGTCTAGGCAAACAACTTAATGAATACCAATTTATGTCTCCAGAGATATAGTCTTTTATGATAAGCAGTATCTTTCCCCTCATTTTTCTATTATTCATTCCTCCCTGTTAACACACAGATACTGGTTGTTTTCCAACTTATTTATTTATTCCAAATAATCAGCAGGAGGAAACAAAATCCCAAAGAATGAGCAGGGGAGACTCAGATCATTATCTCTGATGGAGAAGAGAGTATTAGAATATAAGATATTGACTAAGCTCCAAAAAGGTTCAGAAACTGGTCACCTCTGAAATGCTTTGCAAGACCCAAAAGGCATTTTGGCAACCAAAGTAGTCAAAGGTACCTCCTTACAGTAGTTTTAAACAAAAAGAAGCCACAGGAGTGCTTCAGGAGCTGTACCACTGAAGGATCCAGAGCACGTTATTCTGCTATAGATATTTCTTGTCATATTTCATAATTATAAAAAAATTCAAGAAAGAGATACTCTTGACCCACATAAATTATCTATTACTTACAAATCCTGGTGGACTTCTGGGCTTAGAGAGAATGTATTTGAAGGTACGGATGCACTCCTCCCTATGTGCCTGGCCTTCTCTTTCCTTCATCTAACCTCAATTGTGGAGTTTTCGCAGAATCATAGAATGTTTTGGGTTGGAAGGGACCTTTAAAGGTCATTTAGTTCAACCTTCCTGCAACGAGCGGGAACATGTTCAACTAGAGCAGGTTGCTCATAGCCCTGTCCAACCTGACCTGGAATGTTTCCAGGGAAGAGGCATCTACCATCTCTCTGGGCAACCTGTGCCAGTGTTTCACCACCCCCATCATAAAAAATTTCTTCCTTACTTTCTAAAATCTGAAACTACCTACCTACTGTCAATCACTGCTTTCCAAAAGTCACCTTGTTTAGATGGCTACAAACATATGGATGTAGCAATGTCAAAAGGTTATGTAGCTGAAGGATGCTAATTACCAAACAGGTTGTATTTCATTGACATGACTGAAAAAAACCCAACAGGGGTAAGAAATGAAGGACTTTTATTTTAAACCAGTAGTAGTGATTATTGCAATTAACATTGAACCAAAGATAGCACCTATTTCTTCCTGCTACCAAAAGACATCAGACCTCTGCAGAGCACCCTGGAATCTTTCCTCCCCCCAATTAAAATCAAGCTGTTGAGTAAGACTCACAAGGTAATCAGAAACTGCTGACATTTCTTTTAGAGCAAATTATACATGTGCTCAGCCAGTGAAGAAAACAATCACAGCTATAGGAAGCAAAGAATAAACATTCCAGTTTCATTTTAATTAAAATGGTCCCCTAATGAAAATAAAAAGATTCACGCTTATGAAAAGCCTATTTGCAAACTTTAGGGCTAAATCCAAGAGCCCTTCTAGACCTTTTTGCAGCAGTGATTGACTCTTGCACCCAAAATGAAATTAAAGCTGTATTTCTGTTCAGTGATAACTGCTCACAAAGCATACATCTTCTCTTCATTACTAGAAACACAGCGTTGTCTTTTGATTTGGGCAATACAGTTTCTCCCTCAGAATAAAATCTAATGCATCCCAAAGCCATGGGTCAGGTTCTGCTCATGCTCTGGCTGCTCGGCCCCTGCTGCAGTGCCCATCTGAAGGGGTCACAGCAGAACAGCCCTGCTTGCTGCCCCTCTGTACTATCAGCTACCTACAAGCACCAGCAATGAAACCTGGGAAAAGGCAAAGCCAAGCAAAGAGAGACAAAACTTTTTTCCCCCCTGAAACAAAGTCTTTGATTAAAATGATACAAAAGTTGTAAATATATAAGAACAGGACTTTCTTTCCCTTGGTTCTCCTTATGCCTGCGGACAACCCTACTATTACTGTACAAAACCATTTAGGAAGGTTTTATAGTGAGGCTTTGTTTTGTTTTGTTTCGTAAATGCCCCGATGCCCTGACCTCCTTAAACCAGAGCAGCTGCTGCCACACCAGCCATATGGAGCAATAAATTACTGGCTGCCATGGCTACAGATACGGGCTCCTTCTGCTGTCTGGCTGCACCACAGAGGGCAGAAAAAAGTGTCTTTGTGGAAGAGCACAGCTGCTTTTGAGGCTGGGATGGGTTTGAGTATTCATGATCAAAAAAGCACCTTGAAAAAACAATTAACTGAAGTATTTTATCCAACTTTTAATGTTGTATGATTCGAGCTCATCTCTAAAAGGCTACCAAGCTATGCACAGGCACTTACATACTACATGTGAAAAAGCCATCACAGCCCAGTTTGAATTCAGGGTTGCCAGGTTCCATAAATAACAAGAATATTAAGATATGATCCCATATATGCCAGAGCACCAACAGTATCTATTGAAAATGTAATGTTGCAAATGGTCTTCCTGAGTGTTTCGGCAGTTGCCCTCTATTTATGGGGATTTCTAGTTTGGGGCACTTTTATTACGAACTTTGCAAACTAATACAGTAGCTTCTGGTAGCTGAACATTCTGAACATGTGACATTCTGAACATTCTGAACAGTGATGTGATCAATAAAAAGGGAAGAAAAAAGATCTGACACAGCCTCAAGTGTTATATCCACCTTTCAGACTACTCCAAAAATTATGCAGATCTACAAATGCTTGTGTCAGCCAACACACGTAATACTGGAAGCAGATAATCTTGACATGTTTGCAACAAAAACTAATGGCATGGTACATGGCATCAGAAGCTTCTCCCTGCCAAATCCGCCCCGCTCTCAGTTGAGATATGCACGATAACATCTAGGTTTGTCCTCCAGCTTAACAATTTAAAAGAAGATTCCATATAACAGCTCCTGACAGGGCTGGAGATCACACAGACTGAACTTTCAAAGTGAGCAAATTCTCTGCAAAACAAGCTGGCTGTGACAAACAACTGGTTTTATTTTGCTTATTATTTAATAACAAAAGATTACACAGCACAGTGCGTAAAATAGAAAGAGCACCGTGAGGTAATAAAACCACCTCACTTGCATCAGGCTCTTCACCCACCAAAAAGGTTTATGATACCATAACAATCTCCTCGGTGCAATCCTGCAAGTAATTTGGAAACTCACCGAAAGCCCTGTTTCTTACTGAATTTTAATTTAATCCATCCAAGTAGGGAACATCTCATTGCTGCTTTACCGCCCGTACTAATTTTATACGCGGACAATCCCAGAACGAGCGATGGAAAGCAGAGATAGAACGGGGCCCACGGCCACAAGCCTGCAGTGTAATTATGCAGGTCACCTAAGACAAATGCCCATAAAGCCTATATATCCATACCACAGGCCTTTCACAGGTACACCACTGCAACGACACAAAAAGAGACCAGGCAGGTTCTCCATGCTGGCTGAGATCCTTCTCCCACCTGAGGCCAGATGGTTTTGCCTCAGGAGGTCAGTTTACCAGACATCTGTGTTGAGAAGGAAATTAATATAAATGTTTACCCCAGCTAAGAGAACCTTTTAATTAGGCACCGTCAATGTTATCCTTACCGGGAAGCTGGGAATTACCTCTCTGCAAGGATTTAATGCTCAGCTTCAGGAGATACTGACCCACCATTCTGCCATTAGGACAGGACAAGGGGGTGACGCTTGCAGACTCAGACCACTGTACTTTTCCAGAGGGTGAAACAGAGACTGACCATGACCCTACAGCACTCTGGGGTTTGCACATCCAGCTGTGAGTCCCACTGTCTTCTACATCTGTTTCTGGCTGAGAGTTGGGTGCTCACAAGAGCTGTTCTCTCTCCCAGAGAGGAAACTGAGGCACATGGCAAAGGCCACGGCTGGTTCTGACACCAATGAATGACTGCGTGATGCCCTGAGGACAGGGGCTGAGGTATAAGGGTGCACTGTGGCACACCAGAAGTCCAGATAGAACCACGGTCAGCATCCTGCTCTGCAGAAAGACAAAGCATATCTAATGCTCACACCTTGAAACCATGTGTGTCTGAATGGGAGGTAGGCAGGTATTTTTGTCTTTCAGAAGGGCAGGCTGACCTGCCCTTTGCACAGCCCAGCTCACCATCAGTGTGAAAGCCTCAAAGAGTTTCCCTGAATCACCCTCCCCAGTGGCTGGGCTGCAGAGACCCCAACCAATGACCAAAAGACACCAACTGAACGCCATGTCCACACTGTGACAAGTCAGCTCACACAAGGTCCTTTGGAGTTGGCTAACCCTAGTGCTGCCAGCCATACAAATGTGATTGATGCAGGCAAGGGGCTGAACCCTCCTAGATACCAGAGATAAGACTAGGATATGCTGAGCACTGCCTGAGCCAGCTACTTCAAATTCTGCTCCAACATGCCTGTATGAACTCCACCAACTCCACGACAGACAGTGTTTTCCTCCTGTTCCTGAGCAAGCAACCCTACAGAATGAACCATTTCATCCAGACAAAAAGCAAAGCTGAAGTGACAACAAAAACTAGAGTGAAATTAGAAATTGTTCCCACTTCTGATCCCACTCAGTCCTCTTTCATGCTGGATCACAGGAGCTTCACTTTCATCAGCACAGCATCAGACAACGCAGCACTAGAACATCTTCAGTGCTAATGAGACTGGCCTCTTCTAGCAAATGGCCAGGCTTAAGTAGCTAGGGACCAAAGATCACAGGAGTAAACTGGCAAAAAATAAGAACTTCTATCATCCACTAAAAGATATATTTATCAGCAAGGAAATAAGCACCTATGTCATGGATATGCTTTTGAAAATAGGAACTTTGTTAATGTACTGTGAGCTGAACACCTATTTCAGGCTGTTCAGAGAGGGGCAGAGGCCACAGTACCTGCTTTTCATAACCCAACTCAGAGCAGGCAATACTTTTCTGCATAGTCGCAGCACTCATTCCTCAATTAGATGCTGTAAAATAGCAACTTGCTCTTCTTTCCAGTGACTAACCCAAAAGATTTTCAACAGCAAAACCCAAAAGAATGAAATCTAAGGCACCTTATTGACACCAAATGGAATTATGCTACTGCAGCAGATCCAAAACAATCTCTGCACATATCTGCTTCTAGAGGAAATTGCTGCAGACCATGGGAAATTACAATTGCTCCAGGACAAGAAAGGCTGACTGATCTAATATTTCTGGTCGACACACCTTCTTCCTGGGTTTGTCAATAAAGATACTGATGAGCTCATCTCTCCACAGGTCAGGAAAATATTAGATGAAAATATATTATTCCCTTCACCATGGAAATTTTTCCAGATGAAATGATGACAGTAAGGCAAATATGCACCTTGCTGGGAAAAGCTACTTAAAATAAGGAAGCTATGGAGTATTTTAATGAAGGTAAAAGAGTAATCATGATGGTCTCAGTTAAGCAAGTCTAATGACAGCATCACTTTTAAAGCATGGGCGTGAGACAACTCATGTGGTGACAATTCAAATAGGTCTATCTTGCAGCACAGTCTTTCAAATGGTAACAGTGCAGAATGCATCTGTTATGGCAGAAAGCACCATTATTATCAGATAAGGCAAATATAAATAATTTTAAAACCATGCTTGGAACTACAGTAACATAAATTAAATTTAAGAAGTTAAATGAAGACATTATCATCTGAAGAGAAAGATTATTCTATTGAAAGGTTCTCAGCAGTAGTGCTGCTGTCTCTGTTTCTGGAGCAAATATATTTTTCTGGACTCAAGCAAAGAGGATAACAGATATTTGCTTTTGGACAGGTGTTTTGATCAATCTCAACCTCATAAAAACAGCTAATGAGGTAAAAGATGAAAAGAAAAACATCTTAGTAACCTCCAGTCTCTGAGAACAATCCACTGAGATTGTTATACCCAAAGGTGATGCCAGATTTATCGTCAGATCTTCCCCATTGACATTACAAGGACAGAAATCATGCTGGGCAAAATACTAACTCACCTCTTCCAGCACCTCTGCTGGCATATACCACTGTGCAAATTAAGTTTCTCTCATCCGATTATGCAGCTAAAACTAATATTTCAAAACTCAGGTAACTATAGATTCATTCAAGTAATCCATCAAGGAATAAAGATGGATGACAGTTTTTTTTTCGCCTTGTGTCTGGTCTATTATACATTAAAGAGCGATTTCACTGCCAGCCATCTGGAAATCAATGTATTCCAAGCTTTATTTTATGATTACCAACATTCCCCCTCGTAACTCATTTCTAATTATAAGCAATAAATCATTCCTTCTTGCTTGTAATTTATAACAGCCAATTAAGGCAAACCTCTTATTTAAATAGCAAATCTAGCTTTAAAACATCACATATTTTGAGGTACGCACAGAACATCTAATCAAGCAGCCAAATGGTAGAACAATGATTTAACATGGCTTTTGCAGCCACCAAGGAGACACTTGTGGAAGAACTCGCTCTCCCCTGGGCCCCAGGTACACCAGGACTGAAAGCAGAGGTCTCATCTGTCTGATTTAATGCAGAAGAGATTGACATGTAGTGATATGTGAGCCAGGACACAACTCAGGGAAGTCTGGTGTCAAGGCTTCCCTTTACTGAATCAGGAAATGAATAAAGAGGCTGTAACAGGAGAAGAAGCTGTAGGCTGGTCTAGTATGAACTTCTGGATGTTTTCTAATTTAATTTTAGGAACTAACAATGAAAGTACAGAGTTCTCATTTAATACTAAAAAAAACAACTCAAACAGCTTTTCCCATGCCTGGCTTTGTATTTAAGAAGCAGACTGGCTTCCTCCTCCCAACCTGAAGGACATCACCATGCACCATCCAAGCACTCACCACCCTGGCTACTCTCAGCCACACGAGGTTTTGCAGGTGTTAGCCTATAGCACGGTGCCTGGCATGAGCATGGCACTCCCTCGGATCACTCCTCCCCATCCCTCATGGCCAGAGGAGGATCAGGCAGAACAAAGCAGTGAAATGGTCTGCAGGGAAAGATGTCACCAAATAAATTCAGTTTATTCCTTTGGGGAGAAGTATTTAATGGTGGTTTTCTAAGGCAACTCGTACCAACAGAACAGTTATCAAAGAAACGTAGTGGAGCATGGTCAGACGAGACCAAACAGGGTGGGTCCAAAAGCACTGCCAAGGACATGGAGAAGTTTTTACTTATATTTGTTCTTCAGTGTAGGTCTGAATAACAGGCATGTGAGTGCAAACACAAGAGAGAGGCTTCTTATAAACAAATAGCTCTGCTGGGATTTGTCCCTTAGAAAAAAACCCTCACTCTTGTCAGAAAAGTATTTGATACAATTTTGGATACAGAATTTATTACATGAGAAACTGATCTCAGGAACGTGGAAGTGGTTCCCACTGAGATTTTATTTGGTCATCACACAGCTCAAGTCTGTTCCAGCTTCACATTGTGTCATCTGGTAAGCGTTTACAGTAGGAATCAAGGGAACTGGATTTGGAAAAAATCCATCACAACTGACCTAAATTTGATCTGACCTGAATAATCAAACTAAATACCAAATTCAAAAATGGCTAGACAGAAGCAAGGAGAGGGAATTCATCAGCTGCAGGAGTTACCTCATGAATTTCCTTTCCTCAGCCATACATGAGGGTTATGCACCCCACTTTTTTCTTCCCAAAGAGCAGTGCTGATGGAGGCTACATGAGCACCCCCTTGTACCAAAGGTGTCAAAAGCCAAGAGCACAAGCGCTGCAGGCTCCACTGTCTTCCCTTTCCTTTTCAGACACCATTCATTCCTGAGAGAGCAGCACTTAGAAGCAGAAATGGAAGACTGCAAGTAAATAAGAAAATCCAAAGAGAACACCTCAGGAGGGCAGTGATGACCACACCAGTACCATCTGGCCTTGCCTTTGCCATACAGTTACCCAGAGTCATCCCAGAGAGCGGCCCTGGCTGGCATGGTGCTTGATGCCTGGTACTGCACCAACCACCCTGGGTGTGGGCGATGCCATGTTAGAGCCACAGCCACACCAGACCCTTATGTGTCATATTCACAACCTGTCTTATCACCAAGGCTTGCCCGTATTGCTGCTTTAGGGTCTAAGGGGGTTCTGCTGCCAGCATTGCTTTATTCCTAAGTGACTGATCTCAAAATGCACAGGTGCAGTACCACCCAAGCTAACACACAGCAAGATGGATCATTATTTATGTAGACCTTGTAGTGATGTGTTCAACAAAAAGTTTCACCACTTTCAAGACTCCTTATCTACTTTTTACAGGAGATCTAAGTATTATTTACTAGTCTTCTCAAAACACAAAGCTCAAAGACATCTGAACATCTGGTTTACTCTCTCAGCAGTGAGAACAAAACACTCAGAAGAAAACTTAAAAATTGCTGCCTTGATGTTGGTGAAACTTGGACAATATTTCTGGCAAAAACTCTGGATGAGGATGCAACAAAAAAGCCTGTACAAAACTGTAAAGGGAGGGAGAAACAGACACCAAAGCCTATAAATTTCATTTTGAAAATAAGGCGTCATTCTTATTCTGCCTGTGGATGTATATCTTCCCCATGTAAAGTTTTAGAAGCTTTATATAAACTATACTTCTAAGCAAGCTTGTAATTAGCAAGGGGCAGGCTTGGCTCTAATTATAACTTGTAGAGACACACATTATGGAAATACTTAGCTAATAACCATAGCAATTCTCTGTTGATGGCTGAAGTCAGGCTGGCATACGATTGCTCTGTAACCACCTGGGTACTTTCTGTCTTGTATAAACTGGGCTCCCTAATGAAGCCTGTAGGACCGGTCTGTCAGGTCTCCTTGCCAGCTCTGCCACACAAGATGCCAGGCATTGCTGCCACTGATGCTGTGATGCCCCGTGTGCCTGCATCTGGCTTCCCTCTCCTTGTAAGTGTGCTGTGGGATACCTCTTCTCAGCTCACCAGGAGATGCTGTACCAAAGAAGCCAGGGAACCTGACAGACAGAGCAAAAATTGCACCATTTCAGCAACAAACAAGATGAGACTGCAACCAGTGCATGAATGGGTCAGATGTCAGCATAGACTGTGAACACGTATACATTAATCTGTACAGCCTTTTTCAAAGTTAAAATGAAGTCGATCCCAAATCCCATCCCCAAAACCCAACAGGCTGCTCTACTGGAAGAATATCCCTCCAAGTCAAAGTTCCTGTAAAACTGCAAGTTCATGCAGCTCTCTCACAACTTGGATTCAACCGCTATTGATGTAAGAAAGGTCCAGAAAGTTTACTAACTGTGCCCTTTTATAGCAACCTTGGAAGCTGCTTGCATGGCAATCTCTACTTGGGTATAAGTACGCACGATAATAAAGTGCAAAACCAGTACAAATCGCTAGGAAAATGGCTATTTACCATCAAATACAACACAAGTTTAAAAGATGCTATGAGTGCTTGCTCACACATACTGTTATGTACCAATGAATCACTGCACTGGGCCAGAGAAGCCTTTCATGTTATAAAAAGCCTGTCTCCTTCACAATGCATCTGGTATGGATAAATAGATGAGTGTAAAAATGCAGCTACATTTTCTTCTGGGAAGAAAATTCCAAATGAAAACGTTAGGAAGGAAGACAAAATTAAATGCTCTTTTAAAATCTGTGCATGTTATCTGCAACTCCTTCCAAGAAAGGAGGACACTAGTACTGACGAAGGGAGCAGACAGCACCATCTTATCCGATGTATTGCGTAAGCTCCACATTGCACATCCATACTTATGTAAGGTTAGCTATTGTAGGGGATCCTACCTGTAACGCAGATTTAATAGTGGTTTGCTTTAATACAGCTTAATACTAGTGTTAACAGATACAAATTAGTCAACAGAAACCTCATTCAAACTGCAGGAGAGATGCCTCTTGCAGCCTCTTGTACTGGTTTAACTGGATCAATTAGAAAACCTCTCCAGCCCATACTCTCTGCAGTCGGCTACATGGGGCTAGTGAATGGAGTGGCTCTGCCTGGGTCACCAGCCCCTAATTTGGCTCAGTCAGAACAAGCCAGGTCAGCCTGAAGAGACCTTTGCTAACTATTACCCTTTGAAAGGGCTGGAGTTTTCGAAATCGGTTAAAGGGCACTTGCAAAAGCAGGTCAGCCGGCAGATCTGAGGGATGGCAAGAAGCTGCCGAGGTCAGCCAGGAAGATGTTTCCATGACCTTGGCTTCCAGCCCACCCAGATGGCTCCCAACGCCTCCACTTCACCAAGCCCTCACCTGGACGGGTGGAAGATTGACCCCAATCTTAATCATTCAGATGGCCAAAGCTTCTGTAACTGGGAATTAGTCACTCCTCGTCAATGCAAAACACAGCAAAACCCACATGACAAGATCTGTTTAAAAATCCTTATTTCATCTCACTTTTCTTACCCATCCCTTCCAAGAAATTGAGGCTCTCAGTGCTTAGTTCTTCAGCTGTCAAAAATCCAGCTTCTGAGAAAGGTTAGTGTAAAAGCAAGGTGAGCAATTCCTATTGCTGAAGAACGTCCTTTCCTCCACTTCACTGCAGCACCAGAAGATGCATTAAAAAGAAGATTACTGCAGCTNGCGCGACCTTGCTTTCTCTGCTGTTTATTAAAACTGCTTCTTATCATAACCCACGGGTTCTTCTTCTTTTCCATCTTACTCTCTCCCTGCTTGCCTTGCTGACGAAGGTTTGGGTTGTGGGGGGGGGAGTGATAGAGGGACTAGGGGTGGGCACCGGGCACCCAGCCAGGGTAAACCCACCACAAAGACTCCATCTGAAAAATGCTCATGCACATCCTCAACTTTGTGTACATGGAAATACTGCAAAGCTCCAACTGTTGCAGTTGCCTGTCAGCGCTGTGCAGCTGCTCCCTTGGACATGTACAGCTATGGATGAAATCAGGCCATCTGAGAAGGAGCTACATATATATTGTGCAGGCTATATTCCTACCACATTTATTAAGATATGGACTGTGAACATTAAAAGGAGTTCAACTGACCATGAAATGTGCAAATACTTCAATAGATACTTATATATTGACTTATTTAATATAAAATTCCTCCTTCTCATTCTAGCATTCATCTTTTGGTACCATATTCTGTCAAGTTTTTTGGGCAATTTTTGACATACAATAGATTTTAGTACAACTCTAAGTGGGAATGAGTAAAACATGAAACAAATACTACCCATCTCAAGTAAATCCCTACTTCTTTCTTTGTACCTAGGAGAGCTTGCGCTCAAACCCCATCATGAAATAACAACTGTATTGAACAGAGAAGACAGCAAATTCCCACTGTAGTTTAAATCTTTCTAAATACTAACCTATGCTTGAAGATCAATAAAAAACGTACTTTCAGGTTAATCTTCTGGGGGGTTTTTTTGTATTTTGAACTTTAACTCCTTGCATTAGAAATTCACAGAAAATAAACCAATATTCCTACAAGGCCTGAGCTACTTAAGTGCTAAGAAGTACTGTAAGACTTGGTATGTGTGGACCCCTTCTAGGCTTTGTGCCGCACACATCCCTCTCCACAGCGCAGGGGCTCCCCGCCGCACACAAAGAGAAGCTGTTTGGGCTGAAGTCACAACTTCAAAGACCAGTAGCACAAAATTTGCCAACTCACTTGGCCATTCAAGCAAATGTCAACTGAAACAAAAGCACACCAAGGAAAGCTGTTACCAAATGCCACGCTGGGAAAATAATGCAAATTTGTATCGATGATCGACTTAGTTTTAACTCAGCCTAACGAGCAAGTTTGCTTATGTTCTTTTTCATCACCACGCTCATTCTGCTCTCTAAAGGCATTTGTGAAGCATCAGTTAAGAAAAAAACCTCTGATATAAAAATACAGTGACAACCTCCTACATTTTTTTTTAAGAAACATGAGTCTTGAACACGTTCAGATCTCCTACATTCTGTACTTGGTCAAAATATGCAGCAAATGCCTAAGAAGTGCTTGGCCCCAGTGAGACAACAGTCTGCACAGACTCACTTGTAATACATGTCTGCCTTTCAGCTGTTTAATCTCTGTACACTGTATTTCCTTTATCAGCACTACAGCATCATTCCAGTTTGCCTTCGTTTTTTTGTGTCTCTAAAGTATCGTGGGAACATCAATACTTGGCAACCTAACACTTGGGCTTTTAGCATGACACCACAGATCTCTATGCTGCTTTGCTCAGTTGGTTAGTAAAGTGTTACAGCAAACAAATAGATGTATAAACTTTTTTTTTCTTAATGCAATGTAAGTGCCATATTGTAATGTAAACACTTTTCATTCTGCATATTTTTATAGAAAAAGCTTTTCAGATAAACTGTTTTAAAGGAAATGCATCAAATTTAAACACACACACAATAGACAGGCATCTGGAAATTAATTTGGTCACAATTTATGACCCTTTGACACGAACTTTCACAGTTATTCTTAAAGCAAGAATGTATGAGTTCAGAAATGTTATGTTTTGCCTGGCCTCAATGGGGAAATTACAGCTGCAGCTTCTCTAAGGTTCTGGTTACCTCTAGGCTTCTGAGTATTAATACCTTACTTGAAAATCTGAAAAGATGAACAAGAAAGCAGCAGAAGCCTCATAAACAAAATATGTGCTTCTACCATGAACCTGCTTTACACAAAGATGCTAAAAAACACTGGCAAAAGTTGATCCATCCAATCTGAACTTATTTACTGCCTCCCTCCCTCTCCCCTGAATTGTGATATCCAAGTAGTCTGAACATTCAAATTCCCCATCCATCTCTCAGGACAAAAGTGAAAAAATAGACTTCAGAAACAGCATATGAGTGATGTGGTATTTTTACCAAATGGCAGCACCACGCAGAGAGCCCTGGAGCAGATTTCTCTCATCTCTCGACAAAAGAAATACGTGGAAGCCATTGAGCGAGCGCTGTCCCTGTGGTCACACCCTGGGCTCCTGGCCCAGCAGCCCTCCTGGCAGCACAACGAGCATGTCTGGCAAACCCACACTGGAACAGCCCGCCCTCATCTGCCATATATCGATCCCCACAATACCTTTAACAGCTGACAGTATTTAATGCATGCTAGCTCACACACAAAATGATGTCTATGGGGTGTCACAGCTCCCAGAAAGCTCAGGAGCTTGGGATCACCAAACCCTTTCCTGCACCAAACCCTTTCCTGCAGGTATCACCTCAGCAATTTCTCCATGATGATGCAGGAGATGCTAGGTTGATGTTTGACCCACTAAGCCTGGCTCTGTCCTACTCTCCTTTTCCAATATTCGAAAGAGGACTCCATTTACCTCTCCCCAGCTTTAGCAACAGCATGACAGACCCAACCAAAGACAATTGCTCCCAAACTCTGGTATCCACCTTGCAAGTCCAGGTGTGTACCCTCTCACACGACCCAGCATTTTTGTAGATCAGCCTTTGCTTTCTTTTCATGTAACATTTCAACAACACAGTTCAGATGAGATGACGCTTAAAGCCCTCCACCTTTTTTAAAGGATAATATCTTAAGTTGAGTAGGTGTCTTTAGGAGCAAAAACTAAACAGTTAAGACTCTTTGTGTCAAACTGCATCACAAAATTGGCTTTAGTTCTGACATAAATAGCATGCAAGCCTCACATTTATTAAAAACAGATGAAACAAGTCCCAATTCTTTTTGAATAGCAGAACTACTGAAGAGACCTGGTGGAGTTTAGCACAGCGGGAGTTTTAGTTGTCTATCACCACACGTTTAAACACTTGAGGACTTCGCAATAAATGCTGAATTGAATTCACCATCAAAAGACAAAATCCATGTTCTATCTGCCAAAACCTTTAGCAGCCTAAACAGAAAATGTCACAATTGATTTTCAGCAGTGGTATAGAAATAAAAAACAACATTTTAAAGTCTTTACAGGATAGATAGATGGACAGATAAACAGCATGAGACAGATGGATTTATTGCTATAGGTAATTTTTTACTCCTCCTAAGCAAAAATCAGGCTTCAAATGGATTGATACAGCTAAACAGATTAAGAAAAAAACCCAATGAATGACTAATTTTATTTTTAAATTCTCTGGTCTGTCAGAACCATCGGCCTAGAGGTATAAAGTGAACAGATTTTTTTCCTAAAGTGCTACTGCTTTATTTGCATTAAGGTTAAAGAGCTTCCTCTCTCCTTGACTGATGTCAGATATAATAAAACAAAAACATTTGAAAGGAGAAAAAAAAAAACCCACGCTAATCTATTAAAAGTGCTGGTTTGGAGGCTCTTTTATTCCCTCTTCGTAAGTCAGAGAAAATACCTTTGAGCTTACTTCACACCCACAGAACTGCTGTCAGGGGTACTTCTGCTGAGTCCCCCAAACCCCGAGCCCCTCGGCTGGCTCCAGTGCTCACTGGCCAGGAGATGCATTTTTTGTGGGAGGAGGCAGGGATGGTGTATTCGCAGATTCTCCCTTTTCTCTAAATTTAGCAGAGTTTTTAATGCTCCTGATTTAAACAGTGCAGTGAAATAAAGAGAGAAAGAAACACAAGCCAATGTCTGTAAACTCTCAAGGTTGAGTAAAAGCATTTCCCTAACACAGGACATTGGGAAGCAGCAGTGGCTGCTGAGCTGATAAGCTGTCTGCTCTGCTTACAGACAGGCTCTCACATTTAAAAGGACTGAGAAATAAGCAACTTTATAATACTGCTATAAGAGAATTAATGCTAATATTAGAAAAAGGAGTTTGAATAATCAGGCTCTGCAAAATGCAGTTGTACTAAGCAGTAAGCTGGACGACTTTCATAATTATCAAGTAGCCTGTTTTCATATAACCTTTTTGACACGAACAACTGACCTACACCCAGGATCACAGCAAGGCAGATTTTGGGTTCCCCTTCTGCTTGCTGCACTAAAAAAAATGGTCAAAGTAACTGTTCCTACTAAAAATGCTAAAATGTCTATGAGAATGGCAACTGGAGTGGGGAAAAAATTAGTGAAGATTTGTTTCATTAGGGCTTTTATAAGGTCAACAGAAGCAATGGTGGAAAGAGGTCAAGACAACTCCCCTTTGCACCAGCATTTCCCCTCCATCACAGGCAGGAGCTTTCAGCTGCTCCCCAACCCAAGGAGCCTGTGACAGATGAAACTCCCACAGAAGAAACAAACCAGCTCTGATGACTTAGAAAATTCTTTTAAGAAGTTTTCAAACCCTTTCGCACTTCTACTTGTGTTATTAGCTGGAAAAAAAAAGTCTGAGGGTGCTGACTCCCACACAGGGAGATGAAACTGGGCCGGCCTGGCTTCCTCCTCTCTGAACTGTCATGTAGCACCCTCTGCTTTGACAAGGTTTAAGTTCACGTTCAGCTACAGAGGACCCATGGGAGTGAGTAAATGCTTCACCATCACTATTTATCTCTTTCTTCAAGTCTACGAGTGCCTTAAGGAACAAAATCAGACTTAATCTAATCAGATATAGCTCCAAAAAGAGGCAAGGATCTTCTTATGTCACTTCAGTGTTTGGCCCTCAACCTGTATTTAGACTCTGCTGTCTTCAAACAAGGCACTCAACCTTACTGCCGCCAAGACTTTCCTTTTGCTGTCCCACTGAAATTAGCCTTTCCCTCGGTTGCAGCCTAGTTCTGCCATGCCATACGCTGCCATTTCCCTCATCTACACTCCGAATGGTTTCACACTCACGTACACGTGGTCTCCTATCACCACACTACGGATAGAGCTTCAGCGTTTCCTCCAGATCATCACTATTCTATTCCTTGCTGAAATCACCCTAATTACTTCAATTCTCCAATTTGCTGAAGCGAATGGTCCTCCAAGACAAGCCTAATGCCTTCCTAACCTGTCATGTGCTGCTTCTCCAACACGTGGCCCAAATTGGTCCTTTTGTAGGCCTCATATCTAATTTGCAGTCCACTATCTCTCTATCTCTTTCAGCTTTATGGCTTTTACAGCTTCTCCTCTCATGTAGGCCTGCATTTCAGATTATATTTCTTTGGATGCATTAGCCTGGATTTTTTCCAAGATGCTCGTTTTTATTTCCTGCTCTCAGTAATATTTTCTTCTTAGTGGCACTGCTTTGCACGGCCCTTTTCAGTCGTCTTTGCTCTATGAGTCATTTTATTGTCTCCTGCAGATTTCATTAGCACAGTTCTCCATCTCATTATGAAGTAGGACTGAATTTCACACATTGTTTGAGCTTTCCACAAAACGTCTTCTTGTAACTTAGCACTGTCCTCACTGTTTGCTTGGGCAGACATGGTACTTCCTCAGAAGGAAAGATCTTGGGGTAACAGAATCTGCCTAAACAGACCAAATTTCCTGAAGTGCTACGAGGAAAATGCTAATGGCATTAGAGAAGCAGGGTATGTTAACACCATTAGCTCCTGGAAGATTTTGGTTTTTCCCATGACCTGTTTTGTTAGGTATTTGAAGGTATCTCCTGCCAGGAACAGATGGCGCTCAAGCAGACAACTGGCAAGAGATCTAGAAGAGTGCACTGAGATGGTGTTGTGCGTAAGGCTGGCCAGTTATCCACGAACCAGTGTGAATACAACAGGAGCTGCCAAAAGGTATTGTTTCTGAAAAAAAACAGAGGAAGTAGGACAAATAAACCTGTAGGTGGGGAAATTTAAGAAACTTTCTGATACAAGGATGGTGCCTTGTTTATTATCTCCATTTTTGAAGTATTTGTATCAAATAGTCTACAGATGGTTGGAAGTGAGCAACACTTTGACACGTGCCCGTATAAAAGAATATGATAATGATCTTCCACAGATGTGATGGCACAATTAAACTAGCGGACAAGAGAAGCACTTTTTGAGAAACACTTAAAAACAAACAAATCTTAATCCTCCACAAAATGCCTTCAAGTGGCTGAATAAATTTCCTCCCGATTTTTACTCCTAATATCTTAAGTCACACCATAAAAAGGATAACAGAGGATACCTCCAAGTGAATTACACTGTACATTATGTATGCGTTTCAGATAATCCCTGCTAACTGTCCAAAAACATTTCATTTTCAGAAATTGCATACTCCCGCAGCATAAACATTACTAATGATGCAAAATAAAACCAGAAGGGATCCATCTCCTTTCTAATGCTAAATATTGCATAAGTAACTACCACCTATGTAATCTTAATGCTGCCTCAACACAATTTCCAAAATCGAATACAAAATTGAGAATAAATTGTGAGATTACTCTTCAAGAGAACTATTGTCAGTAATCTCCTAATAAGACCTGTCACTTTGACCTTCATGCATATTTTTTTAACACCTTCACTTGCTGCAATGTTTGTGTGAGCCTAAGTGCAATGAGGAGCCCATTGAGGAAGACGTCCCTTGTGCATTACGCCTCAACAAGCCACAAGCTTGAAATATCCATGGAACCATTTAAAATATTTACGGCTACCAAGGTCAAGCTCTGGAGATCATGGACAGAAATCTATCACACTTCGAGAAATAGAAATATTTCTTTCAAACCTCCCTCCCTCAAAAAAAGTGTTTAACTTACTTAAAAGCACTGTTTTAAGCAAACTCTGCAGATACAGGGAAAGTCCTGCAGAATATGTTTTCTCTGTCATAACTCACCTCTCTGCAACAAACGGATAACATTAATCTTTACAATGTCCCCTATAAAATATAGAGGTATGGGGTCCAAACTACAACATTTCATGCCTTTATTTTGAAATACTGTATTTCTGGGGAGCAGGGGATGCTGCAGGTGGGAAGCCAGAGACAGCATTACAATTCCAAGTGCCAAGCACTGCAGCAGAAAAGCCCCATAAAGCTGTTTACCAAAGATAACCCTGATACACTATTATTCATCAGGGGACAGTAGGGCCAGAGCAGCTGCTGCATTTCAGATCATGATGTAATTCATTGTACTGTTGCAGGAGCTCCACTAAATGTTCTGAGGTTTCATCACCCATTGTACGCCAGCTCCATATTCCTCATATCAGTGCATATATCTCCCATTTAATGGATATGTAGGCAATTCCACAATTTGGAATATCACAATTCATTTAGAATTCTTTTTTTCTGCCCCTTAAGCATCCCTCCTTGGCACATGATCTTTAAATTACTTTGATGAGGGCATCTTAATCACAGTCAAATGATTTTGATTATGATATTACATTTTAATAATCAACTAATTCAGAGAAAGTTCTAGTTTTCCGTAGGCACCATTTTGAAAAAGGTTTCTAGCTCTGCTCTTCCCACTTAAACAGCAACATGTTCCTTCTCATTCTGATCCACAGCAGAATGCTATGAAAGAGCTACAAAGCCCACAAAATGATACTTGCATAATCATTAACTAAATGTTTGCTGTGATCAAGGTAGTAATTAAAACCCATTAAAAACAAGTCACAGGCTGACCCAGCTTCAGTCTCAATCCTTTCAGGCAATGAGAACTGTCACTAAAAGTGACAACTTTCTGGCTCATCAGGACACTGGCAAAAAAAAGGCCTCAAGAAATCTTGTGATTTTTTTAACAAGATCCTAGTCTATCTCACAAGTGAGGTTTTCCACTGCCAGATGGTCGATAGGAATGCTAATGGAAAGAGTTGAAGCTGAAATAAATCTGCCACTTTTAATCAATCACAGACAACTGTGTCATCAATAAGCGACTCGTGTTATGACAAGCTCCCTTTGGTTCGCTACAAGCAGAGCTGATAGAACACATCACACCCACGTATTCAGTGTCGATTTTGGGCAACTTTAATGTAGGCATTTTTGGGGGTTAAAGATTATTCTTTCCCTAGGAATGCCTTGATTTTGGATTCACCCTGAAAGTTACTCAAAAGAACAATAGTTAGTAAATGTTAGAAGATATTTAGATAGTAGCTCAGTGGGGATAAAAATAAACAAACAAACCCTAAAATCCCACCACTTAAAGCACCAAAAGTCCTATTACATCAGCTACAGTGTAATAGAAAGGCACTCATTTTCAAGCCTTTGTTTAAACACACAGGGTGAATGTCCCACTGTACTGAGAAAATAATTATAGAAGGTTAACTATGCAACATGCTGACAGTCCATCCATCTCTCTTTTGTTCCACCCTAACCCCTCCAAATGTCTGGGGACCACAAAATACAACAGAGGTAAAAGTCACAAAAATAACCAAGCTCTTATGCCCTTTGTGAAAATCAGAAGTAGGAAGAGAAGACCCAAAAGAGTTCCCCCATCAAAGAGGAAAGAGTTGACCACATGCCTTGGGCTCTTGCTCCAGGGGAGGAAGGGAATGACCAAGGGAAAAAAGGTGAAAATTGGTAGGAAACTAGACTTTGCTACTTCCACTGCTCAAGGCACAGGTTGCTGTACAACCATATTTTTAAGAAAAGTTTCCAAATTCAGCCTCAGTAAGAACTGCGTCTTTGTTTTCACTATTGTCCATCAGTGTTTCGGAATATAATTGCAAAAACAAGACTCTACAATTAGGCTAAGGAAATTTAACATTTTCCCAATCTAAAGGCAATATGGCATTCAGATGCTTGAAAGAAAAAAGAAAAAATGTCAAGTGTTACTATAGCACAAGAGCAAACAAGTCATTTCAAATCCACTTATGGAGACACAGGAAATTATAATTAGCCCAAACTTCATAACTTGTCTATCAGTACAGCAATAAATACATTACTAAAGAGGCTTCTCCCTCCTCACCAAATTACAAATTCCCAGTATTTAACTCACCAAGACCATGAGTCAATGCAAAAACCTTTCAGGTTGATTTTGTAAGTCTCACTAGGCTAAATCATGCCAATGCAGACACTCCTGTGTCTTCCCTTCACTACCCAACTGAGAGAGATCCCACCTTTGTAATGCTGAGCATCAGATACGAAGCAGTCACATTTTGCTTGCTGTTTTTCCTTGCTTTTTTTGGCATCCATCCAAGTGTAACTGGACAGGATCACTGGAACAGCATGGTCACCCTTCAATATCATTTTGAAAGAATATTGAACTGTGTGTGCACACAGAGAACACTGTTGATCCATTTTATGAAATAATGAATGCCAGGATGAGTATCCCAATATCTTCAAAATTTAAAACCAGCAATTTTTATTTCAGTAATAATAGTTTGAAAGATAATACATTAGAGTTATTATAGACTGCTGCAGCATCATAGATTAGTCTCGTAGAATTGATCTTCAGGAGACCAAATGGCAGCTACGTGGATGTTCCCTGCAGTTTAATCACTGAGCACCTTTCAATGTTTCTGAATTAGTTTTCTCTCCATTTTCTTATTTCATCTTCTTTCGTACTTTTGAAATTCTAAAGAAAAGGAAAATACGGCTGTTTTTTCCTTTTCATGCAAAATGAAAGGTTCTTTTTCTAGATTTTGAGAATGACTGTAGAAAAAACAGTACCTAAGGGCCTAAGTTAGACAGAAAGACAATAAATAATAGCGAGAGGCACTTGTTAAGAGCTGAAGAAAAGCAAGATCATTAAACACCAGGGTGATGCCCATCCTAGAAAACGTCTCACAAAAGAAAAGAAAGGAAAATATTTGCAGCAATAGCAATAGACAGCATTTTAATAACTTATTAGGGAAAGCTGCAGTGCAAATTGGCAAAAATTCAGATGTTCTTAAGTAGATTGTTTTACCATTTCTTTACAAAAGTGCACACAAAGCCTGAGAACATCTACTCGGTCAATGACCTGCCTCGTTAGGGACCAAGTCTCACAATTCTTTGTGGTGCCTTTACACATACCAAAATACACATTGCTCCACTGTTTGACAGCATGAACCAAAGTCCACTGAGGTTAGTGGGACAAGATCCAGCCTTAGGAACGTTACAGTACAAAAAACTCTTCAGGTGATCCAATAATAGAAGACCTGGGTGATTGAAATCACTTACCTAAAGCATTCCGTACCTCATATTAATGACATTTTTAAAGCAGCTACATATAAATTCCTCTTTAAAAACTCTCTGGAATATTAGTGCTTCTACAGCTGCTGGCTCTGACCCTTTGGTTATGGTGGTAAATTGAGAGTGTTTAAATCATTTCAGATTTACTCTATTAAATGAATTTAAACTGGAAGCTGGCCAGATATCTCTGGAGCTGTGATGTGAAGTACAGTGCACAGGCGAGAGGAGCTCTGCTGTTGAAAGTGCTTTAGTAAAAGATACGTCTTTCAATAAAAGCCTGAAAATCTTGACCAGCCTCATACAGGTACCCTCAGCTCCATTATGTTTCCTGCAGTTTATGCCCAGCACCCCGTTCAGCACAGGCAACAGCACCACAAACATCAGCTCTCAAACTGTGGTCTGTAGGGAGGTAGGGAATTAAAGGTCTTGATTACCATGCTATGAGAAGTCTTGGATATTTCATTTGCTTTAAAATGGGTTTTAAAATTAAATCTGCAGATATTGAATTTGAAAAGAGAGGGAAAGTAATCTAGACAAAAATGCATCTGTTACCGTGGCTGGCCTCTCGAAAGTACTCTGCAAAAACCATCTTAAATCTGGACTTCTCTGAGTTGCAAATCCTATCAGCAAGTGCTGAAATATAAACTTGAGTTTTCTAGTGTCTGGTCTTCACCAAAAAGTTAATATAACACTGTGCATAATACCCATGAGCTACCGAAGTAGCAACAAAATAATGAATATATACTATACTGCAGGCCACTCCATGCATTGGATCTCAGGATTTCCTGCTGCTTCATAATTTAAGAACTCCTTATGTTTTAAGAAGTAATTTTAAATTGCAACCTACAGCTAATAGAAAACTACAGCATAGTAATCATTGGATCTTAGAAATGTTCTCTGTCAATTCCCCCAATGAGACAGAAATAAATGCATAAAACCTGCTTTTGCCTCCAACAGCTATTTAAAGAATTTTTTCTGTAAAACTTGTTTTTATATATATATACACACATATAACTTATATATATATCTCTCTAAAAAAAAAATCCAGAACCTGAAGATTACCATGTGCTGAAATACAAACTTTCAATGTGATTTAGTTACATTTGTACTTTCTGTAGCTGAGAGCTATAAGAGCTACTTATCCACTCTTGGATAAAATACAAGAAGCACCTGAAAGACGTTGATTCAGCCCAACCAGCAAATCTTCCAAACAACTCTGGGTAAAGGAATCCCGGAGCTGGGTTTCCCATCCATCACGTGGAGGGCTGGGCATTGTTTTTCCAAGGCAGGGTTGGGATCCCCAGCCTGACCCACAGCCACGGCTGCTTTGTTGGTGCCAGCGGGTGAAGGCTCCAGCAGGAGCAGGCTGCTGCCTCCTGATAAATCACTCCCAAACACAATGGGACTCTGGGAGACAATAGTGTCTACGGGTCCTTTTGATTTTAAGGTTTTCTAATCTCTTCAGGTTAGATTAAGAGAAAGGCAGCCAGGGTCGGCAAAGGTCAGCAGGATGAGGTTTATTTTTAGAGAAACCTTTCCCTTCCAAGCAAGGCCTCTCTAGCCAATCACTTGCTAGTAAATTATTCTGCATTATACAAAATTCATGATTTCTTATGGCTTACACACACCACACTTTACACTGGACTCAGTTCACTGGTTGCAAAAAACTGCCAAACCCCAGTGGCTTTAAATCCTTAATTAGCTCTTTCTTTGTCTTTACTTCCCTTCATAGCTTCCCCTCCTTCTGTTTTTTTCTTTTGTTTTTCTTTTAGACAGAACAGAAAAAAGTATTGTCATTTAATGCTTTTAGAGTTGATGAGTTGCTATTTAGGTTTATTTTCATGAAATGTACGACACAGTCTATCTGAGCCATACAAGATCAATGTATGCAACCCAGTTAAACCAAATTATTTCATTACCCCAACGCTTTGCTGGTTAGGAGGAACAAGAATATTTTAAGAAATAGCAGGAAAATGAAAGTATGGATACATAGATAAAAAGTAGTTCTAAGAGGGATTTAAGGAAATGTAAGGGATATGAACTCTAAACTTTTCCCATCATGAGACTGAAGCTTTTTCAGAAAGATTTTCTCTTATACTTTTGAAGTATATATGTTCTGACTACAAAAATGAGTTATATAAGATCTGACAGTAAGGCCCAATAATTGTTTATATTCCAAACTGTCCAAAGATCAAAATCACGTTTGGACTAGAGCAGGTTCTAGGCAAAGCAAGCTCTTATTTCACCAAAGTGTTTACAAGATTTGAAGAGGTGTTGGAGAGGCAGGATCACGAATGAAAACAGCAGCGGAAAGGAGATTTTTGCAATGCCACATCACTTAGAGTCATCAGTAATCCTAGGGTCTTGGACACCATCCAGAGGAAAAAGAGGAGGAAGAGGAGGGGGAGAGACCACCAGAAGGTACAGCCTGATGTAGGAATACCCAGAGAAAGCCTGCAGTAGGCATCCATCAGTGACATGAGCAACCTGAGCTGCTCTCCTACCCACCTTGTTCCACAAACAACACAAAGGAGTTCACCTTTCTTCTACTCTGTTCCCATTATTTCTTTTCTGTAATATTTGAGAAGGTATGAATAAAGTGCAAACATGTTTAAGACGTGCTGTATTTGAATAACAATTTTTAAAGCCAATATTGCTTGCACACAGTTCATTTGACAGAAGAAAGAACAAGTGTTTAATACACCTTCAATTAAGTAGCACCTTTAGGCAGAGAATTAACCCTTAAATTGACTTACTAAAATCCAAACTGCAAGGGCCTATCTCTGCCTCTAGGAGTCTGGCAGCAGGCTTGTAATAACCAGCCATATATTTTAAACCCCTCTGATTTCTGTCTCGCTTCTCTTCATCTAATAATTTGATTCACTGTTGACTTCAATCTCCATTATTAATTCATCAGATGACTGATTGATTCAACCACAGCTTTAATCTTTCAATTGTCTCACGCAACTTCAGCAACAATAGTTTTAGTTAGAATACCAAATTGTTTTGTTTCTTTATTGCTGCACGATAAAATCTGTGCAGAAATGTGCAAAGCCATTTTTCTATTAAAACTACCATATCACCACTCTAGACAGGCAAAGATAACCTTACAAAATAAATATGCCAGCTACTTCATTCTGCTTCCAAATTTGTATGCTTGTCCTTCATACTTCAGATCTCAAAACACTCAGATTAAGTATGTTGATAACTTCTTAAAAGAACACTATGCTGTAAAGTAGCATATATTTCTTTCACATAAATGCCACATTTCAAACCGTTCCTGAATAAAGAGACAATAGACTATTAAATACATGCCCAACATTTCTATTCTGGATGGGGCTTGAGAGTGCTCCAAGCATCTTTCAGTGCTCCAACTCAGCAAGGCTGCCCTCAACTCTGAGTATCAATACAGATCTCAAATCTCTCACACTGAGTCATGGAGTTGGCTGTAACAGCCTTGTATCCTTTCCCTGCCAGCTACCACAGACCTGCTTGAATGGGAAGATTTCAATCTCTCTACAGTTTTTGACACCTGTTGAGCCAGGCGATGCCTTGAAAGAGCTCTCGGGGTGAGAGGTTCTCCACTTGTCTGTGCACTTGGGAGATGGGCTGCAGGTCCTGAGGTACATACACTCTCCAGTCTACTCTGCACCTTCGCATCCAACCTCTGTAGCAGCACAGGTTTCTTTTCAAGTGTTAAACACAAAGAGAGGAATATACATTTAAAAGCCAGTGGTTTTCTCCCTCACATCTTTCTGGGTCACGAGAAAGGGGTCTGTATGACTGGAGAAGGAGATGGGCTGCTCTAGAGCAGGTTGGCATTTCCTAAACACAGCAATGGGTTTGTTCAGTCTATTGTTATGTTGCATTGGGGGAAGGGGAAAATGCTGGGTAAAAACTTCTGATTCACAGTAAATTGGAAATTCAACAACAGAAGAAAAAGTTAAATTTGCTGCATATATCTTCCAAGACCACATTTAAAAGTTATCTCAGTATGTTTCATCCTATATTTAGTAACAACTGCAGCAAGGTAAAACTGAAATCAGCCAGAAGCAGCACTGGGTAATGGAACAGCACTTACATAAATGACTAAGTTACAGTACACTGGCCAATTTAAAACTAATTATGTAGATGCTGTTAAATATTATGTGAACAAACAGCACTTTAAGTTTTGCAACAAACTGCTGTAACTTTCCAATACTTTCCCCTGCCATGGTGAAAGAACTGCAGTCATAACCACTAACGACTGCCAGCTATCCAGTCTGGCAATAGGTGTGAGCATCAAGAAATAAGAAGCTTCACATGACTGCTCTCCTAGTTTGGGCATTAGTCTTGGTAAAATAAAGTATGCCACTGTAGTGAGGAAAAGTTAAGTTTTTGTTTTGTTCCTTTTCTTCAACATTTAACAAATATTCACTGAAGACCCAACTTCATTGACAAACCTAAACCACATCAGACATACACCTCCCCTGGTTTGTACTAAAGAAATGAGCAGATACACACTCTAAAGATCAGCAAGTAGACCCTGCTGGACTAGGGACAAAGGAAAATCAATTCAGAAATCAACCATTTTCCACCTGTGAAAATACAAAGAAATAAATCTGAAAAATCTACAGATGGAGAACGAGCATTTCACAGCACTGGTGCACTCTCAGCCCTGACAGCAGGACACGCACCTCTAGGGTTTGATAGCAAGAGCCATAACACTTCCAATTTCTTTGCTTCTTCCCACTGTCCTCACCTCTCACATCACATATAACTATTTTTGCTAACACGCTATTAAAGTTCAAGAGACTGCACATACATATTTATATTAAGTCTCCCATTAGACCCACTGAGCACAATTTGGAAGCAAAAAGCTCGCAGAGCATTTTCTTATAACCAACCTGAAAATGAGAACATAGATAAACAAGACACTCACAATCCAGCTGTCACACAGAATTATCTTCTAGGCTAAAACTGCTCCTATTTGGTCTTAAAATGAAAGACAAAATTATTTCAGACAGTTTACAAAAATCCCCTCTGCATTTTTGTGCTGCCCAGCAACCTCCCCTGGAATCCGACAAGGAGACGATTTTCTTGAGTGGGAGGCGGAAAAGCAATATCCAATTTATATTAAACAAACAAGAAGGCTGCTGTAAAAATAAGGAGACTTGACCTGGGTCTGGGCCACGAGGTCGAGCCAGATCAATGCCTTCTTAGTTTTAAATTGTAGGCAACCTCATTTGGTGTAAATGGAACTGAACACTGGATTTGGCAGATGCTTGTTATTGCTGAAATGCTCGCACAAGCCTAGATGTGTCCTCACCCAATCTTGGAGGGTTTATTCATACGTATTTCCAAAAGGTTCTCCCAAATCCAAATAAATGACAGCTCAGGAACACTCCTCTGCAGTCCCAGCAGACCATGTTCCCTTATCTGTATACTAAACCAAATTCTGACAACATTAAATGTCTGTATTATAAAATTTGAATGCTCTTAATGAATGACGTACAACTAGAGACGATTTGCAGCATCACTGAACTTACAGAAATTGGTACAGTTCACATCAAGAAGGCTTCTTTACATTATTTTTCCTGTCATTAAGCCATTCTAGGCGCATTTTACTCCAATTCTATTTTACAGAGTGAAGAGTATAAGGTGGGTTAGTTGCCATCCTGAAATTTTGGTATTTTATTCCAGTACTCAAAAACTAATGAAACCAAAACTGGGATTCTAGGGAAAAACATAACAAGCTAGAAAATCTTTGCCTCTCTTACCTCACTGGCAGAACAGGCATTACAGGGGGAAGTGATTCTGTAACTCCTGCGGGAGGAAGGAAAGGACTGAGGGATGAAGGAATGAGCTTTCTGGTAACCTCACCCTAATGGAATGATGCTGCGTGATGGAGAAGTGCAGAGCTGGAAGCCAGTGGAAGAAGCAGCTCCCACAGCAGCAGCCCACATGTGCCCAGACCCCGCAGGCTGGGGATGCTGTGCTGGGTGATGGCTGGAAAGAGGCTCCTTTCTCAACAGTGTGGAGCACAGCCATGGGAAACACTACCCATACATGCTTCAGACTTTAACGCAGCTGCATTTGCAGGGGTATCAAGCTCATCAGATGTGAAAGAAAAATGCTATCATTGGTACCAAGGAGAAGTGATCTCCCAAATAGCCTGGGTAATCAGAAAAAATGTCAGATTCTGACAAATCAGCTTCTGGAAAGACGGGTTTGGGGGACTGGTTTTTCTTTTTTGAAAAAAAAAAAAAAATTAGTAATTTATTTCCCCATCCTTCTGTCCTATCTTAGTGTCAAGAGAAATTAATTTGAGGGTAAAGGGACAACCTGCCACATCGTTGGTTCCTGGCCAGTGTGCTGGTTCCTGCCTCCCCAGCCTCTCGGTGGCATTTGCTCAACTCTGCATTCACTTAGTACTGTGGTGCTATGCACAGAAAAAATGTATCTTTCCTCTTGCATCCTCACTTAATGCAAAAAGAAAAGCTGCTGGTCATCACATTTTAGCATTCAGAAGTTAAAAACATGCACTCATTTTAAAACATGTTGGGTCAGATGCATTTCTTTCCAGTTCTTGCCTCTGATTTATCTCCTTATTACAAAAGGCTTCTTAGCTCACATGAACAGCAGTAACCTACAGCATTAGCCAGGTTACAACATTACTATGGGCTTTACTAGATCAACTCCTCAAATCAACTGTGAACAAGTAGATGCATGTGTCAGCTCCTTTCAAGGTCATTTGTAAAGCTCTCCCCCATGCCGCTAACTTTAATAAGGAGATGCATGACTTGAAAAACAGAACCTTGGAAGTCTTGAATTCATTTTTTCTTGGCTTTGCTTTTTGTAAATAAAACACTAAACGTAATTTGTATAAGCTTATCCTTCTAAAAGCTACAAGACTGGAAAATATTGGTAAGATTTATTTTAAGTGGAGGTACTTATCAAATGTCACCATTTTCCTGTTCAAAATGACTAATCATTTTGATTAACCTTTGATTTAAATGATTATATACCACAGCAAAGCACAAACATACATAAAATTACACTCCAAAGAAATTCTCAAAGCACAGATCACATAAGAAAACAGTTATGTCAAAGTGGTTAGAGAATTTATTTACCCCATGCATAATATTCAAACCAAAAGCTGACTCCACATGCTCAACGGGAAGGCTCCCACCACATGTGTATTCATACCCAGGAATCAGTCTAGTTAATCCTGTAGCCAACACGAGACTGCTTCCAGAGAAACACCAAAAATATGAACAAACAATTAAGCTATAGAAGAAACTCCTAACTACCATCTCAGCGAGTATCTTCTGTAAGGAATTTGATTCCAGGTGGGAAATTGGTGCTAGCACGTTAGTCACATACAAAAGGAAGGCCTGAAGCAGCACAAGACAAGAAATAAAATGTAATATCTCACTTTGAGTAAATACACTTGAATTCCAAACCATGTAACAGACTTCAAAGCACAGAGAGAAAAACAGGATATCAAAGGTAAATTAGACAAAGAGCTGAAGGCAATTCTGAAAAAATAAAAATATATATATGGTGGAAAATTAAAGCATATAAAAACACTCTTAAGATCCCATCTCAAAGGGCCAGTTTGTACAGAGAACACATACCACCAAAGTTAGCATGGAAAAGACTCTCTCAAAAGCTTTGTACCTGCCAAACATGGGCACCTGTCCCCCTTCCAATGCTCAGCTTCATCATGAATTGCTAACCTGTAGGACTCAGAGCCCACCAGACTCCACTGCATCAGTTGCAGTCAATAAACTTTCAACACACTCGTTCCCATTGCCACAATGTCTTTCCTAATAAAAAAGGTTCTGAAACAACAACTCTCTTCTCGACACAGTGAATTGAGTGCACTAACCTTTATAATCACCTGGGTTTAGCCAAGATAAAGCTTTCTCAGACACTCAGGAATCCCCTGGCTTACTCAAACTGAGCTTTGTTTCACACCATTTTGGATTGATCTAAGTAACCTGGAAAACATGAGCTCACGCTCCTCATCCACAAATAACACTCTCATAATGTAAAATAAACTAAAAATATTGTACACTAAAAACCCCATTTGCTTTGGGTTTATAAAAATAAATGATAAGCCATGGCTAATGCAGAACAAGTGTTCAGGACATTCAGAGGTGCAGCTGAGTTAGGAGCACCTGGCCAGGCCATGGCACTCAGCACAACACCTCCACCCACCAAAACAGTAAAGCTACAAATAAAGGGCTTATCATTACCAGTAATCCTGGATGGGAGGGAAACAGGTGGTCTGGGGTTTCTCCTCTCCTTATTCCCCAGGAAAAAGAAATTATGAGCAAGAAGATTATGCTGGACATTTGTAGTATCAACAAGTGAAGAGAAAGTTTTCAAGCTGGGTATGATAAATAACATTCTACATCTCCTCCCCCCGACAGTGTTACCAAAAATAATCTGGTAAAGCCAATGAAATCAAAACTTCCACCTTAGAGAGTAATATGTACATCCTGGACACCAGAAAGGGCCAACAGCAAATGATGGTGGGAGCTGGGGCAGTGCTCCCACTGGCTGGTGGCGGGGAGCTGACTCTGTCTCCCTGCGGTGTGGGATCATTGGGCTACTCCAAAACACCTAAATTAGGCTTCTGCCCATATTTTACCCCCTTGGGGGGATTGTGATTGCAATTAGAGCCAAGAAAATCCCAAGTAATTTATCAGGTTAAACAAGATGCCGAACGCTATGCTGTAGAAAAGTATTACATACTTTCACCCTAATAATAAAGGGGATTTTTCTGGGGTCGTGATACCCATTGAAAAGCCAACAAAAGTGTAGCTGGAGCAGATGTTAATTGAACATGTGCATTCCAGGGCAGGAATCTGGGCAGCAGAACAAGTCCCTGAGACTGCAAATGCACAGTGTGCAATACCCAGATCCCGCGAGCCATGTGCCAACGTGTACGAGCAAAATGGAGAGTCGATAAATATAAGTGAGACCATGGAGAGAATCTGGAGGTGAATTTCCAAATCTAATCAAACCTGAAGTCTCTACCAAGGGCTTTTGTCATATTCATAGCAGGCATGATTTGGTTTTCTATTATATATTCATATGCTTCCATTCAGAACAACCTTGCTTCATTACAACGGATTCAGCTGTGCTGCGCGGTCCTGCTTCATTTCTTCCAAGGCAAATTCTTCAGGAGATTAACCTGACACATTTACTCCCTCGATAATATATCCTGTCTTTTCTGATATCATTACCAATTTCAAGCACATAGCAATAAATAGGCTTAAAATTTTTCAAAAGTAGTGACTTGAAAGCTTTCTTGTTCCCACATTTTCTTGGTACAACACATTTTACTTCACAAGCAATGCTGTAAGATTCGGCTCAAGTAAATATAAAATGAATTATTAAGCTTCTAACCAAAAGCTTCCAGTCCTAAAAACCCTCTTTATTGGACTTGAAGAGCTCAAGCCTATGGCACAGCAATAAGTGGAGTCTGGGTTTTAAGTAGCTCAAAGTGCCAATTGTTCTTTTCTAGGAGTTCCACATATTATTCCTAGGCTTCATATGCACAGAAGACATTAGTGAAGATAAACTGTGCAACTGGTAATTGAAATTAAAGTTGCAACATCTATTATGGTAACATCCACTGTGCCATATCTCAAACACACAGAGAATGAAATGGCTTTTGCGTATGAAGCACCAATTGTGATACCCACTGGAACAAAAATGCATTAAGAAATGTAATGAAATACATTTACACAACATAAAATTCCCTAAAATTACTACTTACATTACTAGTCTTCTACCATCTTGACAGATACAATAAGTAAAAACCCAGTATAATTCTGGAAGATGTGTCTGAGAAAAGCATGTCTTTTCTAAAACTCAAAAAGCTGCACAGCATTCACGGTAAAGAAATCTGTTCAGAAATCCAGTTTGCTTCTGAAAATGCTGATGTATATAGTGTCTACTCATCTAAAAAGGAGGTATCTGTATGATCTTTGGGAGAATCCTTTGAAAGTACCTTCCTAAGAAAACTTCAGACAATACCAAACATTTCCAAGATTTCAAAATTAGGACTTTTAATGAAATAATAAGTAGATAAACTGCATCATCTTTGGAATCCAAGTAACCATTAAGTGATTACAGTAGCAACAATGCTACATTAAAAGGGCCACCAACCAAAAGAATATCCAGTTTAAGCATGCTCCTGGGACCATGCTTAGCTCTTTATAAAATTCTTGCAAATCAACAACGTTTTACAAGACTGTAAAATTTGCTTATCATTATCACATCAGTAAGCAAAAGCTTTTCCAATATTTTAACTGATACTTTATGTCATATCAAAAGAAGAAAAATCACCCAGAAGACTGCACCACGTCTGGCTGGGGTAACCATTTTTTTAAGAGATAATCTGACGTCCTCTATGCAGAAATAACAGCACAGAGCAATTTATAGCAAGCAGCAATTAGAAAGATGGAGATGAAGATCAACTTCCTATTTCTGGGGTGCTACATACTGTACAGGAAGATGATTTTTAAGACACATGACAAACTTGGCTGCATCATCTGTCCAAACCTTGTGAGGTATGTAAAATNCCTTTCCAGAAGTGCTGCTTTAGTCACCAAGACCAAGTATTTCTTTTGTAGCCTGTAAAGCTCCCTGTAACTTGGTACTGGTACCTTCTAATTGGGATCAGGACTAAATCAGTAGCTCTTTAAAATCAGACTATAACTCAGATGAACTGAGGGACTGGATCAAAGCGTGGTTATGGAAGTTGCTACTGCAGTCAGATGCAGATGACTAAATATTTAAGACACATAAAGATAAACATGCAGGACTGTAAATCACTACAAACCCAAACAGTTAGCAAGATGCCTGCAAATGCCTCCTGAATAAAGATACATTATGTGCTTCATTCACTTTCTAATGAGCAATGCTTAGG
This sequence comes from Brachypteracias leptosomus, assembly GCA_013401335.1. Taxonomy (NCBI): domain Eukaryota; kingdom Metazoa; phylum Chordata; class Aves; order Coraciiformes; family Brachypteraciidae; genus Brachypteracias; species Brachypteracias leptosomus. The sequence goes on along the minus strand of VYZX01001665.1, from coordinate 388,378 downwards.
GTTTTTATTATTATTAATTGCATACAAATTACCATGATTTTTGTATCAGTGGGAAAGTATTTAGCCAGTCACCTCTCAGAGGAACAATGCTGAACAAAGGCAATGAATGCATGGCATATAAGAACAATGCAGAACACAGAAATTTATGCATGCCACTTAAAAGGCATGGCATTTAGACTACTAGAAAAAAAATCAAAAGTATGTCATAAATCTTTAATTGTAAGAAAAAAAAGTCCAACTAATGGTTTGCCAAGTCCTTGATATTATTTAAGCAAGAACACTGGCTGCTTCTGGAGTGCAAAATCTCCTTAACTCACATATCTGCATGTATCCTCAACCTCTTCTGAAGTGTTCTGCTGCAAAATTCATTCTATCCAAGATCAGCTAATCATCGTCAGGAAACTCTGTTATGCATCTTAAGGACGTACTTTAGGCTCTCAAGAGGAAAAATAAACATGTTTTATTAGCTGCTTTTGGAAAATACTGACTTGTATTTATTTAGAAACCTTTTCAAGTTGCACCACTGTTAAATTAAATATTTATGGCATGATTTTCCAAAGAGTTTAACACCTGTTAAGAGTTCAACATGCTGACTTCAACAGGAGACCCGAGTGCCCAACATTTCTGCAAACCTCAGAAGTGGCACAGTTTGCATGTGGCAAAGCAGCTTAAGCCAGGCTGTTACTGCAGAGCTCTGAAATGCAACCAGGACCCTCATCAGCCTTCCCATCACAGCATTGCATTTCAGACAACTGATTGGCCATATTTTATTAGAAATGCCAGAAATATGACTTATTAATACCTGTTAATTCCAAGTAAAGCATAGGTTAAATGCTGTTAGCTAATCCTCAGTGCATATTCACTTCCCTTCACTAGTGGAAAACTTAGGTGCGTGGGTCATGAAGCACAAGACATTCCCTCAAGTAGCAACTTAGAGAGCAGACTAAAATCCACAGTGAGTCAAGAAGAGGAAAGCAAAGCTGTTGACACTAAGGGTGAGAAGTTGAATGAGGATGAAGCTCTCTTGGTAAAATACAGAATGAAGAAGGCAAAGCAGAGAAAGAAAAGATGTTTGATATATTGCAAAACCTGTATCTTGCTGAGAGTGGGGCCAGTGGCTTTGGCATTTGGCTTCTCAGCCAAAACTGAAGATTGAATTGCTGGCCCCACTGTCAAATGAAGTCAAAATAAGGGGTTGGGTTCAGCCATCCTTATTTTGCTTAGCTTCTGAGGGATGTGCACTTACAATCCCTTCCAGCTGCACGTTTTCAGGTATCCTACGTCTCCTGTTCTTACATGAATAGATGATTTTTTGCACCCTGGAGCTTGCTGCCCTCCTGCCCTCCCTGGTCCTTCACCTGGTTGCAACACATACCTAAATCTGAACTACAGTGCAAAGACATCATCCTACATTTCAGAATTAAAAGCCTAAATTTCTTTGTGGCATTTGGCTTATACTTCCGAAAGCAAAAACTATGTCTTTTAGCCAGTAAATAGATATACATATAGAAGCAAATAAATATATAACATCTAAATAAGAAATTACTACACGTAAGCATGAATTGAATGATTATCTGACATGGTTCCATAAACTGAAGATGAATAATATAGTTGAACATTGCAGATAGGACACATCAATATCCTTTTACACCTTATAGAACATTACAAATCTGCCCGCCAAGTCAAATATTTTACTCATTAAAATAGTAGCTTTCATCACACTATAAAACATTTGCAAATGCAGACCAGAAAAACAACAAGCATATTTACTGTAAAGCTTTATATTTGTGTCATCAATTAAAATCAAAAGTTATGAATAAAACTAAATTAAAAGCTAATCAAAACAGCTAGCTGTCAAAACAGATGGGAACTATATTTTTCAAATCAAGCAAAAAGTCAAAGCTTTTGAACATTTAGTGTCATGTCAGCTGATACAGATGACTTAGAAAGGCAGGACAGTAAATGTTAGGACTGTATGAAGAGAAGGTGTCCCCAGCTGAAAGATTCACGCTTATGAATTTCCATTGATTTTTTTTTTTTTTGGCTTCAGGATGATTAACTCACACCAAAGCAGACCTCTGATACATGAACTATAAATAAGGTGCTGCCGTGACACTGCAGGCAAAATAAATAAAAACAGAGCCTTGACATTATTTTAGCCTCAAACAAATGTTTCAGTCCCTGCATTGTCTGGCTCAGAAAGATACATAGACAGTCTCACAGACAGAGATATAAATGAACAATTGCAGTACCTTTTTCCCACACTGTTTACAGGGTTGGCTATATTCCTACTGGCAATAGATTTTCTTCTTGACAGCTTCTTGGTGTTGGTGCTGTCATCAGTGCTGTCATCCTCTTTCTTTGGTGTGTTACTTCCTTTGCTGTTCAGGTCCCTTAGCACATTATAATTAATTTTACTTGAGATTTTCTTCTGTTCTAACATCTTTTCAATTGCCTCTCCTGCTGTGCTGGCTTGTATTGGCTCCCGCTTCTTTGCAGATTTCTTTGGCTTAATTAAAATATAAAATTAGTGATGTAGATACAAACAAAGTTTGGGTGAAGCAGAAGGGCGAGGTGGAGCTCAGCAGTCCTGGCTCAGGTGCTGCTGATGGGGGATGCAGACGATGGGCCAGGCTGAGCCAGCGCTCCCTCTCCTGCCACTGCACAGCACTCAGAGGTCTCATTTCTCCGAGAGATAAGTGTTTGCTTTTTGCCAAATGCCCACACGGTTTATTACAAATTCTTTACTTAGCATTTGTAATGCTGCCAGAGAAGAAACATAGGCCATTTCTCACACATGAAACAAAAAATGGAGTGAACTCCTGTTACAGCAACAGGACCCTGATAGCATCACCCAGCATGGGAAAAAAAGAAGTCCCTCTGCTAAAATTGCCTGTAAAGTGAGAGTCAAACTGGGTCACGACTCCCCTACGCACTGACAACTCCCTATCAAAACTGCAATGGGACTTTATAACAAGTCCAAATGTAGCGTGGGAGAGCATCCACCCAACTCCTCCTCCACGCTGAAAAAGGCCAAGAATATTAGCAACAGCTTTCTAACCATGGGCTGGCATTAACACCGACAGATAGGAAGCAAGAGGCTGCAGACACCAACATCACCTGCAACTGCCCTTCCCAGCAAAGGCTGCAAGCCCCAGCCCAGCATCGCGCTGTGGAGGTTGATGCTGCCCAGAGTCACAGAGAAGTGACACTGGAGAACATTTCCAGCCATGTCCCATGCCTGGGTAGGTACGTGGAAAAAAAGATCCTCTGTTTCTCATTTGGCGTTTTCCTTTTCAAAGGAAGGTTTTAACACCAAGCTCTGCAGGAGATTTATTTTTTAATGGATAATAGCCCCTCTGTTTACCTACATGGGTCAAGTGCTACCTTGAAATTGGAAAGCACTATATTAATCAAGTTCTACTCAAGCTGTCAGAAACAATACAGAGTTAGAGAAAAACTCCTGTGTTGCCCGAACAAAAAACTGGGTGTTTGGGCTACTTGGCTGTGCCAACGAGTTATACAATTTTGAAAATTGCTGGTAGACTGCCATGTCTGTGTAAGAGCAGGATGAATGAGAAACTCTGAAGCATAAAACAGTGTTTCATTGTCTGGTTTTGTTTTTATTGTCAGAATACCTAGGGGAAGTAGGAAACTGTTTTTCACATTAGTCGGGAAAAAAGATAGAGGATATAAGCACTAAAAACTAACATGGATTTTAGTTGCATGTGGAAGATTTGACTTGTCACTTGCTCAATTACACAAAATACTTGTGCTGTAAATCGTGAATATACGGCCAATTAGGCTGCTTTAAACTGCTAAACATGGAGACAGGACGTGCCATTTGTTAGCATAACTGTCGCGTTCTTTATGAAAGGTAGAACAAAATATTCCTTCAAGTGACTGTAACAAGGATCTGTTCAGTTCTTCATAAAGAAATCATTATTGGAAGAGCAAAGAAAGCTACTGAAGTTATGGCAAGTACAAACAAATTCCCCATGCATACATTAAAAAAAAATAAATTAGGCGTGTCTTAAGACCTGTATTTAAATAAGCAAGCAATTAGGACAGCAATCATGAAAGCAAAGAGATAGCTCTGACTTTGCCATGCACAGAATTTTCTCATAATAGTTAATTTAAAATAAAAGTTTGGGCAAGAAAGTGTTTTACTCACCACCTGAAAAATTATAGCCTTGCAGTTCAATAACAGGTAGAGATACAATCACTTTTGCCCGTTTAGTGGTGACCTGGACCATTATGCCCATACATCCTACATGGAGTTGATCGGCAAATGTAATAATTTCAGGACATTTTCAAACAGACAATTAGCACACAGTTTAATACCTTGTGTTCCTTGTAAATCCCAAGTTCTTTCTCTTTTGCTATTCTTGCTTCCTTTTCTGAAAGATGACAAAAGGGTAACCAGCATGAAGATTACACAGACTGCATATTTCAGCAACGTTGGCCAAAAGGAGAATTTCAGTCCCACAAACTTACCTTTTTGTTCCTTCAAATAATCTGCATTTTCTTTCATCCACAGCTCTGCTTTTATCTGAGCTTCTGTTTCGTTAAGTATATACTAGAAGAGAAAAAAGTATATCTACTTTCAGAAATCAATTTGAAAACCATAGAGCAAAAACTGAACTGAAAAACCACTGGCAAGGTCAATCACATTCTGTTTTTAAAAATACATTAATAAAACAAAACATGACTGAGACGTGACAATCAGAGAGCATTTCTAGTAACTTCTAAAGCTGCTGAAAAACCATGACATATTTGCAAAAAAAACAGCACTTGATTTCCAAACTATGACAGCGTGACCAAAACCCATCCAGGACTCATTGTACGTGGTCTGTAATTAACCTAAACTGATTCTGGGTTTATGATCTTTTTCAGATGATGTGAGTGGGTATCATGACAACATGGTCATCTGCAAGTAATTCTGTATGTTGATGGTGGTCTGTAATTCAAAACAGTATGGGAACCATTGCCCTGTGCTACCCAAACAGAAACATGTGTCTTCTGGGTAGGTTTCTGCAAAGGTTTAGGCACAGTTACTGAGATTAGTTCAATGGCCACATCTGTGTGAATGAAACCAGCTTAGACTGCTGGGAGTTTTAGTTCTCTAGATCTGAGAGAGTTGGGTTCAGGCTTTTTTCAGCTAACTCCACTTAGTTTCAGTAACGTCATTAGTAGGTGTGGAGCTGTAAAACACATCTAGAGCTGTTCAGATAAATTACAGAAATAAATAAATAGGTAGGTAGCAGACAGGCTGGTAGATAGATCTCCTCTTCAATTACTTAATGTAAAAATAAACCCAGTACTTAGCACAACTGTCTGTGAAACAAAAGTGCTCTAGAGCTGATGCTGTTTGGGAGTGAAGAACTTCTGCAGAACAGAGAAGACAAATTGGGTCATCCTTCATGAACAAGACACTTTATTTTTAAGCAGCAGATCCAAGACTTGTAAAACAATGTTTAAGTGCAAGAAAAACAGTCTGAGATTTCTCCATCTTACACATTTGAGCATATGAGATCGTCTCTGAAGTAAAATGAACACAGAGGATTTTATGAGAAAAATAACTCCAGTCAAATGAAACCAACGCCGGAAGGAGTCCTTCCTCTGAGGGCAAATGAGGTGAGCAAATAGCTCCACAAGTCCTGGTTTATCAGATCAGTATTTTCACTCTTTCATCTGCTTCTATTAAAAGTGGGCCATAATAGTAAAACTCACTCCATCCTAGTTCAGTTATCTACCCTTACACTTTTAGAGAGTTCATAGTCTTGGGCTTACAATATTACAGCCTACTGCCATGGAAATGAACATGAGGTCATAAAAGCAGAGTTATGAGCTCATCACAGAGCTTAGGAGGAGGAGAAAATGTGTTTATTCTTCCACCACAATTGTTTAAATTATGGACTGGCTATACTGACATCTTTTGGCCTCCCTGCTCTCTCCATACTACAGTCGTTCAATTCACAAGACCCTCCCTAACACCCAGCCTAGCAAAACCTGCTTCCCTGGTCAAGTCAAGCTGAGCATTTCCTGCTCCTTATCCATCACCAACAACATTCTGTAGATAGTAACCTCTACACAACCTCATCGCTTTCAATGATTCTGAACCCCAAAAGGAGTTCTTAGCATTGTCATAATCTGTTCAAATTACACTTTAAAGCAGCATGGCAGCTGGAGAGGGCATCAGGCTCAGAGTCAGGAGAGATGGACCCTGTCTCATGTTCAAGTGCTGACCAAGTCATTTTCTACCACTGTCTGTTGGTCACGTTCAGGCTATATGCTAAAGGGGTATCTTTTGCTGCCACACAAATAAAAATAATATATCCAGAAAATATTGCAGAAATCTTTTGAAAGAACACAGAAGCTATACATGCTGCTTTTACAGTTTGGTTTCCATGGCAGCCTCCTATGTTGAATGTATCTTAACTAAATAATGAATTTAGAGCTCTAGCAAACTTTTAAAAGTCCTTCTTTAGAATAAAAGACATTCTAAAGCATAATTAATCTAGCATGGGAAGAGTGAGCAGCAGCAGCAGGCCTCTAGATATATAAAAGGGACAGGGAAGACCAAATTCACAGGCTTGCATGAACATTAGTTTTGATCTCAGACCACGGAAAATACTTGGACTTCTCAATAGATCAGAATGAGGAGGCAGCGAGGGGAGAGGATTAACCAGATAAGAACCATTTTTCATTCTCAGATATGCAAATGGAGAGAGAGATGGGATAAGAGGGCACCTTACCCGATCTATCTCACTGTCATCAATCCCACTCAGATCTAATTCACCATCTCCCGTATTCTCACCTACAGAAAAGAACACATTTTAATCAGGTAGATGTTTGTTCAAAATCTATTGCAATCCAAGTACTATGGTAAAGTAACATTTAGCGATCGTCCTTCAGAGACCCACATCCTCCCACACTCAGCCAGCAGGTTTAACGTGTTGGGGGTACACAAATGCACAAAATCACCACACTGAATTCATTTAAAATTTGGGAATCAGCACAGTCTTCTTCAGTACTAAAAATCTGCCAGACATTTCCAGTTGCCTTTTTTCCCCCCATTTTAATTTACAGCCACAAATGTCCAGCATGAAGCTGGGGAAACCATTTTTTAAAAACGACCATTTTTTCTTTCATCATAACATGAATTTCTCTGACAGAGCCTAGAAACCAAGGATTTATACATAAATTATGACTTAGAAAATATTTTCTGTTTTCAGGAAAGCAGCGTGGACCAGGAAATAACACAGTCAGTCATACCATGGCTTTCTTCTTGATTCTGATCTATCATTATCTGAACCACTTACCTCATATCAGTTCTGTTAAAAGATGTATATTAGTTTTTCTATCTGTAAAATGGGCATTATTAAAACATTTCCAAATGTTAAAAGAACTTTTTAACCTATAGAAGGGTCTAGAAAAATGTTAAAACAATAATGACTTTCTGTAATTACAATTTCACTGTAATTTTTCTAGTTTTGTATTTATTAAGACTTCTTCTGAAAACAATTTTTTAAATATTCTATCCATTAAAAAGCATAACAGCACAGAACTGAGGCCTAATTTGTGACTGGCACACTGTACAGCAGCAAAACCTGATTTTCCACATCACATTAATGCACAGTAGTAATACACTATTAATGTAGTTAAGGTAGAGAAGAAAACAAATTATTCAACAAAGACTTAAGCTGGGGAATGAAGCAATCTTCTTGGTCATCCCCATTACATCTAATCAAGACTAGACAAGAGATGACCTAAGCAGTTTACTTGCAGAAAAAAATAAAGTAAGTTTCAACAATCTGCAATAACAAAGTAAAACTGAAATGGTGCAGAACAGTTTGGCACCTTCACAGTTCCTGCTCCGGCATCCTGGGGAAGTGCCTCCCCATAAACCAAAGAGCTCTGAATGGTTTGATTCCCCAGTCTGGTGCTTCCTCATGGAGCAGAGCTCCTGAGCAGCACGGTACTGGATGGACCAGCCGAGGGGGAAGGAAGCTGCAGCTCTTTGATCCAAAGGTTATGGTAATGCAGAGCCTCAAGGCTTGAGGAGCACCATATGGTGAAGACAAGCAAAGGTGGGAATTATGAGCATTCCCAGAAGCGACAAATGATGCTCTGATTGGCAAAACTCGGGCGTTTCAAACAGTTGCCTGAAGTATGTGAAATCACAGGGTTGGGAATCCAACCAAAACACCTGGTGAGCACTTAAAAATGTGTTTTCAAAACTCGCCTTAACCAATTGAAAGTTTTAAACCTCCATACCAAGTAATAAGCAAAATGGGTTTCATCCCAAAGAAAATGTCCTGTCACAAGCATAATACTGTGCTTTGATTTTTTTTCTGAGATTGTCTCATAAATGTAATATCCACTTTGGCAATCCAGATAAACTGATGCTAATACGACTGAAAAGGCCTTAAGGAACATTCCTCATTGCCGTTACAATTAGAAATTAACTGTACTTTAGTTCCAGGCACCAGATTTACTTTACAACTTTCCTCCTCAAAAATACTTTAAAGGTATAAAAGATTTTATAATAACCATATAACTGTTCAGTACATATACTTTTCTTCTGGTCTAATCTCTATATAGTGCAGTAAGAGCAGAACATTCTGCACCAAGGCCACCGGTTCTTCATGCAGGTACTCTGCTATCAGGCAGGCAGGGGTGTGACCCAAAGACACACAATCATAGAATGGGTTGCATTGGAAGGGACCTTAAAGATCATCTACTTCCAACCCACCCTGCCATGGACAGGGACACCTCCCACTAGATCAGATTGCTCAAAGCTCTGTCCAACCTGGCCCTGAACGCTTCCAGGAAGGGGCATCCACAACTTCTCTAGGCAAAGCACACCATGACTTGAGGCCGGAGAGGAAAAGCAAGGTGACAAAATACCACATGGTGGTTTGCTGCCTCTCTAATATACCTCACTGGAATATTTTAGGCAAATCGTAACCATGCAAAACACAGAGAGAAATCACTATATGCTGCATCACCCACAGGAGCCCAGGGTATTCTGCAGAACAGCACTGCACGTCTCTTCTGCTGGAAGCAAGATATAAATGTCCAGTGAGCAAAATGCTTATTCATCAAGGAAAGGAGTAAATAGCGTATGAGACGCCTTCCCAGGAGATTGTCCACCTAGGTCCAAGAAACCTTTCATTACACAAAACAAAATAGCTCGACAGCAGAGTGCAAGGGTGTGCCCAGGCCAGAATAACCTGTCTCCTAACGCAGGAGTTTGTGCAAAAATGGGACTCAAACTGGATCTCCCATATTCTGGGTAAGTGCTTTAACCACCCGATTGTAGGACAGAAGGCAGGATGGCCTCCCCTTTCTTTATGCTATCTATCTTTTGTTTCTTCAAGGATTTCGGGAAAAAAAAAAAGCCAACTTGGTTTGTCTGAGTGAATAAAGGATTCTTCCCCCCCCCCATATTCATTGCAACAGATAAACTAAAATGTCAACTATCTACACAGGCTTGGAATTAGGGACAAAGAAAAAGGGAGCCAACCTCAACTAGTAAGAACTAGTAAGTTCTGAAAATTACAGCCTAGAAAATAAAAATTTGGAAGCAGTTACAGAAGTACTCAAGTCACTGCTCAACTTTACATAAAACTATATCCCAAAATGATTTGTTGTAAAAACTGCCACAGCATCTTAAGAACAATAAAAATATCCCACTGAAATCAAGCTGCTACTGCTTTTATTCATCATTATACACTCTGCTCCTCCTATACCCTACTATATTTTTGGATTCAAGGTTTAAAATTTAATATGTCACAGTACAGTAGGTGTCTGTTCCCTTATATAGCCCTAATATGCCAGACTGAAAATGATGTAATTTCAGGCACCATGAACAATTTCACATGTCATTTTAAATAGAACTTGTTACTGAATTAGGTGCCAGTTTTTCTCATCGGATCAATTAGCAACAGGGATGGAAAACTCATTCTCCAACTGGTAAATTGCAGAGAAGAATCCAGAAACAAGTTACACGTAATAAGCATTTCTTAGATCCCATAACAGCAGTAGATGGAGTAATTGCAGGATATCCCCCTGCCTGCAAGTCGTCCTTTTTCCTGCCTGGGCGATAGGCATTCATTAAATGTGAGGGGGCTTTCAGAAGAGAAGGTGTCTTCAAATTCCTAGTTTAATGCTTTCACTGAGGAAAAAAATACATGTTTTGTTACAGAATACCAATATTATCTGTTTTGATCTGAAAATTTCCACAGCAATCATTTCCAACACAAGTAGACCCTCCCAGCCATAAATACCCGTCTGCTGGATGCTGCACGGCTCACTCCAGGGCACGGAAAGCAAACCCTTTGCTTTTTTATATACTAGAAAGATCTTCCCAGCTGCTAAACTTTTCAAAACAATTTCTAAATGATCATTTTCTCTTCTAATAAAGGGGTCGAAATGAAATGTTCATCGAAATAAAAACACAGATGTGGCCAACATCTGGTCCAACCTCTTAAAAGCTTATTTAAAAGCAGTAGCGTCACGTGGCACAGCTCTTAGACGTCGCGGATTTCTTCTGTTAAGAAAAACAACCACTTTACTGCAGGGCACAGGGAAAAAATAAGTTGGGCGTTAAAAACAACCACCCCTCCCCCCAAATCCGGTTCTTAAATGAAAGTACTAGTGGCAAGAGCATAGAGCAAGGCAGCAAGGAGCAGCCTACTCCATCCTAACATCTCCCTGGCAAGCAGAGGAAGCTGGGTGCTTCTAGAGCTTTCCATCAAGGTCCTGAATCACCTACATCAATGCCACTTAAAACCATCAGTCACCCAGCCAGCTCCCCCAATATTTAAAAATAAAAGTCCCCCAAAGCCCTTTCTTTACAGCCTTTTAATATCTTTCCAAGCAACTCCAGTAGACACGAGGGCTACAATCAGACACTAGGGATTAGGTTTGTAAACCTGTAGGATTATTTACTGTTCTTGCCATTACTAAATGCACACTAAACCCTGTTTTAACACACCGTCTCCCCTTCTCCCTACCTCTGTGCAACTAGTTCAATGTATACACAGCACGCTATTATGGGGATTTATTACAGAAGAATCATTCCAGCCAATATATTTTAAACCCCACATTTTTGAAAACAGCCGTGTGAAGAATGTGTTTTTCCGTTTCTATTACAGGAGGCAGCACTATTTATTGCTCTGCCCAGATAAGAGGATTTCCTTACAGACAGAAATGGAGGCTGAACACTTCCCAGGAAATCCTCTGGAGCAGATATAATAGAAGGCACTTGGTGCTCTGGTCCCATGCAGCAAATACACCCTCCGTCACACCATTTTGTGGCAGTGAGAGCCTAAAGAGTTTAAACAAAGAACTCTTCCACCTATTCACCACAACACCAGACACTAAGCACCCCCAGCATTTAAGAAATACTTTGGGGCTAGAGCACAACAAAACCTGAGAATAGTTGGGAGAGGATTTTTCACGAACAAAAATCCTTAAGCAACAAATCGAACGACCCGAGCTCCGGACATCAGAAATAGTGGGATTGATTGTTGCTCTCCAGGGAGGGATTAAAACCAAGGGTAGCCACAGAAAGCTCCCGCAGATCCTTGGAGGAACCCGACGGGGCAGAAACGCTTCTGCAACTAAATCTGATGAGCAGTGTCGGTGCCACTTTGGGAGCTGCAAGGAGGGTAAAGGGAAGGTGGCAGCTTAGTGTCAAAGAAGACACTGCACAACCGCACCAGAATACAATCGATTAGTTGGTCAGAGGGGACAAGAACCCATCTGGAGGGGAAGATAACTGATTTACCAAGGGGCGTGAAGAGAACAGTCATTAAGAGCACGTAACCAGGAGGGAGCGGCAGTGGCGCAGGGCAGACCAAGTGCTGTAGCAACCAGGTAGGGAAGAGAAATGGATGTGAAAAAGCTGCAGCAGCAGCAGCGCAGAACGGAGCACAGTGATCAAGGATCGAGGGGTGTGCAAATGAACCCAGACTCTGCGCAGAGTCCGTGGGGCCATACCAGCAGGGTAACCTGCAAGTTTTATTAATATGGAGCTAGGAGCCTGCAGAACAGGCTGGGAGGTTATCTCGGCAGTTTTAAGCTGTTGCCAATCTCATTGCTCGGGATAAGATGCCTCTTTGTGCAATCCCAGCCGGCCCCCACCGTGCCCCTGTCCCACAGCACACACCCTGCGGTGGCCAAGGGCTCAGGCTCCCTCAGTCACCTTCGGCGATGACACCGTGTGCCATCACAACCCAAGCATGCCACAAAAACAAAATGTAAGGACAGAGTAAAATTAATTGCACTTACTCACAAAATAAGGTCACAAATTGCATGACGTGTACGCTCATATTTAAGTGAAAATGTTTTTTATTTTATTGTACCTGAAGCCACCTTGAAAATTACAGCCTACTCCTTCATAGTGCCAATTCGACACCAGGATTTAGGTCTGACGGAGCACACGAGGCCACGCATACAGCATAAAGATAAATGAAGTCTGTCACTTTATTATTTCCTTCTGCCAAGGCAAGGTTAAGGGGTCCTCTCCAGTGAAGCCAAGTTTCCAGCCTGCTCGCTCCTTCAGAGCAAGCAAACACACCACGCCACGCAGAGCGAGGCCCCTTCTTCCCAGAAACGTTTGTTCCTGCAGAGGAGGGATGGCAGGAGGCATTGCCGGCCGGCGCCGGGCTGCCCGGCAGCACCAGCACACACAGCCCTGGCTCTGCCAACCACCCACTAGAGACAAAGCACAAATGGATGCAAATTAAGAGCAGGGAGGGAAAAGACTAGATGGAATAAAACCAAAGAAATTCTATGTATCTGCCATACACTCTGCTACAGCAAGCGCGAGAAGGCGGCTGTGCAAGGTAAGCCTGTCCAAAAGCAGAGAGGTACAAGCTCATTATAGCTCTCTCCTTGCTGAAAATAGGACCTTCTCCCAGGGCAAAGAGGAACAAGAGCCAGGACCAGCCCTGGCTGGTTTGCGGTCACTGCATCGAGCTCGTCCATGTCACTGCAGGCAGGAGGCTTTCCTGCGTGATTCCACCTTAATCCCACACAGAAGTACAAACCCATCTTTATTAAGCATCTGCATCTCTATTTCCTCACACTGAGATTCAAGCTCCGGGTGTTAGGTCTGTCCTGCAGCAGCTCACTAACATCCAACAGCCTTTCTGCATTAGCCGCCTTCGTACAGCGGTCACAGAACAATTATCCCATCGCGGGAACAGAATTTCAGATTTGTGTGCTTAATGATCTATGGGAATGAATTACGAGAAGAGCTTTTGCTACAGTCAGCCATCTCTCACAGAACTTTTCTTAGATAATTTTTTCATAAATTGAAATTCAAATTGGAAAAAAGCCCTACTAACAATCTTGTCACTTTTCTGGCAGCACATCCACACTGAACAAATGCTGTTGTTTCACCTCAGAGTCCACAGAGGATCTAACCAAACCACATCCATGTATTTTATAACCAGTTAAAGGTTATGCCACTAACAGACATGGAAATTTCTAACTTAAACACTAACTCATCAGAAAAACTCCATTTTTTCCAGAATCTCCCCCCCCTCCTTGAAATATATATGTTTTTTAAAACAGATAGTAAAAAATAGACCAGCAATAAACAATGCTATTCTCATTCTGAAGATTTTTCTCTAAAGGTAAGCTCATTCTTATTGAACTACACAGCAATATAAAAAAGCCCTTTAGAAAAAATCCTTTCAACCTCCCAAAATAAATACAGCTGAAAGTTAAGCTTTTGAACTGAGGAACATCTTGACACTGTCCTCAAAACCAGCAGATGTTCCTCTTCTGGCATAATGTTCGTGTACCCCCAACACCTTTTGAAAAGAGTAAAAAAGAGCATCCTTTATGCCACCCACTTGAAGCAACTCGTTGTTCTACTTAAGTTCACAACCCTGCTGCCATGATCAAGTGCTCAGAGGACGGCTGCTCTCAACAATGTGAAAAACAGCTACCTTTTGCTCATGAAATCAATAACCATCATTGACCAACTTGACAAATACCCAGAAACATACTAATTAGCCACCACAAATGACATTTTTCAGCTCCTAAGACCAGAAATGGTATGAGCTCCCAGGCACAGACACAAGTCTTCTCCATCTCATGATTCCCGCATCTAGCAATGCCAAGCCTGACCACAGCCTTCCTGCCAAAGGTGCAACATTCACACTTCAGTGCTTGTCCACATACTCACCCCCTCCTGAGTAATTATGAACTTAAAAGTTTTTAAAATGGAGACTGTAATGACAGATTTCCCCCACTTACTGCTCTCTTCCACCTGATTGCCAATTCCCTGCTGTATTTTCCTCCTTTGCCTTTTATGCTGTCCTTGGCATCTTTTCTCTCCTTTCCCTCCCCCGACCCTTCCTTCTTTTTGGTACCTTCTGGCCTGTATTTTATGCGTTTGTTTTAAATCTCTGCAGGGGTATCCAACAGTAACAGTTTATACAGAGGGAGAGGCCAAGGAGAAGAACAGACCAGCATCTTAATCAGTTCCCCTCTCCAAAGCCCACCAATGCAAAGTGCTGCCATACCTCTTGCCGAGGGCGAGGGCTGCACAACGCCCTGGCCAGCAGCAGCAAAGGCAGCTGGGCTCAGATCCATCTCCAGCTCACCCTCTCTGCTGCCAGAGCACTATGTTAAACAGCAAGAGCACTTCATGCCCAAGCCAGACGTAAAGGGAACAGCTGGTTTAATGTTTAAGTGCTGAAGCATCATTTCTGCAACTGCAGCTTGCTGGTTACACAGCCAGGTCTTGCTGTGGGTGCTAAATGCTCTGCTGTCTGTCCCCGCAAGCCCAGGGTCCTTGCCTGGCCAGCACTCAGCCACCCCAGCAGAAGGACATATGTTTTATTGAGAAGTAAATCTATTCCTGCAATGTGCTGCTTTCCTGCGTCAAATAAAACGAGACAGTGAGCTCTGCACTACAGAGAACTTAAGAGAAAATCCTAGAATTATGCTTGGATTATTTTTATCTATGTTTTTTAAAATCACGAATCAATTTCTGTTCCACCAGGAAAAATTTCAAATGTATGCAGCCATACAGACATGCACAGTTTTTAAGCTACAAAGACACAGGAAAAATCTGAGGAGACTTGCAATATAACATTTTAAAGCTAGTTTGACTGATTGGAATGCAAAAGTAAAACTAACTTCTTTTACTAGGACACCACTGAAAAGTCATGGTTGGCTCAGATGATGACCCAAAATTTAGAGTAATTTTCCTTTAGAAGTACAAATGGTTAAGCTGTCATGAAGAAGTTCAAACCAGAGCCCAGCCTAACTCCAATTTCTTGAGTCTCCTCCTCTGGAGACTTTCAAGACCTATCTGGATGCATTCCTGTGTAACCTGCCCTAGGTGAACCTGCTTTGGCAGGGGGGTTGGACTAGATGATCTCTAGAGGTCCCTTCCAACCCCTACCAGTCTGTGATCTGTGCTCTCTTGTCCTTACAGAATTACCACACTTACTTAGCCTTGCACTCTCACTGCCGGGACAGGCACAGAGGCCAGTGTTGGGCATCCAAAGGCCACAGACTCGCTTTCATGTTAACCCAGCCTAGCCCAGCTCTCCCATTAAAGAAGCAGTCGTCTTTCTCCCACCACTGTGGTATGGATCAAAGAGCTGCTCCAGGTTAAAAATAGCCTAGAAAAGTAACTCACCCAGATGAGTGAGAAAGAGGAATGAGCTGAACCTTCCACTTAAATTTTCTTCTAATCACCCTCACCATCTCTCAGCAAAGGCAGGTTAACTTCTACCCCCTCCTTTGAGGTTCAGAGCTAGTCTGCAGTAGATCTGGTGACAAGCTCAGCACCAGTCATCAGAAGTCACCCAGACTATGGAAATGCTTCAGCAGACAATTATTAGCATTAAGACAACATGACAATATAGTGTATTAAATTATACATCTGAGTCTTTATTTAGAGGAAAAAAATCCCAATTTGTATACTGGCTATTTACTGCACTGTCTGGGCGGGATGAATGGTGAGAAGCTGTTAACTGCAAAAAAATTATCAGGTAAGAAATTTCTCATTTTGTTACCCAGCTTCTTCCTTCCTTTCTTGCTAATGAGAAATAGCAAGCAGGGAATTACAGAGATGGGAAGAAGAAAGAGAAGGTAAAAGTTTCTTCTTCTTAGTAATATTATTATTATTATTTATTATTACTCTAGTAGAATAACAGGCAAGAGTGGAAGCTCCTCTGCAAAAAGCAAAAGCCTTGTAAACAAAGCAGTTAGGTGGGAGCCTGGCCAAAGGAGAAAGCCCCTGCAGTGGATGAGGGCTGCATTCAGAGTAACGACTGGGCAGCGTTTTATGCTACCAGAGCTATCAGAGGCATGGAGCAGACAGAGATCACACACGTAAGATTCTGACTCTGGTTCAGTGATCGGCACCATCAGTTGGGGTTTACAAACCTGGAGTAGGAGACATGGGTTGAATCCTTAAAAGGTAGCAGCCACAGAAATGCAGATCTGTGTTGGGAGTATCAGTCCATTATGCAACAGATGGTCACAGCCAGCACAGACCATAATTTAAATAAAAATCACAGAGGTTGCACCATTTCATGTTAGATGAAGTGCTATCTTTTTTTCTGTGACCATGCCTAATGGATGAGAAACAGGTAGGTGGTAAAGTACTTCTCTATCTTGCTCTGGACCCAAACGGAGCTCTCATAGGAGCCCTGCCCCAGGGACTGAGGCAGTGTCCATTCAGGAAACTCTATGAACCATAGAAGGATCTCTACAGTCCAAAGTATAGATGTTGTTTGAGTGACAGCAAGCTCACCTGGTCATCCAGCAATCCTGCTGCAGACAGCAGATCTATGGCAGCAAACTCCTCGAGAGGATGTGCATTTGATCCTCCTCCTCTCCCCAGATGTTTTAGGGACTGCAGCAAATCTTTTCCCAGCTGTGCAGTAGACAGTGGTGAAGGATTTTAACAATTTGCCTGCAGCAGCTCTGAGGCCCCAATGCCTTGGCATTTGGTTAGACTGAACTGTTAGCACAGCATAATTAGCATGTGTACTCCATATGCTTGAGATCCATCATTAGAGCGCTGGAATGCCCTCCGACACCACAACTTTCCAAAAGAAGAAAGTTGTGGAGAAGTTCCTGGAGAATAATTTGTCTTATTCTCCAGGAACAGTGGAAAAAGGCACTTCCATGCACAGGAGGATTTGGTGAAGCTGGAGAAATAACCTTTTCCCAACAAAACCCAGCAGCGTGATTCACCTATAAATAATGAAGTCTGTTTCAAAGCCGGCCTTTCAAGCTAATGGCTATCAGAAAGGCCAGCCATATGCTTGTACAACCTGTCATTCTGATTAATCTCAACATCTGACTTGTATATAAAGTTTATATAGCACCAGGACCACATTTAATATGTCATTTTAGCTAGGTTACGTATTGCTGACTTTACAGTTTCTCACCGATCTGCCAGTCTTCTCCAGGTTACAGGCACACAAAGGACCCTGTTTAAATGTTGATTAGATGCAGAGCAAAGCAAAGACTTTGGAAAGATTTTAGCAAGTCTCAAAAACCAGGTAAACTGGTAACACATCTCAAAGAGAACACTGGAAAATATAAAGCCCCACATCCACATATAATTCATTCTTAAATATATCAGGCCTCTACTTGACATTGCAGAGGCAAGAACATACATTCCAATACTGAAAGGATTCATGGCTCTTTCTGCCACGCATCCATTTTAATTTACAGCATATGGCACAGTATCAAAGTTGTTCTTTAATTAACTGAATAACGATGCTTTCCCATGAGGTTTAGTCTAAGTTCACCATAACATACTGTATTATGGCACCAATTCTCAGAAACACAACTATGTGTCCACAGCATATTGGGAGAGAGGGATGTGCACTTCGTGTACTAATTCATTTAAACACAATCAGCGTTAGATGCAATATTGATTTCTCCGAAATCAGAAAAGTTTATTTTGAATTAACCAAAGTTATCTACTGAAAATAAGCTCTGGATAATGTTTTACTATTTCATTACAAAATGAAACCCAACCCACCAGATCATCGTTTCAAATTCAGTCCTACTGTCCTTTCCTATGGAATAGACATTTATTTGTATTTTATTTCTGTATTTCTTTTACTTCTTTAGATAAGACTAGGATGGATTATTCTTTACATTGATTTTACCTAGGTAACTCTTTCTACAGCAGACTTAAGCATCATTAACTGTGCAGTGAAATAAGCCTGGGATAATGGGCTGACAGAAGGGACTGATGAGGGAAGAGTTAGCAAGGTGCAGAGACAAAAGCCCTGGCTCCAAAAAAAGACTTTGAATCTTACTAACAAGATAAAGCAGAGAATACTGAAGTCCAGACAAAACACTCCCATGCAATTCCCTTCACGTCATCAACATTAAAATCTTTAAATACTAAAATAAAGCCAAGCAAAGGAACATTACTGTCCACAACTGCCAACTGAACTGAATGATCTGGGGTTGAAAGTGTTTGCTGACGTACTTAGAAGTCGCCACAAAGACTTGAGGGCTGTGGCAGCAAACTGGTCTGTGGAACAGCCCCTCACCTCCTGCTGAGACAAACCAGGCATGTGGACCTCAACTCTGCCATCGCCCCCAGGGACCAAGGGGATAAGCTGGAGCTATACAACTTGAGGGTCTTTTGGGAGCAGGACCGACTGCAGCCTTCACTCCAAACTAGGTGTAACAGACACAGGATAAGGCCAAGTCCCTATTTCTGGCAGCAACGGCAGAGAACTCATGACTTTTGGCTTTTCCCAGAAGGGGTTTGCAAGTTGCTGAAAGCACCTTATAGCTAAGAAACCACTGAGAGGCAGCCAGTGCAGCTGTACCAGGGCATCCACACCCACCAGCATCACCCTGGGGAAATCCAACAAAAGAGTACCAGGAGGCCATGCCAGAGGTGCAGAGGCAGGGATCCCACATCTGCACCCACAAAAGTTCAATTCTCAAGGTGTTTCTCAGCTGCTACTAAGAGATGATTTCATCACTGTGGTGACACTGCAACCAACCAGCCTGAGCAACCAAAATGACTGCACATTTACCAGCCATAAAAACTTACTGGCTACGTTACTCCACGTTTTGCCCAAAAGAAGAGGACAGATTTCAGCAATACAAAGTCATTTAAATCACAGCCTTAATTGTACTGGCACTTGAAAAAAGAGAAAGGAAGTAAGAACAAACTCAGGCTTTTGTGTCATTTTTAGACATTACACATTTCACCATATTGTAGTAAAATTAAAAGTAGGAATGTCTGGATGAAGCAAGAAGAATGAGGAAGCTTGCCAAATTCTGGGGAATCAACAATTAATATAATAGCAATCAATTAAGAAGGGTATAACTACATGACACTGTGGGGTTCCCTGTGTGTTCTGTCCCAGTGATTGCTTAAAAAACTTGTTAAGCAAAGAAGTAAAACAAAACATGTTCTTTGTTTATTTTTATTCTGAATTACCAGCACAGCAAACTCATGCTGGTATTTGAAAGTCTGTCCGGGCTCTCCCTAGTTATACATCCTTATTATCATAAACATTCCACAACTGGAAATTACTTTTTGTGACGCCTGTGCCAGGAAGAAAATAGCTGTACTGCATCTGCAGAACCAAAAGTAGTAAAATGCATAAACATTCATCTTTGTCAGTGGCTCTGCAAACCAATCTGTTTGGCACAGAGGTGCCATTTTTACACAGTTGCTTTATTACTATATAATTATTGATGGATCAGCCAAGTGCTCTCTCAAGGAAAACCAAGAGCTTGTTAAAAGTTTAAGTGTAAACCGTAGGATAAAAAACAGCAGTTAGATTTCATCTGATATAAACTTTTAAAGAGGGAAAAAAAAAATATATTGGAGGGGCAATTTCAAAAAGTGATACGTTTGAGGCGGGCATGAAATTGAAGTAGACAAGAAACTTTAATGTGATAGAAAGAAAGAATTGGGGACATCTGTACCGAGAATAAGTTGTAAGCAGCAGGAAGAATTATCAATCTAGTGATGTGCCAGCTCTCTGCATTTCAATTGCTTCACAGGCCATATCATAAAAATTGTTTGCAATGAAAGCAGTATGAAGAATTTCTAGATTTTATTGCTCCCAGTGATATTCCACGCAGTTGGTTTGTGTACACCAATTGTATCCTTTCAAGTACAACACTGTTTCATATTAGTACCTGTTTAAATTACTTACCCACAAACATCGTTCCATGTTCAAAATGCCTCGCCTCATTATTAAATTTTCTGTTTCAGTCAAAGTACTTTTAGAGTTTTTACCAAGCTTTCAAAGGCAAGAAAGTTTCATGTGAGCTTTCTGAAAGTCGAGATAAAGCAATACATTTTAACTTTAAAAGAAAGTGTTTTCAGGAGAGAATTCAGCATATCTTTTTGAATTCCCTCCCCACCTTGTTAAACCAAACTTCTTCATTGCTCGCAGATTCCTAACTAACTGTTGTGTTTCTGGAGATGAACTTCAAGCATCAGTCTTACTCCAAGTACAAAGACCCTGCATATAAAATGAACTTGGGTGACAACATATCTGAAATTGCCCGTTCCTGTTCAGTGATGGATTGTAGAACCTCCCCAGCACAGACACCTCAGTGCAGACATGAGTGCCCCTCCCAAGTCTCCAAAATACATGTGCTTTGCCACCACAAAGACGTGGCCTAAAGTGCTCCTTCAACCCCAGGTGAACTGGGGGAGCTGGTTTCTGCCCACAGCAACTTGGCCTCATGCCCCTTCCCTCCACGGTGGGTATCACCTCCCTCCCACATGCTGCTGTACTGGCCAAGGTGTCACTCCCCAACACGCAGCCATCAAAACAACCCTGTTATTACAAAAGGGCTGCACAAGCCTCTGACATTTTTGATAGACCCATGTGAGGGAGGCACCTACATGTGCACTAACGCCAGCAGATAGAAGGGGGATGAGCCAGTAAAGTGAGACACTTCTTAACCTCAACCAGTAGCACCCACAACATCACATCCTGACACACCCGCTCTGCCTTAAAACTGGAGGCCAAATTCAACCAGTGTAGTATAAACCAGGCATTTTATCTTTGCTCTTGGGGAAGAACTTAGCAGAGGAGCTTCACGTTAGTTCTGCAGCAGCTACAGAGCCACCAGACCATGGGGGTAGTGTGGAAAGCAGTATTCCCACCAAGTGCAAAAACCCCAATGTGAAGTGCAAAGAGACTTTATGGGAAAGCAACTTCTCCCTGAAATATGTTTTTAGTGAAAAACATTGACAGAATCACCATCGGTGACACAATTTCATGTTGATTTGGATGCTGCTGAACTTCAGTACTCCTATGGTAACGTGGATTTGCATTTTTCACCTCTAGTAGAAAATTAGTAAGGACCATTAAGCATAACTCTGAAAACCAGTAGCTGGCCTGTTCCTATGTAAGTGTCAACAATTTGCTCACAGAGCACTGTTTTACTTCCTTCCATCTGTGAGCACATGGTAGCTTCCCCACCATAACTAAACCAAAGACATTTAGATAGTGAATTTGCTGAAAAATGGCACCCTTCCACCCACAGTACAGCTGTTTACTTCTGGCTTTTGCACCTAGCTCAAGAGCCTCGTTACTTGCTCCGAATTTCTTTCCTGGTACCACTTAACAGCATTATTTACCCTCTCTCATTTCGTATTAATTCTGTCATTTCTGCTACACAGTTGTAAATGTCCAGGTCTTTTGTCACAGAAAAAACTTCTACAATCTTAGGTGTACACAAGTTCAATATGAAAACTGAGCCTTATATTAAACCATTGACTTTAAAAGAAAGTATTTTCTGCTTCCTTTTGGCCAAACTTGGCTGCAGAAAATCCTGAGTCAACTCTTTGCAATCTTCCCCCCCACCCAGTTTGCAACTATCCCTCCCCAGGCAGCCAGCTGGCATCTCCTGGTCTGACCACTTCAGACACTATTGACCCTACACAGTCCACACAATCCTAGATAAAAGATCATCATTTTTGTTACAATAACCAATCCAAAGCTGGTCTCATCTGCCAGCTTCTATGGCTTTGCACCACTGTAATTAATGAACATCGAAAACTCTAAATGCAATTTTTTCAGCCCTACTGAATGCATTCTGGTGAGTGCATATGGAAAAAAAATTAAATTGAAAAGCTGAAGGCTACAGTAGCCTCATGTTGACAGGTCACTCTGATTCCAGGTCAAAGCAGACTCTATATTTGGCTGCTTTGATTATAATTGCTAACAAGATAAAAAATAAATAGCAATTATCTCATTGTCACACAAGAAAAAAAGATCTAATAAATGAACCAATCCTAAAGTAACATTGAAAAACAAATTATTTCAAAAGCCATGAGGAGTAGTAAAATTCAGTTTCCAAAATTGTTTTTAATTGCCAACTGTGTCAACATTAATATTATTCCTCTCCTGGATAACACATCCATTTTAGTTATGAAAGCATTTAGCAAACCAAAGATGTCAAACTACAATTATACAAGGCTAAATTCATGACTGTTTTCATCACCAGTCTGTAGTGCTGTATCTGAAATCCCTAATTACAAGGGCCCCCTACGCAAGCCGCAGCCCAACCCATGCATACACATGTTTATCCTGACCACTATGTCAGTCCCACAGATTTCAGACCAACAAACAAAACAGATGAAGTGTGTAGGGGTGTGATGAAGTTAATCCTTAAGAGGATATAAGAATTAGTTTTTCAAATGAAATTCAAAGCCACTGAACAAAAGCAAGACAACAAATTGCTACACAAAAATATTAAAACCTTGCAGAAACAGCACTCCCTTTAAAGGGTTTACTTTGGTGGATTTTCAGTTGGCAGGTATTGCCTGTACCAGCTGAATCTGTACCACGAGAAAATAGAGTACTAAATGGAGGATTATTTCAGCTTTTTCAGAAGATGCAAGACAAACATGAAGTGGTCAGGATCCACCACAGCACTGCACGTGGATTTATTACCCATCATAGTAAGCCCAAAGTAGCTAAGCCTTGCAAATCTCTCTGCACCGTATTTCCTTCTTCCACCAGCAATTTTGTGACTCCTTGACCTAGGTTAATATGTCTTTATTCTCAATAACAACTGAGACCATGAAGACTCCCTGAACTGAACCCAGGCCCCCACTCCTGACAGTTCAGATACCGTGATGAATTGCTCAAATAACATCCTCCTGAGCGGGCAGCTTTCCATGCGAATTCAACGTCCCCTCCACAGCCTCTCTGCATTTCACTTTCTGCAGCTCTCTAATGAACAGTTTCAATCTTCAGTTGAGTTTTTTGCTGAAAGACTTTTCTTCCTTTTTGGCAGAAAGACAGGGCAGGAATGTCTGTTTCTTCTGCAAACTGGCCACCTAACCAAATAACTGTGAGCACGAATGGGCTCAAATTCTGGCAGGTGGAGAAAAGGAAATATTATATAATTCTCATACTAGCAAGGAGCTAATAATTTTTTTTAGCCAGGTTTCCTGTGTGTCTGTAGGTGTCCACGTCATCACCCCTCAACACCACCTCCCTCAGTCTTTTTTTAATCCATAGCCTATTTCAACCAAGATTTAGGAGCAGGGCAGTGATCTCTGAGGTGGTTATGTATCCACAGGTTTCCTGAGAATCAGCCCCTGGAAAAACAGAAGTAATTATAAATGCCCCTGAAAGTAACTCCCATGCTGAGAACCAGCATCTTTTCAGATGCCAGGGAGTACAGACAGGAGAAAACGTTGAAAAAAAGCCCCAACAGAAGGAAGACCTTAGACTGGCAACTACAAATGCAGAGGCATCCAAGACAACCACAAACTATAGTCCTCCCTTAGTATTTGGGGAGCTACTGCTTTTGTAATTCTGCCATTTAGGCATGAGGAAAGAACCATATCTAAAGGCCCAGTTGAGCTTTCCCTCAAACTCCCTGCTTGCCCAGTCTGTGCTCCTGGGCATTCCCACCTCCCTAAGCCTAAGCCTAGGTAGAGCAGATGACAGCAGACTTGGACTTGCCCTCAACACAAGGCAAAACAATGCATAAAAACCAGCTTGGGCTGATTGCTTCTCCTTGGTCCATTAATAAGTAGTATCAATGCAGGAGCACAGACATGTCAAATATCAACACAAAGAATGACACACCAGCCCCTGGTTGGCATGTTCATCCTCTTCTCCAGCTGCATGTCTCCAAACTGAAGAAACAGCCCTGCTGCCACCTCCTTCTCCAAAGAGCTTGTGGTCAGCAGCCAGGTGAAGCAGTGAGAGAGGAGAAAGCAGCTTTGTTGCCTTTTTCTTCCTCAAGCAAGGGAGGATGAGGCCATAAGCAGGAGGTTAGCCTTCTCATCAAAGACAATGTAAGGCTTTTACACTACTCAGACTGAAATAAAACTGATTTTCCATCACACTTTTATTGGAAGGAATCAAGACAGAAAAGACACATTACCCACTGTCCAGTCAGCAGTTGGGATGAGTCAAGAGACAGGTTCAAAAAAAAATCCAATCCTCGAAAAGCTTTCAAGATTTTAAAACATCTCCTATTCCAGACTAGAATTTTATGAAACAAAAAATAGGAGAGGAGGAGAAGAAAGAGAAGGAGGAGCAGGAGGTGACAAAGGCATAAAGAGACTTCCTCCCCTGAAACAGTCAGGATAACAGGACAGCCAGGCTGGTCAGCCAGGGGACATGGGCATTCATTCACACGGGACGTGGCCAAGGAAGGTTTAAGAGATAAGTCTGCTCAGTTTGGCTCAGGGACCTGAATTTCTCTCTCTCCAGTACCCTCTCCCAACCACAGCACCCATTACTCTGGGGCAGTTCTTTCTGACTGAGACTTCTGACAAAAACGACACACATTTTCCTGTAAGGAGTGTCTGTATTGATAAACCAATCCTTTGGAAAACTCCTAAAATATCCACAAATGTTGTAAAAATGCATTCACATGATTCAGCTTATGCTTTCACTCAAATTTATCTCCCTGATGGCCCTAACAAACTGCAAGTTTCTCTCCAAAACTCCTCTCTAGACTTGTTTAGAAATCTTTCAGCCAAACTATATGATTAGTTTCCATCCCTTAACCTTCCTAGTTACTCACAGCATGAATATGGAACACATTTATAGCATTCCTATCCTTTAATGAAATGCAAAGATCCTGCATGAAAAAACGTGCACACAGATTCTGGAGTAACACATACACACGCAACACTCGTGTATGAATGACATACATAGTCAAGTAAGAAAATCATGTCATCTGTAATTCATACTCAAGACTTCAGGTATCAAAAAACTGCATTCGAAGCAGCTGGTGGTCTCCTATTACCATGATGGCTGCAGCAAGCTCTTCACATCTCATTAACAGCATAATGAAGGCTCAATCAGGGATACAGTCTATCAAGACTGCCAAACATTGGCATATAGAGGCTAGACTAGAAAGAGTAGCTTGTAGGTTTTTATTGTTTAGATCTCAAAGTTGGGAAAGAAAATCTGCCACAGAAAATATTTCCCAATGAGCAAATGGCACCCAGAGACACAAGATCAAACCCTCAAAGTGCTCAGAAGGCATCACACAAGGAAGGTGGCACCAAGCAGGTCACACACCCTGCTCATTTCCACAGGTGGGGCTTAAACCCATCAAAACAATTGCAGCGTTGAAGGCAGAGCCAGAAGAAGAGCCATCAGGATGGGGACACACATGCTTGCACTGATGACCAAGTCTGCTTTGCATATGTAACACAATTAGCGCTAAACTCAGCAGCTTTATTTCTCATGTATGCAGTAATTATGATTCAATAGGCCTTCATAATGTGCTCTCTAATTACTGATTATATCTTTCGGTATACTTTTATATGCATGTATACATTTACGTATTTTCAAACAGCACTGATGTATTCAGACAAAATCTGAGGAAGAAAGGAGGATGCTAGAAGAAGGAACCCAGCACACAGAGGGGGTCAGCACCCATCTGTTGATAGAGCAGCAATGGCAAGAGCAGTCAGCCTGCCCCACACCCCAATCCGAGCCGGGATCCTGGATGGGGCGAGCAACTCCCCTTGGCACATGCAGCTGCCAACAGTCATTTTCAGCCCACAGGTCCTTAAGCATCCTTCCACAGCAGCTGAGACCCCACATTTCTGCAAACATACCTGCCCGCAGTGCTGCTGGCACTGGTTGTCTGCTGCTGCCAAACAAACAAAAAAAAGAGGATCATGCACATACGCATTTTTCCTCACTGGATGCAGGAGCTGAGGCTGCTCAGGGAGGGATCAGGGAAGCCCCAAGGCCAGGAAAAAGTATGAAGTGGTAGCTGGCAGTTGCAGGGGGTGAAATCTGGAGAAAAAGAGTAAGACCCTGGAGGATGAGCCCATCCCTTTCTTGTATAATTTCATCTTCAGCCACTTTTCACATCCTCCTTGAGCAAGAAGTTGAAAAACACTGGCACACAGGGACAACCATCCGATCAATGAACACTGTCTGCATGGGGTCTTCAACACCCACAGAAATCAATGGCAACATCTTTCAACCTCAGCCCATGTCAGATTATGCTTGCAGCAGTAATGGAGGCATAAATACGAGGAGCAACAAATGAGCAAACTGTTGTGAACAAGCACAAAACCTTTCTCCTGTATTCTTTGTGAAACCAGCACTGAATGCAGTTAGCTGGGTGCTAACCAGACACAAGATGGTACATGCACGGTGGCTTCTCACTGCAAGAGCTGCTGCTTTCCTGAGGACATGTGGGAGCGTGTTACCACCCACTTCACATACATTATTTGAACCTACTGCCCTGAATGACTGCATGCGAATTTTGATTCAAAACAAAAACTAAATCAGGTCTCAAACATACTCTAGGCTACAAAGGGGAAGTTATATAAAGTCAGTGAGTAACTTAAACCTTGTATTTTACCATTGTCTCTGGTATTATCAGATCTTTCTCACTTTTCACCCTGGTCAGAATTAAGTTTACAGCTTGTGCTTTATGTGGCAAGGAGAGATGAACTGGCAGTGTACAGCCCAGCAGCGTGACACAGGCAGGACAGGCTGACAGCCAGCAAACATCAGAAGGACAGGAACACCAAGAAAGATGATAAATTATTTCAAGCAGCATAAAACGGACATTAAAATGAATTGCAAAGGGAAATTTTACACCAAAGAATGTTATTTCTTGAGAACAAAGTCAATGATATTTGACTGTGGCAGTCTCCTAAAAGAAACAGTGCCCTGTTGTGAGGAACTGCAGAATCAGAAAGAGCACATAGAGCATGGAGGGGATGCTGGGCAGGAAAATGGACAGACTGATGCATCCGATCTCCATTTCTGAAACTGAGTCTCACTATAAGCAGTTTTATCATGAAGAATAAGAAAGAAGCAGTTTGCAAAGACTCAAACAAATTTCAGCTTAAACATCTCTGCAAATTAATACAGTTTGTAGGAAAAAAAAACAGTCAAATGCAGTGTTTATTCTAAGCACTTTACTACCTCAGACTCATTAACCTGGTACCTTGCACGCTCTCTTTGTAATACAAATTGGCTGAAATATTATGCTTTCCATAGAACACTCATATAGGCAAGCTCACGCTGCTCAAACACCAGCTGTAAGTGGAGCAAAAATGCACTAAGTTTTTCTTAATACTTGGGCTCTGCATATAAGTCTTATCTGCATAAGCAGTTTGTGAGGAACCTTCTGCTGTTGCTGCAGCCACAGTAGCACAAAGGTGGAAGATTTCCCAAAGCAGCTGATGTAAGCGATTATAAACTGAATTACCACATGCAAAAGCCAAATGAAAAGACTCTGCAGAAGGTACCTGCAGCAGAGGGGTTTTTGAGGAAGACAGATCATTACAGAGAGGAGGAGATACCCTGCATTTAAGGAGGTCAGACATTGCATATACTGCACCTGCTTGCTGAGCTCCTATTTAATAGCCACCTGCCCAGCCCCACAGCATTTCACCATGAGGGTTTGCTGGGAATCCTCACCATGTAGCACCAGGGATGCTGTTTCCAAACTCTGCACTGACTGGATGTAACACACCCACCCAACACGTGGAGATCAGCAGGAGATACAAAATCATCCTAAGATCTCCAGCCCAACCCGACTCAGACTGTTCACACAGTGAAAGATGACTCAAGGTTGGAGAGGGCTGAGGGAAGGGAAAAGTTCCTGGTTTATGACTTACACAGCTGTGGAGAAGTACCAAAACACCACCTTAAGGGTGCAATATTACAGTGACTCTCTCCTTTTTCCAATGGACTCTGGTGTTGCAACATGAAATACCAGAGCAAATCTACGGCCAGCTGAGATTCACAATATAAATTGCACTAAAACAAATTCAAATATACACAGGTTAAATGCAGGAGATTTTAAGATCTTTTCCTCCTCCCTCCACAGGTACCAGCTACTTTTGTTTCAAGGTGATCTATAATTGTGCCATGTCAAATTAAACTCTGAGCTACTGCTCTTATCCTGTATTTTGTCTTGAAAACTGCTGTTTCTTTTTCAGACTTGAAGAAAGGCTCAGAAATCTGGAAATTACTTAATTTTTACAACTATACCAGTTGGCCTGATAGAAGAAGACACTACCACCAGGTACAGTATTTCCCACAGCTATGATGTAGAACTCAAGACATCATTGCCTGAGGTGACAGAAACATCTACACTGGTTTTCATGGGGGTTCAGAGCTAAGATGCACAGCTGACCAATAGGAGGCATCTTAACAAGAGCTTTTCTTTATTCTGTGTAGTAACATGCCCACTGAAAGCCAGGTGTACCTCCCAGACCATCTGCCAGACCTGGTTCCCGACCATCCAAAACACATCAAGGCTCTGTTATGGCTCCTGAACCCAGATGAATTCCCCAAGGAAACCAGGTCCTCAAGGGGATGATGCACAAGCACACCATGGGGCTCAGAGACTGGGAACTGCACCCCAGCATGACCATGCCCCAGTACACACATAACCAAAGTGAATCTGACCTAACATGAAACTTTTAAATTATTAAAATCAATTAACAGAGTCACTTCAAAAGAAAACAAAAAGTTGGGGCAGGATCTACAATCAAAATAAAACCCAAATAGCAATTCAGCACATGAGCTTCACAACATGTTAGGAAGGTAAGTACTTGTTCAAACACTCGCAGTGATTTCTCAGATGCATTAACAGCAAATTAACAGACTGAAAACTCTTTGGCTTTGAAATTCAGTTCATTTGGCACATCCCCCACTTCTGAAAGAAAACAAACATCAAATGTGGACAAGCCATAGCATGAGCAGCCATGCACTCTCCTGCCCACCTGCCCGGAGCCCAACTCACAGGAACATATCTGGCTATACCAGCTTAGTTTCATCTTCAAACTCAGTCCTCAGCCTGTCCATTAAAATGGTCAATAGCAATGCCAGCTGAGAGGCGTCCATCACTGGGAACTCATTTTTACAGGTCATTGGCTAGCCAGACAACAACAGCTTCTAGCCATTGCTGACCTCTCTTCGACATGAACCACTGATTTCCAGGAGAAATATGAGCCACGAGCCATCCATTTTCTTAATCGTAATTAAAACAAACGCAAAACCACTCAAGTGTTCCTGTATGATTACTTTTGTACAAAATATAAACGTGCAATCATCCTGCTACATTTTTGGAATGCAAACACCAACATAATAAGAACCTGAATGCATTCAGTTCATCTATTGAGGCAGGGAGCACCTTATTGTAAGTAGATGCTGTTGACAAGAAATTAGCATCAGAACAGTTTGGATAATAAAACGTTCTGCTGCATCGACCCCCAAGTAAGCTGACAAAACAGATTAGTGCAGGTGTGTCTTATGATGGAAAAATTAACGGTGATAAAGAAAAGAATAAAATGTCCTGTAGATGTGTTCTATTCTCAGAGCCATTAAGATGCAAAAGGAATTAAAAAAAAAAAAGCTATCTCCATAAAGCTCAAGCACACATAATAAAAAAGCAAATAAACCTGCCTGGGCAACTGGCTGTTTGCAGCAGTGTTTGTTTTAAGGGCTTTGGCAAAACTGGCTTCCTTAGTTGATCAGCCCTGCTCCCTCCATACTACAGAGCTGTGTGACACAGATAGATCTGGGGGGGTTAAGAAAAATGGAGCAAAACCCCCACAATACACACCAAAATCTGTATCAAAGAAAAAAGCATACAACCAGTTATTTCCTCTTACAAACACATTAAATATTTGTCATTTGCAAAGATTCTCAAGCTAAGAGACACACTGCATCATGTTTGACTCCAGTTAAATGTCTCATGAGAAAGTCTGCCTTGATCTAAAATTCTCAAACTTGGGTTTTAATTCCCATTCACATTTACAGGAACCTGCTTCCTTCAATTTCCTAATTGAGACTGCATGGCTTGAAATCTGCCCATCAGCTATCATATGACTGCACATCTACTCAACTAAGAGATATACTTTCTCAGGCTGCAGGGAATAATTAGGTACTCCAGGTTTTCCTGGAGCTTCCTGAGGAGCAGATGCCAACAACCAACATCCACAGCCGAAGACCACTGGTCCCATCCAGCCTCACAGCTCCTCTACCTCGATGTTAGAGTGATTCATGGAACTGCTACCACAGGAACCATCAAGATACATGGAAATTACACAATAAACCCACAACTGGCTGCACGTGTCCAGTCTGCACTCTGAGCTGCACTGATCTACTCACCAGGCTCTCGGTCCTTGGTGGATATGCACTCTTTTATGGACTCTGTTATGCCCAGACTAGCTGCAGTGGGGAGTGGGCCGAGCAAGGATTCCAGTGCAGGTGGTCTTACAAGAGCTCCATTTCCATTTTTGCATTCCCCATCTTCTTTTGGTTTTACTCTATCCTTCTCATGAAGTTCATTATAAAAGTCCTTGTTTAAGTGATTAGCAGCTGCTTCCAGTTCCTCATCTTCTGCCTCCTCCTCCCCAAGTATGCTAGAGGTATTATCTTCTATGGAATCTGTAAGGGGAAAAAACCCCAAACAATAGATCATTGCATACTATCTGTTACAGAAACTAAATAAATAGAGGGGCACTCACTTCAAGAATAAAAATCTTTAGAGAAAACATGTAGAAGAAATGCACAATATTTTAGTACAATGTGTGAATACATGGAGTTTCCAGATGCCCTTCAAATTTGTTACCTTGGCTATTAAAATGTATTTTTGTGAATATAGCTATAATTTAAAATAGAGTGTGATCAAATTGCGGCAGGTAAAAGGGCTCTGTGAGAGAAGGTGGCTACTTACTGGTATAATTACAAATTTAAAGTAGGCAGTTCAATCTGCTCAAAGCCCTTCTGTATCGCTTAGTCAACTGGGAGATCCAGTGACAGAAGGGTCTAGATACTGGTCCACTGCACTTTCAGTGATGAAACGCAACATTCTCAGGTGCCAGTGCCAAGCTCATACTGCACCAGGAAAGAAAAACAACTGAAATCATTAACGAACTGTCATTATAATGAACAATGTAATTGTTCTGAAGACTGAAATATGAACCAACTAGTTGACAGAGAGAACCCCTGTGCAATAGAGATCTTGTACTACAGAAGCATATATATATAGAATCATCTAATCATTTAGGTTCGAAGGGACCTTTATGATCAAGTCCAGCCATTAATATGATCACATTTATCACAATGAAGTTCATACGCTTAAGACTGCCTGTAGGATCTGAGCCCATTAGTATTACTTAAATAATAAATAATAATAAAGTCACAAGACTTTACAGACTTACCATCTTTAGTGAAATTTGCAAATACACCTTTTGCTTTCGGTCTACTGTTTTCTAATTCAATCTCTATTTCATCTTGATAGCTTGATATTTCACCTGTGGTGATGAAATAAAAATAAACCTCAGCAATCATTGATGGAATTTTGAACAAATGAGCAGTATGTTACACTAAACACAACTTATACCTTCAAAATCTTCCAGCTTTTTTGATAATGCCTTCTCAAGCTGAAAGGAAAATAAACAAAAAAAGTGAAATTACTAAAAGAACCCAACTCTGTACTGTTTGTGAACTGTACACAGAGACACAGAATCATGGGATATTTTAAAAGCAGTAAGCACGTTTCAATTGCCAACTCAAATTACTTTGTAGTGTCAGACAGGTAAGACAGACAAGTTTCAAAATACTGGCCGATTTAAAATGTTATCTCACCCATCTCTAAACTTCAAAAGGAATCTTCACTCTGGCAAGCTGCAAATAAAAGGCCTTATTCTTCAGCAGTCAGACTCTATGACTGTGTCTGCAGATGTGAGCAAGGACGTTGCTGACACCACAGTGCCCGGGCCTGACCTGGCACGTGGGTGATGGCAGACTCAAGTACTGACCTACAGCACCTGGCAGGCTCTTGAGAACATCATAAACACGCCTAAAGACCTTTAAATGATCACGTATTTAGAACAGTAAAAAGACAAACCCTGAAAAACTATGACAGTAGTAAAATCTCCTCCTTTGGTGCCAGCTTTAGTTCATGTTTTGTAAAGAAATGAAGCCACATGAGAATTAATCTCTGTGGAAGCAGGTGTCGTACACACAAAAACCCAGCAGTCTCATTAAAGTAACTGGGTTATTGTTTTCATCTGCGTTTAAAAAAAAGTTGCATGCAATGGCACTTCTCATGATCACAGGTATCACCTTAAAAACAGCACACGGTTTCTGACTTAATTACAAAGCTTGCACCTCTGCAACCCTGATTCTTGCTAACCAGGGTGGAAGAGTCCACACAGCACACAGAAGTGTAGACATCAGGACAGCTAATCAAGACCTTCAGGATACAACCTCAGCTTAACTTGTCACATAAGAGCCTGCAGTTCTGTAAGGACAAAAAAATTTGATGCCTTCTCTGGAGGTGTGAGCAAAAATGAAACAGGAGAAAAACACATATATATATTTTTTATTTTATTTTTTTTTAACTGGGAAGTAAAACAGTAAACCAAAAAAATCATTTAGTTAACGGGTATCATATGAACTAATGCTCACCCTTCTCTTAAAAATTTCAAAATAAATGTAACCAAACCTTATCAAAGGCTAGCCAGTTAGAATTTAGTATTAACTGATTCAAAAAGGAATATACAAAGAGAAGAGAAAAATACAGAGAGTATCTGATTCAGAATTCACCTGCTGTATCTTCAATTTTTTTTGACCAGCTGTAAACGAAGGAGGATCACATTCTTCTTCCAAGTCAATCTTCATAAACTCATCTATGGTTAGCTGACTTGTTGGTGTATCTTCAAACTCTGTCAACCTACCAAAGCATACAGCACATTACCATAACATCTTTAAGAACTCCTTTAAAAGTAACAACATTTGTCAAACTGCTAAGTTACAGAATAAACATGTCATCCTTAGAAACCCTGGCTCAAATACAGACTACATTAAAATTGAAGTGATACTAATTGTTTCATCTGCTGCAGAGAAAGTATCTTTTCATATCACAGACTAGCTTTTGATTTATTGGAGTATGTAACATGCACTTTTTTTGATGAACAAAGAACAGAAACACTGCAGCCCCCACGGTCAATTAAGTATAGACTGACAGAACTAAGAGGAGAATTGCGGCTCCTTCCTCCTGTCTCCTTCCTTTTGTTATCAACAGCTACAACAAAACAGATTCCCAAGCAAAAGTATTTGCCCTCATGGTTCAGGAGGACACTCAAAAATATTCTTGAAGTGATAGCATGATTAATTTAGGCAAAGCAAATGTTAAAGTAACATATCTTGAGCAGACTGGAAGAGGGACAAGAACTAATCTTCCCAGGACATTCAAGCAGTAGTAAAATAAAGGGATCATCTGCACATTGCACCGATGGAATAGATGAATGCAAGAAATTTTACAATAATATACTTTGCATTTGTTTAATGTTCACATTTTAAAAGTTCCTACCTATGTGAGAGGCAGGACTAGCTCCATGGGGAACTGCCATGAAAGCAGCTGAATCTTTCAAAGGAACTGAATCTTAAATGAGACCATGTTGTCAGAACTTCATCCACAAATTTCAGCATTTTATACAGGTGGTTGAGGATGAGCACATCCATTTTACAGATGGAGAAAGTGAGACAAAAGGTTAAGCACAAAGCCAGGACAGGAAACGTCTGGCAGAATGCTTTTCTGACAGAAAGTGCCCTTTTAATAATATCAACATTTTCCATGGGAAAACGGCAATGATGGGTCTGCAGCTGCTTGACTGGAATATTCCCATCTTCCAGAGGAAGCAAAGCTGACAACAGCTTCCATCTGCAAAAGGAAACTAAAAATGGTGATTCAGTGCTGCCAGCACAGGACCTTTCAGCATTCCACTCCCCTAACTGCACTTGTGGCTTTCCCCTCTACCTCTGATTGCAACAATACTCCTTCCAAAGAAGGAATTTTCTCTAGGACAGAAATTCAGTTTCCAATCAACTCTAGGGCCAAAGCCAAGAGCACAGGTTCACACTCTCTTCCTCTATCCTCATCAGCACCTGTATTTCTTCTTGTATAAACTGCAGAGCAAGACAAGACAGCCCATACAAAGGGTCACAGGCATTCTGTAACTTCAGGATGCTTTGCCTGGAGCATAGGTCACGGGCAGCAACTCATGCAGTGAAATGTGCAGGGAGAGCTGGG
The DNA here is from genome assembly GCA_013401335.1 of Brachypteracias leptosomus. Lineage (NCBI taxonomy): Eukaryota > Metazoa > Chordata > Aves > Coraciiformes > Brachypteraciidae > Brachypteracias > Brachypteracias leptosomus. Next base: position 353,803 of record VYZX01001665.1, on the reverse strand, counting down.
CACCTCTAGGCAACACCAGCAGCAAGCAGCTCACTGGGCCCAGGCACAGCTACACCAGCCAGAATTAGTGCTGCTGAGCAGAAAGCCTCTGAAACTTAAGTCTTGCTTTTGGAGAGTAGGGCTCTCCACGAAGCCCCAAATTAGCCATGTATTTGAAAGTGACTGACAGTCCAAAACTTTCCCTCAGAGTATCAGGGACCAGATCCCTCCTCCTCCCTTTCAGATCAAACTGGAGAGGAGAGGAGGATGCTGTTGGCAGTAGCAGCACCTAGTTTTTAATTAACAGACTAGAAATCTTTCTCAGCATTAACAGGCCTCCAGCATGCACTACCCACCTTCCAGGAGAGAGCTTCATCTATCAGGATAGAGGAAAAACTGGGCTAGAGGATTGTTATTATTATTTTAATTCAGGATTCATTTAATGCCAAATCCATGCATCACTTCAGGCACATGTATCTTCCCAGTTACCATCGTTAAATTACAGTCATCCACCCCTCCACGTATGAATCATGCCCTCACAGGTAGTCCCACTTCAGCAAGACTTTTCCTCTCAACCAGCCTCGCCTTGTTAAAATGTTGTTCTTTTCCCACTGTAAAAACACAACACACGCTTTGGCAAAGACATCCAGTTTGTTTACCCCACATTTGCTCTGAGCATGAGATGAGCAGCCAGACCCAGAGCCCAACCAAAACATCAACACCTCCAGGCATGCGGAGCAAGATAGAAAACACCAGTAGTCAAAGCAGTCACTCATGAAGCAAGGTTAGGGACGAGGTGACCACGCTCAGGTTTCAGCACCTAACCCTGTTACGCATCTCCCTGCAGACACCTGGGGCTCTGTCTGTTCCTCTCCTTGTCCACTGCACCGTGTGATTCACCTCACGTACCCTGCACCATCAGACATTAGCCCACGGGTGAGCCAACGCGCCAGCAGCTGGCATGAGCTTCGGCCCAAGCACCAGCTTCAGCCCTGAGCTAAAACTGCAGCGTCTCTCCAAAGACCTTCAGTCCATCTGCACTAGGACAGGGCAGAGCCACATTGTGTTTGCTGGAGGTGCCACCAAGAAGCTCAAGCCCACAGCACGGTTCAACCATCCGACCTGCTCACCACCATCCAGTCCCATGCCCATGCCCTCCTCTTCCTCAGTCCTGATCCAAGTGATTCCAAATAAAGAACCACCCTGATGGTCCAGATCACAGCTCGAGCATCATCTCCGTGGGAGAGCGAGCTGTTCACTCAACATTTTCTCCTTTAACTTGATATAAATAAATACCTGCATTTGCCAACCACTTGCCTGCCTCGACATTTTACATTGGCTGATATCCTGCCTACATATTTTTTAAACACTTCTTTAATTTTATCCAGTGTTTGGACACATGCCACTAAGGCAACAAACTGATGCAGGCAGCAGTCTACGCTGCATGAAACAAGGTAACATTAGTTTGGCAGCTAAGAAAAACTGATGAAACCTTAATTATAAACACCATAATTTCAGGGGCGAGGGAGTGATCTCTTAAAAAAAAAAAAAAGCTATGAGCTATTTTTTAAGTCCCACATAAAAATACTATCCAAGTTCATTTTGCACTTTTCTTAATCTTAAAGAAAAATCTAGTAAGAGTTGTTGTTTCAAGTTATGCGCAGAAAGAGGAAAATAAACAGATATACAAATTAAGATATTATTTCCTTGGCAGAAATTCAAAAAGGCTCTAAAAACTGAAATTTGGCAGACAAGTATTTTCTATTTATAGCCAAAGCAGAGGCAACCACTACAGCTCCAGCTAAGATCCAACTTCCAGTATAAACCCTCCTCTTACGAGTTTCTCACAGCAAACTCTTTCAAGCAAATTCCTTTGGGAGAAAAGTTTTTCCAGAGCTTGGTGTCATCTGCCCCTAACCTCAACCCTTTTTTCAAAGAAAAAATTTCCATGGCTTTTGTTTTATCCGTTTATGGACAAAACCACACCTCGTCTCCTGATAAAGCACTTTTGTGCCCAAAACAGTAAACCGATTCTGTTCACACTTAATTTACCTCCCAAAAAGGGAAAATGGGTCAGTCGTTTTGAAGTTAGGAGCAATGTTTTTTTTACTTTGTTTTGTTTCAGGGACACCATCCAGTGGAGACTTATGAATCCAGTCTACAGCCAAGGAAGAAAAGACTCCTGTGTGCAGCTAGCTGCTCGGGTTTAATGTTTAATTGAAATTCTGCAGCAGTGAGATGCAACAAAGCACGTAAAAGAACAAGGTCTTCTGGAGTCCAACTCACAAATGCTTCAGGAGTCCAAATTCAAAGTCCAAGAGGGACTTCTAAGCAGAGACCATCTAGGAAGAGCCACAGTGTCCTCCTACACATACACAATCAGCATCTAGCTCTAGAAATCAGGCAGCACAAAACAGAGGAATTATCTTGTGGTCTATACAGAAAGGCAAATAAATTCTAACTTCAGAGACAGATAATTGTTTTTTTAAAAAGTGAGTGTAAAACTAAGCCTGAGCAGTCAGCCTTTAAGTTACTAGTTGTAAGGGGTCTTTTTAAAGCGCTTATAATATTTTATTAATGGATTAAAAAATGTACTAAGCTGAATATTGACATATTGTTAGCAAAAAATACATAAAAAAACCCCAAACCTTATTGGAAGATAAGCTGGTGGCAGTAATTAAATTCCCCTGATTTTTCCCAAATTAACAATATAATTAAAACCCTAAGTAATGACTTACATGATATCTACATTATCTTAACTGTCATATCAATTACAAATATTCCAGTAATAGATCAGGTGACTTGACAACTCCAACATTTGCAAACTCTGGAAAAGTAAGGGATTTACTTCTGTATCTTTGTGAAATACCAAACTAGAGAGTATATCCCCACTGTTCTAGCTTAAGGTTCATCAGTGCTGCCTACCACCCTAAACCAGTGCACTCACTCTAGGAGAGAAGTTCAGAATTCACACTGATGTGGCAAACCATCACTATTTTTTGTACTACAGATTTGTACTTTTCTCATTTTTTTCCAAACTGTATAATGTTTATGCATGAGCTATTTATGGAAACATGTAAACACAGACTCTAAAAGTGATACTTAATACAGAACGTTTATCAGAAATAGTTATTAAATGCTTCCTACATGACATTACAAAAGTTTTCCAGTATCCACCAGTATGTAAATAAACAGAAGTGTAATCTCCTTATATGTAATCATTGTACATATATAGAATTTTACTGCAGCAATATTAAAAATGTGGTTTTAAAGCCTATATGAATATCTCATTACTAAAAGTAAGGACAAAATCAGAGATGATCCAGTTACTGTGGTTTTACAACTTACATTATCACCTGAGCTGTGCTAAATTAGTCTGTGTTCTCAGCTTAATGCAGCTTTAAAGGGAAATATTTTCATTTAAACAACTTCCACGGTGTACTACATTAATACATTTCACCTCTTTTTGCAATGTATAAGAGCATACACACGCAGAGTCATTTACTGCAAATTAATTGGTGACTGATAATTTATGGTGCTCATTTGCTGGCAACTCTATCATTTTTTTAAGTATTAAAGAATGGGTACCTTGAAAGATTTATTGTTCTATATAAAAGCACCCTTTAGAATTAGTTGCTTTTACTTGTTCACACCAAAAGAGAGATTTAAATTATCACAATTTCATTACCATAAATTTGAAAGCCCTCATTCTGCAAACACACATGCAGGTAACTGGCTTAACACTTGTGCACATGGTGAGCTCACCAATGACCCCACCAACAGACCTCCTTGGCCATCCCAGAAGTCCACCAGCCTAAACCACTTGGAATTTTTTGTTGTTGTTTCCCCCCAACCCCAATTCAAGTGTTCACACCATGCAAGTGAAACAAAATGCTTTAGCATTCCATAAAACTTTGTTTCATCAGCATGGTTCCTCCCCTGTGGTCTGTCAAAAGCATTTTGTGATCTCACAGAATCACAGAATGTCAGGGATTGGAAGAGACCTCAAAAGATCATCTAGTCCAATCCCCTTGCCGGAGCAGGAACACCTAGATGAGGTTACACAGGAAGGCGTCCAGGCGGGTTTTGAATATCTCCAGAGAAGGAGACTCCACAACCTCTCCTGCAAATGAAAACTAGTGCACCACTTAATTTCTTAGCAGCCACTCAGATGAGGAAAGTCAAACACAGAGAAAACTGTTTACGAGATCTAAGCCTGAGTTCTAAGAAGTTAATTATTGTTTCAAAAGTAACAGACACCAAGTAATTTTGAAATTACATTTTTTAAGTACAAAGTACTACAATATACTGAGAATCTAATCAATGCAGTAGCTTACTAACTGTATAGAAGCTAGATTTATAAAAAGGAACACTGTGAAATTAGAGCCCTCAAAAATAAAACCTTTTTCATTAAAGCAGACAAAGGTATGCAATACCAACCCACCTGAATCAAGTCCTATTTTACTCATACAAGGAAGATTTCTAGAAATCATCTATAAGCCACATAAAATTATTTAACTCAAGACATAAAATATTTCTCTATTTACTTTCTTAGCTTATCACAACAGTGGTCAGTGGACAAGCTCCATGGCTGCTGAGCTGAGATCAGAGTGGACATCACCACAAGCTCCCTTGACGTAACTTTCCCAGTTTTCAGAAAGCTTCTCTCCATTCCACACTTCAGCCAAGAGCACTTAGACAACTCTGACGTGCTGAGCATCCCCTGCCCTTCTTCATGCTCAAATACCTTAGTTATCTAAACAGCTCTCACTTAATCCATCAGATACCTTCTGTAGGATCTTGGTGTGGCTTTGCTTGGATCACAGACTTCTTCACACCTTTCCCTTTGGCTTTGGTATTCTGGAAAATGTAACCTCACAGCCACCTTGCAGCAACATGTGTCCCTGTACCTTCTCCTCCCATCCTGATGTGTGTCTAAACTCTGCCTTGTCTCACAGACATCCACCCAATTTGAGACTGCATGGAGAGCCTGGACATGAGGCTTATGAGAGCTACATAATTAAAGTAAGAAAAGCTGCAGGCAATACATTTATCTCTATGTATGAATCTTTAATTTTTCCAGAAAATTACCAACGCAGTCATTGAAAGAGCTGTAGCTGGGTCCCCAGGACATGAGCAAAGGACCCCACTTCAGAAAGTCCCTGCAGCATCTCTAACCGGTAAATGGAGTTCCTTTGTAACAAGTCTTGTCTTTTCTTCCCCAGAAATGCTATTTTGTTGTGAGAAAAAACATCCACCTCAAAAATGAGCCCTTTAAACCCATTCTGGCCTTTCATTCCAATTCCTTCTAAATTAAGCTTTACTTCTGAAGTTCATCACAAATAGGTTTTTTAACAGATAGTACTTTATGGAACAGAGAAGAAATATTTTTTATGTAAAAAGCAGCTCAATTTAAAGATAAAGAGAGTAACCCAAAGAAGCAAAATGCAAGTGTTAACAAAGATAAGCTGATTTTTTTTTTTTATTTCTATTGAAGAAGTTCCTACGATCTTCAAATAGACATAAGGGCCGCACAGTATTAGATAATGCACAATGGACAAATATCAGAAAAATTATTCTCACTGCAGATAAGACAGAATTTAGTATGCAGAGAAAGTATGCAAGAGGTGGATAAACAGAGGAAGGGGCGGAGTATGTAAAGGTTAAAAACGCAGCAGCAAAGACAGGTGAATTGAGCACAGGCACAAATCATAGACCGTTTTAGGCTGGAAGGGACCTCCAGAGCTCATCTGGTCCAACCTCCTACACAAGCAGGGACATCTCTACCTAGATCAGGTTGCTCAGAGCCCCATCAAGCCTGACCTTGAATGACTCCAGGGATGGGGCCTCCACCACCTCTCTGGGCAGCCCAATCCAGTGATCTATATCACATATAAATGTGAGGATTAAACTAAATAAAAGGGTTGGGTTTATTAAAAGTTAATTTCTGCTATCTCCACAGATGATTACACAGAAAATAACAATTTGACTAATTAGTTAATATTTGTACAGTACTTTGAATATATAAAGTGATCTATAACTTAATATCATTTCAATTAGACTGGAAATGAGATAGAATTATCAGTGCATTTATTAATATTTAATACATTTGCTTTCAACAACAGCAACATGCTTTACATTTTAATTGTGTGCTTCAGAACATAAAGCTATAAGGCCCTATGAAGTAACTACAGTTTTCTTACCAAGATCCTACCAAAAATCCACACATATTAAAAGTAAACACACACTGGTTTCTAACCAGACGGTTAAATTAGGAGCTCTTGAATTGAAGATGAGTGACAAGGTCCATGGGCCATGCTTTGTCGTTTTTTCCTTCCAAAGGAGATGCCCTTTATGATCAGGTCATTCATTTTTGTGAATCTCCTCCTAAGGGCTATGGCTCTGGCACACAGCAGCAAAAGAAGCAAGAGAGCACAGGCACATAGCGTTTGGTGCTCTCCAGCTGAGGGACAACAGGGTGAACTAATCCCCTTTTGCATCAGCTGCACTGCACAGGGGCAGAAACAGCGTTCTTCTTAGGGAAGGGCTGCCACCTCTTGCTGAGGGTCTTCCCAAAACAGCAAGCCAAGAAGGACTTTCTTAAAAAGCATTCCTCCTGCATCCTCAGCCAAGCCACTGATCAACACAGCCCTGTTCCCCCAGCTGCTGGGCTGCCTCTGCAGGATAGGGGCAGAAGGCAGCTCGTGCCAGTGCCACCCCTTCCCGTGCAGATTTCTGCCATGGAAGTCCACTGGCACCAAAAGCAAATCCATCTTCCAATGGTCTGTGCTTCCCCAGGAGCCACGTAGCCAACTGGGAGGTAAATCAAACCATTCAGCAGAACCTGCAGGCTGGAAGTTTCAGCGTTATCTGGACTCCTGTTTGGTTTCACTTCAAGAGTTGTCAGGACAAAGCCACCAGCAGTGAGCAGAGCATCCAACACTGCCCATTACTGAGCGTTCACACAACTACACTCACCACCTTCACAAGGCACAAAGCAGCAGGAGCTCTTTACAAATCAGAGTAAGCACAGCAACAATTAAAAGGAAATAAAACAGCACATCAAACTGAGAAGCAAAGACATTTTTAAGAACATGAAATAAATGCTTATTAATTTAGGCAACTTCTACTCAATGGCATTTTGAGAGGAATTCTTGAAAGAAAAGGAAAAAACTTGGAGTGCAGAAAGAGTTAGTCAAAGGTATTTTTTTAATTTGCCTTCGTTAAATACTATATAACATGCTCTTATTTGAAAAACATCAGTCAAATTTATAGATTCATGATAAATACAGTTGTAATTATAGCTGCCTGAAAATAATTCAGCTGTCACGTTTACCCTGTCAAAGTAAATAACGCTGTCATTTTAGTTGATGTGTGTGACTTGAGTAAACATTTCAAAGCATGAATTTTGAAGTAAGATTTCTTCGCTTGAAACAATTGTTCAAATTAATTTTCCTTCCAACTCTAATTTATTATGCTTATTTTCTTAGTCAGACCAAACTCTTTAACTATTTAACCAAAGCATTTTGAAGTAGATTGTGGGTGCATAAATCATTAATCATACAAAATGCAAACTAAAGCACGTGACCTGCTGACCAAAGAAAAAAATGTGCCATTTGTACTGCTCCATCCTTATAGTTGTAGCACCTTGAAGCACTTCAAACACTTCAAATTTAACCCTATAGCACTCATGCATGGTAGGGAAACAGCATCGCTCCTGTTCCACAAATGAAGTCTGGGGCAAAAATATTTTTCACAATTAAGAAGTGAGTATTATTGACAGGGATTAGACTCGGCTGGATGTGCTTAAGCTGGTCTCAGTGAGGTGGAAAGAGAAACACCAAGAGAGTTTTCTAACTCTGGAATAAATTTCAGCATATATAGGTGGTACAAAAATTCCCAACTGGTGGCAACAGAGAGCATGGCAGTTCACAGTTAGATCTTTTCTTACTGAACCTACAGGGAAACTAAAATGAGGGAAACTGGGTAACTGGTTACTTAATGAAAATATGGAAAATACTACTAGATATTTAAAATACATATATATATATATGCCAAAGGTACTTGGGAAATTCCCACTTTCAAGCTGCTGGTAATTCCACTTTGGATCCCTTCAGTGAACTTAGCATTAGACTCACTGCACTGTCTTCTATTCGTTAGCAGTGCAATACTATCAAAAATACACATTTCAGCAAAGTATTTTGAGAAGTTCTGCTCAATAACAGCTAAAGGACATGACTTTTCAGCATTATGTTCTGGATTAACGAAAAAAATACATCCCACAGTACACTCTCAGCTTTGAAAATCAATCAATTATTTCTTCTGAGGACATGACAACACTGTTAGCATTTCTGACCCAACACTTCTTTGCCTTCAACTCTTCACCTGTTAAATGGGAACAGTGCTCCTTTCCACCTTCACTAAGCATTCGAGGCCTTACATAAGAGGCAGGTGTTAGTACTTAAAAATGACCAGCTAAAACATGTACTTATTTTATGCTTGGCACTTCTGAAAAGGAAAAGAACCTGGGTTTCTCTGATATACATTCATTTTAGACTACACCACTTTTCAGTACTGTAAACGAGAGATAAAAGCAATGAAACTGTACTGACCTTTTCCTCAATGTAGACTCACAGACCTTGACCACCCTGATGACCTCTTTAACAGTACGTCGGAAATCATGCATTCGTGCTGCCACTAGCAGAGCTAGAGAATAAGCAGGGAAAGTCAATGTCAAAAAGTGGAAAAGTTCCTGAAGAAAAGCAGAAAACAGTCAGATAACTATGCCCTCTTTGTCCCTGCCTTCAGCTAAAGAGCTGTAAATGCTTATGCTCAGCTGTGTTCCTGAATACCAGTGATTGACTTGACTTCACAAACTTTTCTTACTACCCAATAAAATTAAGCTGATTGCAAATTGCACCCTGAAAAATTCTACTCTTCAACATTTGGGAAACCATGGTCAGCTGCTTAAAATACAGCACAAGAACATCTCATTGTTCACGTATCTTCATAGTTATCATCTTTTTGGCAGGATTTATTAGTCCCGAATAAAGAGATCTCCAGCAAAACACTGAATCTACTTAAGCTATTACCCCCATGGCTGTCACCACCATCACTGTCTTGCTAGTGCTCAAGTGGTCTCCTGCAAGTGCTCTCTACAGCTGGATAACTAGTACTGGCTGCATTCACATTAGTGTGATTCAGAGCATGAGCTCTGGTTTGAAGCATCACCCCCATTCACCATGCAGTGGCTCAGTGAACAGAACAGTTTTAAGCATGCAAAAAGTGCTTCCTTTCAGAGAAAACTAAACCACAGCTCCACTTCAGGCATGTGTTTAAAGTGCTCCAGTTCCTAATGGGAACATCCAGGGCTGAAGTAACAACTGGTCCTTCAAATGATGTGTGGCACAGACATTTAGGCCAGGGAACCAAACTAAACCCACATGAGCTGCACACTGCATGGATGGATGTAGGGGACTCAGCACCACCTGCTTCAATCTATTGATCCATGTCTGTTGAATCAAGCTACTTGCTTGTGTGGATATAGCCTATGTAGAGAATCAAAGACTAGGCTGGTCTGCCACAGCCCACTCAAATTTTTTTGCAATGTGCAATAAGCAAGTACTATTAACAAAAAGAGGCTAGACATTTCAAGAAGATTGCACAGTCTTGGGTTCCCTAAGGTTTAAGTGCTATTTCTCAGTCCAGTATGCACATGTAAGATCTTTCAAATCAAACAAAGCATGTACATCAACTCTGTGACTGACTACACTCTTGGTTTCTCTGACCTCACTGGCTGGTACTGACTACCTTTTAACCTAGCCCTCACAACCCAGTGTGTTTTTTGTAAGCACTATGACAGCGGTGGATCTTGGAAAAAGATGAAGAAGGAGAGGAAAATAATTTCACAGAACAGGTCAGAGGGTATTTCTTGCATAAGACTCTGTGTAAAGACACAAATCAAAGTGCTTGCACTAATGGTGTCATTTTAGCTGACAAAAAACCTTTTAGCAGCTACAGCTTGCAGAGACTGTGGGCGAGAAAAGCACCAGAAAGGAGGTTAAAAAATCCAAAACATTAAGATACAAAGGATCTGAGCAAGTAACATAGGAGCAAGGGCAAAAATGACATTTGAGTTCCAGAAACTATTTCAATGAAGACCTATATAATCTGTAGGTGCCTGACAGCACGAAACGCAGAGAACATGGCATCACCATGGAAGTGAGAAAGTCCTCACCTCTTCCCAGATACCAGACTCTCCCATCCAACCCGCTGCAGGGGAAATGAAGCACCCAGTGCCTGACATACCTGCCCCGCAGAGCCCGGAGGGCCGGCGGCCGGTGTGCATCCAGTCCCGCTTCATTCTCTGCAACAGCCTGAGGGCCGTCATGGACACCTCGTGGTTCTTATCCCCGAACTCAAGCATGTGTGCAAAACGAGGAATATATAAACACGGATCTGCAATAGAAAGTAAGACGTTAAGACAATCACTTCTAATCCTAACCTTTGATTTGGGAAACGCAGTGCATGAGCAGCAGTAGCGTGGGGCTGTCGTGGTTGGCTTGCTTCACAGCAAACACCACGGACTGTGCTGCTGGGCCAGATCCTCTGATCACTAAGCTTTAGAAACACCTTTTTAGTTAAGTTAAAACAAAATCCTTTCTTGCTTTATAGACGAGAGACCTCTAAAGCACTGCACAGAGTTTTTCTTACATGATTTTCAGGGTCCAAGCTGCACATGCTGACTCCAACACGTGAGCTCCTACTGGTATCAGCGAAATACGCACAAAGCTAAACGTTTGCAAAAGCTTTTGCAGGACGAGGACATGTCTTAGAACCAGAAGTTCTAACATCCCCTGCAAAGTAACAAATAAGGCAACTTGCATGTCTCACCTCACACCCAAGTACAAACTATGCTTCGGAAAAAAACTGCTTAAAATCCCATGTCCCCAACAAAAGCCCACTTACACCATCAAAACTAACCCCAGATCCTTCTCAGGCTCATGTCCCAACAATACAAACCACCGTTTATTACAGATACTAAAGGCACACTCCCTCCATCAGCATAAATTGCTGGAACCCAATTAATGTCAGCAGCGCCATGACAATTTACATTGGAAACGGATCTGCCTCCAGATGTATAAATTTATTTCAAGTGCTGGTGTTGCCAGCTTCAAACTAACCAAAATATGTCAGTATGGATTGTTCTTTGCCTAAACCAATTTATAATTTATCAAACAATCTTGTAAAAGCTGCACTTAACACATGTTTACTCTTATTTGAGGTATCAATTTCTCATTTCCTGCCAGCCTTTTATCATTGGACCGAAAATCCATGATGTATGGTAAATTGTTAACTATCAGTCTCAACTCAATTTCCTTAGCTGATCCCCTATGTGGGCACTTAAACTGATAAAGATGAAAATTCAGCTCAAAACACTGGAACAATCTTAGAGATTTACAATTAATCAAAGCAGTTTCATTTAGCACCAAGTTCTAACAACGATGCCCTGTTGCTATCCGTAATTATGAAGATCACGCCGCAGGTGATTACGCCTGTCAGTCCCGCAGAAGCTTTTAAATGAAAGCATTTATCAAGCAAAAACTTCCAAACACATCTACTCAACCTTGCAGAAACACCAGAGTGCAGTCACCTCCTAAACGTGACCCTAAAAATCATGGAATCATTGAGGTTGGAAAAGACTTTTAAGATCATCGAGTCCAGCCGTTAACCCAGCACTGCCAAGTCCCTCAGAGGTTTAGGAAAGATTAATTGAACCCCGTGACTCTTAAGGGCAGTGGTTCTGTATTTGGAAGTATGATTTTGTAAAACTCTACTCAACAGAAATGGTCAATTCCAAAGTATAGCAACAAAAGAAAAACCTTTTAGAAATGACAGCCTTGAGTTCACACTAGACATTCAAACTTTGGTCTTCACATACAGAAACACACGTGATGCTACAAAGCAATGTTTGGGTTGCTTTCCCATCTCTTCTTACTCCAAGAGGGCCCAGTTCCAGCTCCAGTTCCAGCTCCTCTGGCTGCTGAGCAGAGCAGAGCAGAGCAGAGTGAGGCAATTCAGAGAAAGGCAATTCCCAGCTTCCTCTGCCGAGCGGAGCTTCAGGAGCATTTACACATTTGGGTAGTAGCTGCTCAGACACTTCTGCTGGCATTTGTGCCCCCAGGTCATTTGACAAAACATCGTTAATTTAAATTCTGAAGGTACCAAAGAGTCAGAAAATGAATAATATGCTGGTGGGTTTTAAGTGAAAAGCTTTAAAGAAGCCATAAACTGCTAGGACATAACACTTCCAATACATAAACTAAGTGCAAGGCCAAGGTTAACAGAAACATGCCCTGCAACTATTAAAAAATAAATAAATAATTTTTAAAAAATAGCTATAAAACCCAAACACTTTGCTTTTTTTCCCCTGGGAACTGAAGAAGCCCAGAGGATGCCCTGTTCCCAGGCGAGTTCCCTTTGACTTCAGGGAGATCCTGGGACCAAAAACTTTCCACACCATCGAGCAAGCTCAAGTGGGGCAAACCCCACTGGATCTGCTGGGCGGGGCCTGCGAAGAAGATAGCGATAAAAACGCTATTTTATTTTTTTAAGAAAGGAGTATCTGTTTCTCGGAAGGCTTTCCCTTCTCGTCCTGCCCCAGTTGTGACTTAGAACTTGGGCTTTTAGAAAAATCTGGATACCACACAGTCATTAACCGAAAAACTAAAAACAACCAATCTCGTCAACTGCTTGAAGAGTGGCTTCCCCACTAAAACCGGTAACGGGGCCGGCAGGGCCAGGCAGAGGAGCTGGAGCCCACGGGAACGGGCACAGAGAGAGCCGCCGAGGGGGGTCAGGCCCCGTTCAAACACCCCCGGAAGGCGGGCGGGGACCCAGACCCGCACAACCGGGGCACGACGGCCTCGGGGCTGCGAGAAACGGCGAGGAAAGACCCTGCACCTTCCCTGGGCTTTAAATAATTCCGCCCCGGCCGTGCCCTGGGCAGAGCAGCGCGGCGGCCCAGTCCTCCCTGCGGAGCTGCGCAGTGCGCGGCGTGCCGGCGCCCCCGCACGGGCCGGCCGGGAAGGGCGATGCGCACCCGGGGCCGCCC
>VYZX01001665.1:328639-340396 GCA_013401335.1 Brachypteracias leptosomus | reverse complement strand
GCGCTGAGCCCGGCCGCGCAGCGTAGGGCAGCATCTTGCCGCTGTGAGGGGAGCGCCGAGGGCAGCGCCGCCCGCCCGCCCGCCGCCGAGGAGCCGGGGCGCCCCACAGCCAACAACGCCCCCGACGCGGGCGGGAGGAGCGCAGAGGAGTAGCGCCGTGTGGCGGCGGCCGCCGCAGGGAGAGAAGGAGGAGGAAAGTTGGTGCGAACGGCGGCGGCGGGGCCGCCCGGGAGCGGGACTGCAGAGAGCCGCCGCCTCGCCTCGGCCCGGCGCGGCCGCCGCGGATGTGCCCCCGCCGGGCGGGGAAGGACGGTCGCTGGCAGCGGGGATCGGGCGGCTGGCTGCGCTTCACCCTCGCTGGGCTGCTGCACTCGGAGGATTTCTGGATTGACTCTCGCTCCTGACCCACCGCCTCAGCTGGATTTGTGGGGTTGTGTCGCTGGATTGTGGCTTTTTTTATTTTTCTCTCTTTTTTTGGCCTGTTTTCTTTTTCGCTCCCCGTTCCCCGGGGGAAGGAACTGCCTGGTAGCCCCGCTCGGGTGCCCCGCTGCAGTCGTGGCAGTGCCGTGGAGGCTGGGACCCCCCTCTTGGAGCCAAGGTGAGCGCTGGCACCGATACAGCATCGGCTCTTTCCCCCGGAGAGGTGCGGCGGGCTGGTAACCAAAGAACGCGCACACACCAAAAAAAAAAAAAAATGCAAAAGCCGCCCTGCATCTAGAAGCGTACAAAATATCCAGATAGTGGGACTCGCATTTGGGATTTGTTAGTTCTCTTGCTCATGCCACTGCCCCATGGTTGCCTCAATGGCAAGATCATGAAGTGTTTGACTTTTTTTCTTCTGCTTCCAGAGACCTTAAAGAAGTCCAAAAAGAGTGTGAGGTCAAACGGCAAGGTGCCAGGATGCTATGAGATAGTGCCCCTGTCCCTGAAGAAGAAGATGGCTGCAGAACTTTACCCTGCCAGCACCAACACCAACATCGCAAACAGCAACGCCGCCGCCGCCGCCACCGCTGCCAACAGCAAGAAGAACGCCCTGCAGCTCCAGCAGAGCGCCCAGCCGCCCCCGCCGCCCCAGCTCCAGAACCTCAACAACAACAACTTGGAGAGCGCCAATTGGCAGTCCTTCCACCCCACCCTGCGGGAGAGGTAAGGGCCGGGCCCCGCCGGACCCTCCCCGGGCGGGCGGGACGCAGACGGAGGTGCCCGGGCCCCGTGCACCTGCGCCGAGGCGTGAGGGGCCAGAGCCCCGGGGGCCGCCCGCGGCCGGAGGCTCGGTCGGCTGCGGGACCGGGAGCCGGGTGAGGGGCTGCCCGCGGCTAACGGAGCTTCTCCCCCTCGCTTGCAGGAACGCGCTGATGTTCAATAACGAACTCATGGCTGACGTTCACTTCATCGTGGGCCCGCCAGGGGCATCCAAGAAAGTTCCTGCCCATAAGGTTGGTGCACATAATTTTTTGGCTTTTTAATACTGCGGTGCCTATCGCCTCCCCCCCCCTCCCCCTCACAACTAGGTTCCACTTTTTTTTCTAATTACAGCTCTCGTCTAATCCCAGAAGTAATTCACTATTAAAGCGAGCAGTCTAAGGCAGCCCTTCTGCCTCCACTGCAGCTTTTAACTTTCCCTAAGCGTAGCTCTTATCGAAAGCCAGCACGCTCAGCTATTACCAGTACCAATTACTGAGGCCTCTCTCTCTTTATTTTCCAGTACGTTTTGGCAGTTGGTAGCTCTGTCTTCTACGCTATGTTTTATGGTGATCTCGCAGAGGTCAAATCTGAAATCCATATACCAGATGTGGAACCTGCAGCCTTTCTAATCCTATTAAAGTAAGTGGCCACTACAAGTCTACTAATTACATGGACAGAATCAAAGTAGCTTATAAAATATACATCTCCTAATTGGCATTGTGCAATATGCACTTATTACTGTTTACTTAATGTGCTGACAAATACTGAATGTCAGATTCACTGCCAGCAGAGATGACTATAGATCAATCTTTCATGGCCTATTTTTTTTTTTTCCTATGTAGATATATGTATAGTGATGAAATAGACCTGGAAGCAGACACAGTTCTGGCTACGCTGTATGCTGCCAAGAAGTACATCGTGCCGGCCCTAGCAAAGGCTTGCGTCAATTTTCTGGAGACCAGTTTAGAAGCGAAGAACGCTTGTGTCCTGCTGTCTCAGAGCAGGCTCTTCGAGGAGCCAGAGCTGACGCAGCGCTGCTGGGAAGTGATTGATGCTCAGGCAGAAATGGCACTGAAGTCAGAGGGCTTCTGTGAGATAGATCAACAAACACTAGAGATCATTGTGACCCGGGAGGCACTCAACACCAAGGAAGTGGTAGTTTTCGAGGCCGTTCTAAACTGGGCAGAGGCCGAATGCAAAAGGCAAGGGCTGCCAGTGACGCCGCGCAACAAGAGGAATGTATTAGGGAAAGCTTTGTACTTGGTGCGGATTCCAACCATGACTTTGGAAGAGTTTGCCAACGGAGCTGCCCAGTCCGACATCCTCACCCTCGAGGAAACTCACAACATATTCCTGTGGTACACGGCCGCAAACAAACCCAAACTAGAGTTTCCTCTGACAAAAAGAAAAGGACTCGTACCTCAGCGATGCCATCGGTTTCAGTCATCTGCATACCGCAGCAACCAGTGGAGGTACCGAGGGCGATGTGACAGTATTCAGTTTGCCGTAGACAAACGGATATTTATAGCAGGACTGGGGCTGTATGGGTCGAGCTGTGGCAAAGCTGAATACAGCGTCAAAATCGAACTGAAGCGCTTAGGAGTTGTCCTTGCTCAGAATCTGACAAAGTTTACCTCCGACGGCTCCAGTAACACTTTCTCTGTGTGGTTTGAACACCCTGTGCAGGTTGAGCAAGACACGTTTTACAATGTAAGTGCTATTCTGGACGGGAACGAACTCAGTTACTTTGGGCAAGAGGGAATGACTGAAGTGCAGTGCGGGAAAGTGACCTTCCAGTTCCAGTGCTCCTCGGACAGTACTAATGGAACTGGAGTACAAGGAGGACAAATACCTGAGCTCATTTTCTATGCATGATGCATTTCACCTTGATTGTATTCCAATACTGCAATGATGCACATTAAGGGATTTTTCAGTTTTACTACGAACTCTGCAGCAGTATGGAATGTTACGCTACTTACCTATCTGCTACATCAGGCTATACAAATAAGTGAAGGAATGCTCTTGAATTTAATCTTATTTTATTTATTCATAAGCTATTTGACTTAATTATTAAGACTGCAACAAGCAGAAAAATGTTAAATTTCGCACGTACTGTGCATTTATTTTGTATATAGATAACTAACTTGCAGACTGCAGCTGACTTAAACAGAATGTTCTAAACTAGAGCAGTTTATGATTCTGTGAAATATAAAACATTTTTACTTGCCCTAAATCCTGTGTACTTGATCATTGCTGATCTTACGGCTTGTGTCTGTTAATTCATCTACAGTACAGTTAACAGGGGTGATGCAGTCTGTGCTCTGCATGCATCTACACAGGGGTTTAGCTATCACTGCACGTGCAAAGGTTCCCTTGCATGGTAACTGAGACTATCCATCAACAGCCTTTATTTTCCCTCAGGAAAAAGGGAGCTGACATATGCAGAAGCTCAGGGATTTTTATGTGTTGCTTATGTGTAGTGTAATCAAAGTTGATCAAAATCATCCTGTGGTTACATGTGAAAGCTTCTAATGCCCTTTCACACGCATCATCTGCATTAACCTCCAGCCTGCCCAGCAAACAGCAACACTGACACTTGTACCTGTCAAACTGCACCCTGCTTGAACAGCCTGAGTCAAGACATACAGATGAAGCTTAATGCAGCGACAGGTTTCATCACAAGATTTAGCCCAGAGCTGTAATACTAGCAGACACTATCTAAATACACGTCCCATCCTCACATTCAGGAGCAGATATTAGAGAAATACTTGCAATATGGTCTTTAAGTTCACTCAAAATTACTAATTGGAAATAAGCCACTTTAAAAGCTGCTGTATCTTACCTCCCCCTCTATTTTTTTTTTCTACAAACATAGTCCCATCCACCATCAACAGTCATTTTATAGCTAGTACCCTGAACTTCTCCCAAAGAGCAATAGAAGCAGGTATTTTTCTCAAGTGTCTGACAATCATTACAGATGAGCCAATTAGAAATACTATTTTTCTCTAAATCTCTTCTCATGGAATACTCAAACAGCAGTCTAAACCAGTATTTTTCTCCACATATGACAAGTACCCCTACATTTCATATAGAAGGGTTTTCTGTTTGCCTTTTCCTAAGCTGCGTTAATTTTCACCTTGAAACTAAGCTGCAATACAAGCCTGTTCTCTCTTAAAGTAATGAAAAATAAGGTGGTAACTGAATTATGGAGAACAAGAACTTTTTAGCAGACATGGAGCTGTGCTAACAAAGGCAGCACACCACCATGGCTGAAAGTGGCAGCACACAGCTATCTGGATGCTGTTCTGACCGCTCAATACGTAAGCTACTGGTCTTGCTGCAAAGGCTGGTGGTTCTGTGCCCAGCTGAGTGCATCTGAAGGGGTGTGTGTGTGGTGTTCTTGAACACAAAGTGCATCTGATTCCCTTCGTACAGATAAAGGAGAGTGGGAGTCAGAGCGGGTAAAGATACAGAAAGAAAATTCCTACACAGGTGGGCAACAGTCACAAGACCTCTCTATGAACACACTCTTAGCTGGAATTGGCAGAAATCCCCTGTCTTGAAAGCTACAGCCTAGACAATAGCTTTTTTTTACACCACTTCAACAGGTTAAAACCCACCTCCCTATCACTGTTAGGATTTCAGTGATGACTTTCTCATTAAAAAGTTATTCACATGCTTGGAAAAAGTAGCTCCTCATTTTCCATCAAGCCCCTTCTATTTCAAGCACTGAACACTTCAGCTCCAGATGATGGACAGATAGTAAATCTGGCAAATACTTATCAAATGTTGCATCTCTGTGGAACTGAAGTGTGACAGGCCTGTGCAAGCTTGTAGATGCACACAAATTTGTTTTACATCAGCCCATTGTCTTAGCACAGACTAAACTACTCCTGGAAAAAGCAACAAAATTATTTGTAAAAGCAAACAGCATCTAGCTTCCAAAAGCCTCTTACATAAAGACCAGGCTCTCAGTCAGCAAAGCTCTTCTGCCTGGATTGATTCCAGTTTCATTTTTAAGTTACTGCTTTGGTATTTGCAAACAAATCTATGTATATATACACACATACATATATATTCTTGTCAAGTAACCATGTAGAAAATAAATACTCGAAAGTCAACTCATAAAATAAATACCTATGGCTGGAGCATTTATGCAGAGTTCTCTGGCCAACAGAAGGAAAGTTTTTCCCAGCACATAGACATTCACCTATTAAGAGACAAAAAAACCCATTATTTAAATCTTAAACCACAAATGTTTTTAATAGAACATTTATATGGAAAGGAATAATAAAAAAAAAACACTTTTGAAATCTTAACCTGCTTAAAAAAAAATAATTCCATTAAAGTAATACAAGCAATATTCATAGGTATAGAATAATACTTGGTGCTTGTCAAAAGGTGCGCAAATTAGCATCGTAAATTAAAGTTTATGCTGTAAATCATAAGTTTCTACTGAAAAAACGTCTCTAAGAAGTTATTCATTACACTCTTCAGTGGGCTCAGTGTCACTCAATAGTACTTGGACAATTTTTCAGTAGTCGCCTAACATCTTAAAGCACTAAATAGACTTTAATATAATATCAGTATATATAACATGCCATTTATCTTGTAACATAAAAAACCCGAGCAAATCCTCACAAGTTAGTGCAAATTTCAGCTCTGCATGATCATGTGAAATGAGATAATTAAGCATTGCACAAGCACAGACCAAACTTTTCCACCAAAGCAAGGAGTGGTGCTATATGCCCCAAGGGTTATTTGTCATTTCTTACTGCTTGGACATTGTTCCAGATCATACTACATTACAAAACAATAAATAAATTCAGGAAAAAACAAACCACACCAAACCTGCTAAAGAGCCAGGGACAGAGCCCTGCTCCCTTCCCTCACTGTTGCGCTCAGGAGGATGTAAACTGAAGGGGGGAGTTACTCTTCCTACTCTGATTTGCAATTTATAGCATAGGCAACTACATTTGTGTTTTAACAGTCTGAGGAAGTTTTCTTTCACTATCTTAAGATGTGTTTTTTGTGGTCAGCAAGAAAGGCAGGATATACAGCAGTTCCCAATCAGTCCCAAACATTCCCACGAAGCTCCATGAACACCTTGCTCCCCTAAGGCATATGTGAAGGTCAAAGTTAGTATAAAATACTCCATCCTCCTACACTCCAAACAAATAGTTTGGGTTTGTTGTTTAAGATAGTACTGCTCCACTGTTTTTAGGTAACAGAACTGCCCCTCTCTTTCATATGCCAAGACAGTGAAGGCGTTTACTAAGCAGTTACACAACTGAGTTGTTGATTATGTAGGAGCCCATGGAAATAAAAAAATCCTCTAAGTATACTCTCTTTCAGTTTCATAAAAGAGCTTTACCAACATTAGTTTAAAAGCAACCTTTCCTCTTCAAGTATATAGGTGCTTCTACCAAGCTAGTGAAAATAAATATATATTTAAACAAACAAACAAAAGAATGCCAAAACATTTTCACACAGCGCTTCATTTTTTTTTTAATGTGAAAATGTTCTTAATGTGAATTTTCCTCAAATTTTAAAAATGAGAACATCAAAGAATGATCATGTATCCTGAAAGTGACTGCACAGTCAAGTGTATATGATACAGTGGTAATTCATTCCATATTTAGTGGAAAGTGTTGAATATATTCCATGCTGTGTCTGACTAATGGCTGGACTGGCCTAGAAGATACGGAAGTATAGTCTTAGATTTTACTGTCCTTTTTTTCCCTGAAATACCAGACATAGAAATACTATTCTATGGGGAGTGAACAAAATATACCCTTTGAGTAAGACGCATATTCCTTGGGAAATAAGTCACTGAACTTTATAAAGAAAACTATGAACCTACAGAACCTGGCAATTCATACAGGAGTTTGAGAGCTTTGACTTTCCATAAGCCAGAGACAGAACTGACATTACTATAGCAAAATATCTACTGTGTTTCAGTTGGCTTTAGACGCTCTAGATTCACTGCAGGCTTGGAATGGCTTGTTTTGACGTTTTGTCTAAAAAATATTAACATAAAGAGTGGGGGTTTGGCTGTAGTTTCAGCCTTCTAAGTTGGCCAACCCAGTTACTATAATTCTTAAACCTCATCACTTAGATCTTGTTCTGCAAGGACGATTTCACTGCACAAATCAATAAAGTTACTTCAGTGGAGCCAAGCACATAACGAAGTTTCCATCAGAGGCTTCACAAACTCTACTTCTTCCATTTTAGTTTAGAAAAAAAAAAACCACCCTCAAATTCAGACAAGTGTTTCTCCTTCTGGCTTTTTTTTGTCACAGCATCCAAATACATGATGTTTGTTCCCCCATGCCACTAAAGAACTCCTCCCAAGCAAACTTTCCATAAATGCTATCATCAAAGAGCAAATAAATATGAAGAAGCATAAAGAAGGAGGTTTTTCTTACTGAGGTTCCAACAATCAAAGTGGGTGCCAAATTAAAGTAAAGACAAATGCATAATAAAATTGCTCGATGACTGTTTATCCTCCTCTCCTTGGCCTAACTAAAAGTCTCTGGATCCATGGACTGTTTGAGAAGTAATGTACTTAATTCTAACTTGCTTTTCCACTTCATCCACATCATCAGTGTTTTATGACCAACTTCAAGGTGTAGGCAGTGTACTTACACAAAATAATAAATTTAAATAGAAATGGTACATCAGGGAATTTCTTTCTTTTGATCACAGGTACATTTATTTGCAGCTTCTGTTAACTACCAGTTTAGAAAGAAACTATAATATACAGTGAATTATGTACTCTAGATTGTTTCCTTCTTGAAGCTCACACGTTTTTAATGCCAGTGTAAAGTCACAAAAAGAATCCAGAATATGTAATTGCTTCCAGTTTTCCTGGCAAAACAGTAGGAAAAGAGACTTCAAGCCATCTCAAACAACATGCTTCTCATCTTTAAAAGTTACCAGATATTCACAGGTTCTGGGATATTTCTCATAAATGGGAAATAAAAGATGGCATAAAGCTCACCCAAAATCTGTAATGACATCAAAATGCCAAAACATGATATTTAAGAATTTCTGGATTTAGTGGAAGAAGGCCTTCTCACTAAAATTTTATGTCACTGTCACTTATTTCCACTATTGCTCACACCCGCGCACACACACATGCTGTGACAGATGAGATATGGTATCTAATAGGCACATAGATAGTCTTTCTTTACTCTCATCATTTGTATGGTTTTTTGCACTCCATTAAGCTTAGAAAATTAAGAGAATTCATTTAGAGGACTACTTTAATTTCTAGTTCTTTCTTCATTAAGAACTTCTTATAAAAATTCATATACTCCAATCCATCAAAAGCTTAATGCTCCAGATTTAGAACCGTAAGACATTTGCATTCATAAAACCTAATTTTATATGAGCCCTTAGAATGGTGAGCAAACAAAAATGCCCTTCTAAAAGGATGTTTCTAGCTTAGACTTCAAATTAGTGAAGCTTTAAGGCTTACCACATCAACTTCGTCCTCTTTCCCCCCCCTCTTAATTTAAAAGGATCACACTGAAAACCAGCATTTTCCCCAAACTCTCCTCAATCAAAATTGTGAAAGTGTAACAATTGTTTTATAGACTTTCATAAGACTTGTGCTCTTTAGTTGTGTATTTTCATCAGATATTAAAATTTCCTTAAACTTGATGCAATCACTAAGCTTGAGCACCAACACCTACTACAACAGAGAAGTCAACCTCCATCAGAGGGGATATTTTAAAATATCCGCATACCCTACTGGTTTTTATCATATTATTTTACATTCAGTTATATTTAACAGACAAAGTTTACAAACATATGGATCTGCCACAGAGCTTTTTTTTTTTTTTAAAACCAACTAGATTGTTCAGCAGCAAGACATATTTCAAACAAAAAGTATGTGCTCATCATGGCACTGCAAAACCACCTGTGATTTTACCCTGAAGTTTTTACAGGAGAACTTCAGATTCTCTAAGATGTTATCCTTTACCAATAGTTAATTTCTGCTCTTGTTACAGAACACTTTATATTAGTTAAAAGGGGCATTTGGAGAAGGAATGCTTCCAATTGTTCAGTTACATCTTTATAGAAAGATCCTTCTACTTATTATACTCTTTGTCCTTCACAGTATTTTTTGGAGACGGTCTTTTCATTTCACATCTGTCAGTCATCAGATGCTGATTTCAAAGGGACACTTCCACAGGGACTCTTACCCTTTCATAATTTCCTCTTGCTTTCACATCATGCCTGATGTGTTCATAAATACCAATATACTTCCACTTTTAGAAATAAAAACAAATACCTCATTTCCAGTAACATAGGAATTCAGCTGTTCATCAGTCTAACACCTTTCCAGAATTTTAAACTCTGGGAAACAGAGAATCTCCCATTCATACAGTTACTGGGTCACTTTATCTTCTGGACAATAGCAAAAAAAAAAAAGCTGCAATCATTGAATGAAAGTTTTTGTTTGACTACAAGTTCCATAAATTTATGAATCAATACTCTTTCACTAAAAGCAATTTCCAAAAAAGGCTTTTCAAAGACTGAAAAAGATTACAAATGGTGACAGTGGTGAAGGTATTCTGTCTTTTAGAAAGACAAAGACCGGGCAGTTGGAACACGATGAGAATTCACACTGTGAAACATCCATGGCTGCTTGCCTAAATAATTAAGCAAGCATGAAAAGCAAATGAGTTTTTAAGGAGAGTGTCTGTTGCTGGGGAAAGAGGCACCTGTGGTTATTTGATTCATTATTAACATTTCTAGTATAGTAATGCCTGAAGGTCCCAACCAGGTTGTTTAAATTAACTCAATCAACATAGCAATTTGCATAGGGGCAACAAAGGCAAATGCAGTCAACATATTAATAAACTTTAAATGAACAGAGGGTATTAAAAACTTAAGCAAATTAGTATAGTCTTTAAAAAATACTCTATTTTACCCTTCTCCACGCAGTATACTGAAATTTCTTATTTTTTGGATCCACAGTGCAAGTAGAACATTACATTTAAACCTTAAAAGACAATACACAAAACTACAAACATCTACCAAACCCAGCTTGTCAGGCTGCAGTTCAAAAAGAGACACAAATCAGAATTAAGCAGCTTCCTCTCATGCTATGCTTTAAAGCGTTGCCTTCAGTCTAGGGACTCCAAAGGGAGAGTCTACTTTTGCTAATCACCTCTGTGGTAGTCGCAGCATTCCCCCTCCAACACCACAGCAGTACAATAAACCATTATCATTCTATCTATGCAAGGAAGTCAAAGAGTAATTTGTGACAAGCAGAGAGGAATCAGGGAGGCCAATGTTGCCTTTAGAAGAAATAAATAAAAGCAAGTGTCCAAAAATAACTCGCAATAAAAATCCTTCTGGTCAAGAAACTATTGTTACTTGGCTAGAGAAATTGAAGATGAAGAAAGAGGGGTTCAGAGTTGCATTTTGAAGTAGAAGAGAGACCGAAGCAGGATTAGACCAAGCCAGTACTAGTTACTGATTTTCATCTTTGCACATCCTCTTCCCTTATCTAGAACCACAGTATAGTTCAGGCTGGAACGGATCTCAGCAGGTCTCCAGCCCAACCTCCTGCTCAGAGCAGGGTCAGCTACAAGAATAGACCAGGTTGCTCAGGATCCTGAAAACCTTGATGGACAGAAACTTCAAAACTGCTCTGAACAACCTGTTTCAAAGCTTGGCTGTCCTAAGAAAAACCTTTTCTTGATATCAAGTCAAAATATCTCATTTTAATTAATTATGTCCGTGGCTGCTAATCCTCCTGCTGCGCACTCCTATGAAGAGCCTGGCTCTTCAGTAAGCATTAGCCTTATTTAACAGCAGGACACACTAAATATTATATTCTACTAGGCTGAAATTGGAGATCAAAGCACAGCCAACACCTCTTCCCAAAGTCTTTTATGACCAAATTGCAAAGACCATGACACTGGAGATTACAGGAGACTAAAAAAGAAACTGCCATTTCCGAGGATGAGAAAAGCAGCATTTCACCACATTGAGATCAAAACTCCAGCCAAATAATTCTCCAGGTGCAAGGAATGACATGCTCTGGAACAGATGAGCAACCCTAAACTGTTCAAAAGTTGGGCCAAGGCTAGACAAGCTCCACAACTCTCATAAACAAGCAAAGCCTGTCACTTAGATTGGACTAACAAAAAAGCAAACAAAAGGCCTGATTACAGACCTCTCTAAAGACTGTATTTGCAAGTAAAATGCAGTATCTGAAGATATAAGCAAGTACTTTCCCTGTCAGAGACTGATGACTGATGGTCCTTCCAACTCAATCAACATGCAGCATGGCTGCTCTGCACGAGGAAGGAGACTGATTTGTAGCAGTGGTCTGGACATTTTCAGTTCATTTCAGATAATGCTTTAAAGTCTAAATGTACCAGAGGCATACTGAATCTGACACCACTTTCAACAGGAGGAGGTTTTTAAGACATAGGATGTATTTTACCTGAAGAAAAGATGGGAGAAAAAAAATATAAAAGAAATTGCCTTTTCAATTAAAAAAAAAAAAAAAAAAAAAACCATTTTGGTTTTTTCAAAAAAAACAAC
>VYZX01001665.1:268213-328450 GCA_013401335.1 Brachypteracias leptosomus | reverse complement strand
AGTATATTTCACTCTAGGTGACAGCTTTTTTTTTTTTTCTCCTTTAAATTTTTTTTTTTTTTTGATGGGGAACAGGAGATCAAATCCCAAAGCAACTCAGTAGAGACAAGAGGAGAGGCTGTACAAGAGGTACAGACCAGAGCCTAAGAAGCCACGCTTCTGATTTTCCCTGCACAGCACCCGCCCCCCCCCGCCTTTTTTTTAAGGCTAAAACAGAACAACAAGAGAGGAAGAACACAAATATGATAGATCTTTTTCACAGGCTTTCATTTATCTTTTTTGCTGGTAGCTAGAATTATAAAGCTTAATTTTCGTTTTGCTTTTAGATGAAGCAATACATGGAATGCTGTTATCCTTTTTTCCCCTCCTCAAATGCACTGAAATCTATTTCAAGGTGGTCTGTAATTCAGTCAATACCCTCCATGAAGACATATCATAACGATGTTTCAGTTGGTAACTTTCTTAATCCCTGCAGTCTGATGATTAGCAGTCCTGCAGGTCCCTTCACCTCCCACAGCAACTGAGCTGCATCAAGCAGAAAGTTCTGAAGAAAAGTCTCAAAATTTGCTATTTGTATCTAAGCAAGAGTTGGCAAGGTCTGCAGTAGCTTATCTTTTAGACTTCTGGATGTGATTTTTATTTTTTTTAATATAAAATTGACACCTTTCTCATTTTACCAAGAAAAAAGTTACCTGGACCAATATGAAGTATTTTATACAGATGAGCCTGAACAAGTTAATTTTTTTGAAGATAATACCACTGCCACTACTACCACCGCCATCAACTTTTCTTTAATGACATTCACATCCCAACTTCAGGATGGGAGAGCTGTCCTTGCAAAAGAATCACTTCAAGGTAATACAGAAAAATCTAATAAACTTAACTGCTTTTCAATTTTAGGCACATGATTTGTGGGCAAAGGCTGATGAGGTACTGAAGTTTTCTGCCTGGGTCATAAATGTTTTACCACCGACTTGGTGGTGGTTTAGTTTTTTGGGTTTGATTTTTAAAACAAATTCAGGGTAGGGGAGCAATCAAGCTAGGACATGAAAAGCTCATTTATATGTTCTTAAACAGGACTTTCACACAGTTAAATACATAAATACACATCACGATACTGATATTTTGCATTTTCTCTATTTCTGGGGTTGGCTATTTCCCTACTACTAATCTATTTCTGTCTCTCCCATCTATCTCTTCAGTTATCCCTCTANTGCGTGAAAAAAAATAGGGAGAAAAAAAAAAAAAAAAAATTTCCCTTTTAAATTAAAAAAAAAAAAAAAAAAAAGACATTTTGGCTTTTTCCAAAATGACAGCAATTTTAAAGCTCCAAAATCTATTATGAAATGTAGCAGTTCTCCAGTGGAACAAGACAAACTCCCACATCTCAGTCATTGGCATAGAGGAAAACTGATATGACTTTTTAGACTGCCATTAACAGTGAAAATTAGTCTCCTCTATTGCTAAGTTTTAGTAGCATAATACTACTCNTTTTTTTTAATATAAAATTGACACCTTTCTCATTTTACCAAGAAAAAAGTTACCTGGACCAATATGAAGTATTTTATACAGATGAGCCTGAACAAGTTAATTTTTTTGAAGATAATACCACTGCCACTACTACCACCGCCATCAACTTTTCTTTAATGACATTCACATCCCAACTTCAGGATGGGAGAGCTGTCCTTGCAAAAGAATCACTTCAAGGTAATACAGAAAAATCTAATAAACTTAACTGCTTTTCAATTTTAGGCACATGATTTGTGGGCAAAGGCTGATGAGGTACTGAAGTTTTCTGCCTGGGTCATAAATGTTTTACCACCGAGTTGGTGGTGGTTTAGTTTTTTGGGTTTGATTTTTAAAACAAATTCAGGGTAGGGGAGCAATCAAGCTAGGACATGAAAAGCTCATTTATATGTTCTTAAACAGGACTTTCACACAGTTAAATACATAAATACACATCACGATACTGATATTTTGCATTTTCTCTATTTCTGGGGTTGGCTATTTCCCTACTACTAATCTATTTCTGTCTCTCCCATCTATCTCTTCAGTTATCCCTCTATAATCTTTTGCTCCTCATATGCCCCATCTCAACACCTTTTCTGGTTGGAATGTCTTGAGGGCAAAAAACAAATCATTCTATCTTTCTTGTCTGTTCCTGCTGACAATATATCTTTGTTCTTTTCCACAATATCTCATTCTCCTTCACATTGTGTGATTATTCTTCATATTACTGTGATCATTCTATTTCATAACAATCACTGTGAAAAATCACTTGTGTTTAGAAGAAAATTAACCTCCCATTCCACACATGCAGTATTTGGTTATAAGTAATCAAAATAATTCAGTAAGAATTTAGGAAAGAGAAATAAGTTACTAATTTTAAGAATTAAAGATTCATTTGATTATTGCAATTCCAGCAGATTGCTTCAAGCAATAAATAGTCTTCAGAGAGATGCCATTTACCAAGACAGCTGGGAGGACAAAAATAGATGCAACTAACCTACTCACATTGTATGTAAAACAGTTGTAACACAGAGAATGAGGGTAAGACAACATATGTCAGTAGAGCTTTCTATTTCCATATACAGAGCAAGTACGTATTTCTCTCAAAATACATTTTATAAGACACGTCTCTGTAGTGCACTAATCCATTTACACAGTATTACCTACCAAAAAGTTATTTCTGTCTTCAACAACTGTTGTTTTAAAAATGTGTAACGTCTGACCCTGTGCCACTGCAGTGACTCTGAATCCTGACAAAAGGACCATGATAACTCTCAGTACATTATTTGCAAAATTAAAAGCAAAAAAACATATTTGTTTGACATTCAGTTTCACTGAACAATTTTTCTGATATACAAACCCAGTGGTTTTCCAATTTGGTATTTTTAGAGACAAATTAAAACATCCCAAGTAGCCCACGCTGACAGCTCTTTGCTTGCAATTTAAATTTAACATTTCAACAAAAGTTTGAAACAAAAATGATACAATACCTGAAGAAGGTCACTGAGGTCAAGTAACATGTCTGTGAAGAAGTCAAGGAATGTGCAGGCTTGTTGAATGTGACAGCATTTATTCATTTCATTAGCAAAACAAAAAGGAAGAAACAAACCCAGGTTTAACTCTCAAAGAAACCAGGTAAGGACTAGGTACTTGGATGCATCACTTCTGCTGACAGCCAGCATCCAGCTCACAGTTCAGATCCCCACAAAGTCCTGCCAGCACCTCCTGCATTTACTGCACAAGTTGTCTACATGGAGTGATGGTCTCAAAGAACAAGCCAACGACTTGTGTGACTTAAAATACTCACCATATACTGCAGGCTAAGACACAATGATAACAAAAAACTGTAATAGCCACAAGATAGAATATTCTTATTACACTTCATTTAAGAACATAAAGCATCACCAGTCTCCTACAGCAGCTCAGGAGCCCAGGATCCCAGAAAAACAAATGGAAGAGGAAACTAAGAAAACAGCAATAAGTTTCTTTTATCCTCTTCCATGAAGACCTGCCAGAGAGCTGGGAAGTGAAAGCTGCTTTGGCTACTCCCTTCTCTAACTGAGCAAGTCACCTGTTACCTTTGAGTTTTCACTCCCTCCACTATATCCTATGCTGCTGCAAAGTATTAGGTCACACTCTACTACTCATTGTGGACAAACTTGAAATGCATAAGAGCCAAAACCAAGACAAAAATCACTAGAAGCTGCCATTAGATTTCACTGAAAGTAAGCACACTTAAAATATATTGTCTTAAACAAAAGGAAAAAACCCCACTATCAAGTCTAAGGTGCAAAGGTAGCCTTCTCCCTGCTATCAGAATAACAAACACAAGCTGGATCTCCTATCAGCTACTCAGGTGTGGCTTACATATCATAAAAGGGTTCCAGTTTTACCATTAAAAGGAGTGTCAAAGTGTGAGAGGACAGAGCACATGTGAGGCAGGCAAAGAAAACACGTGTGTGGGGGTGTATGAGCCTTTGTGTGTGTAGCAATGTGTTAAGAAATCAGTATTAAAAAAATGTAGGGACATCAGCACAGTTTTGTACATTGTGATAATGCAAGAATTAGCCCATGTTCTTCTTAAAGTATGCCAGAGCAATATAGTACATGTTTTTCCTAAATATTATCAGCCATGGAAGGAGAATAATTCAGATAATGCAATCAGTTTATATATAAACATTTGGCTCACTAAGGATTTTTTATCCTTGAGCATTTCTATACTTAATTTGCATTTGAAATTGTATGAATTTAGTACTCCAAATTTGTTACAAAATTCAATACATTATGTTAATGTTTGGGGAAAGTTAATTTTAGCATTAAAAAAACACAACATAGATGGATATTTAATTAGCTGAAAACTCAGTATGTCTCTGAAAAAATCCAAAATCCATTATAGATAGTATTATGCAAGACATTAAAGTAATCTTATATTTTAATACAGTAAGGAATTGCTAACAAAAACAATCTGTAAAATATACAGCTCATAAATCTCCATAGAACAATACTGAATTCAATGCAACTTTTTGGACCAAGTAGTGAGAAAGGAGAAAATGGGAAGACTAACAATGCAATTGTCAAGGAACCATAATAATTGTCAGCTCAAGCAGATCTAGGAAGAAACTATTACAACAATTTTATACTCGAGAAATGTTCTAGGTCTGAAAATGTTCCTAGCTTGGTACTGACTTGAAGTGTCTGGTTATTCTATGCCCCTTCAGAGATACCTTCACCATTGAGATAAACTAAAATGATCACTCATGCTTGATAGATTTAATCACAATTTAGGAAAAAAGACCAAAACACACCAAACCTAAAAAAACACACACACACAAGAAAAAAGCTGCTTATAGGCTATTGAAGCATCGAAGTGACTAACTGAGTGGTCCTGGAGTTTATCTGATGTCACTGGAGACAGAGGATGAGTAGAAAGAGCAGC
Source organism: Brachypteracias leptosomus (assembly GCA_013401335.1). Classification (NCBI taxonomy): domain Eukaryota; kingdom Metazoa; phylum Chordata; class Aves; order Coraciiformes; family Brachypteraciidae; genus Brachypteracias; species Brachypteracias leptosomus. The sequence continues at coordinate 323,505 of VYZX01001665.1, read as the reverse complement.
ATCGGTGCCAAACACTAATTCATAAAATCATAAAATTGTTTGGGTTGCAAGGGATCTCAGAGATCATCTAGTTCCAACCCCCCTGCCATGGCAGGGACACCTCCCACTAGACCAGGTTGCTCAAGGCCCCATCCAGCCTGGCCTTGAACACCTCCAGGGATGGAGTATCCATAGCCCTGCTGGGCAACCTGTTCCAGTGTCTCACCACCCTCAGAGCAAAGAATATCCTTCTAATTTCCAACCTAAATCTCCCCTCTTCCAGTTTGAACCCATTACCCCTTGTCCTATCACTGCAGGCCTTTGTGAAAAGTCCCTCTCCAGCCTTCTTGTAGGCCCCTTCGGATACTGGAAGGCTGCAATAAGGTCTCCTGGAGCCTTCTCCTCTGCAGGCTGAACAAGCCCAATTCTCTCAGTCTGTCTTCATAGGAGAGGTGTTCCAGCCCTCTAATCATCTTTGTAGCCCTCCTCTGGACCCTCTCCAAAGGTCCATGTCCTTCTTGTGCTGGGGGCTCCAGAGCTGGATGCCGCACTCCAGGTGGGGTCTCACAAGAGCGGAGGAGGAGGGCAATTCAGACTTTAGATGATCCAGGGAGCAACTTTTCTAGNTCAGGAGAACATACAACAACAGCTGAAAACAGCAGATAATACTTAATATGTATTCAAAAATTATACAATCGTAAGATAAATGTTTTCTTTGAGGCTGAAAGAAAACAATGATAATTTTATATAGAGACTGCTAGCACATGGAAAAGTTCTCAAAGGGATAGAAAGCTACTGATATTGTAGATATACACATAATAGACAAACTCAAGGGGACTTAGGTTATAGATGCACCCAATTTAAAAAAAAAGGAAAAGAAAAAGGAAAAAAAGTGTTAACCATTTCAACTGCTTTTCCTTCACTGATCATGCTTTAAACTGATTTCACCAAGGTATGCAATTGACTGTCCATCACTAAAATCTTTTAAATCAAAATGAGATGAGTCTAAAGGCTTTACTTCAAAAGATTTAAATCAAGGGAATCCTATGACCAGCGTGATGCAAGAGGTCAGATCGAGTGGCCAGAACGCTCCCTTTCTGTCTTTATAATCTAGTAATCTGTGAATAATGTGGGAGCACCATGAATCACAGCAATAATAACCTCATTCCAGAGGAAACAAAAGTTCATGATGAAATGAATAGAACTGGAAACCTAAAACCAAAAATAGGAAAACAAGCATGCATTTGTCCTCCAGACAGACCTACATTTTATATATTCCAGCAATCCTAAAGTACTTATATGCAGTGAATCCCCTTGGTTTTCAGTATTAACATTTAGCAGGAGGCAAAACTGCAGTTTGTCAAAGTTATTTATAGAGATGCAGGAATAAATTGTGGAAGATGCTTTTAAAATAACAACTGTCATTTACAATAGAGTCCTTCCTCCTCCTAAAAAAATAATTAAAGAAAATAATAGTAATAATTCTTTATTTTAGTGTCTGACAACCTATAATAATCAGAAACCCTTCAGATTATTTCATGCTACTGTGTCAAAATTCTTCCATTACATAGCATGTCATATCTGGGAAATACAGGCACAAAAAAGCATCATGGAAAAGACAGAGTCCAGTACTTGGTTTAGTTAGTTTTCGTAAATCACCCTCAGAACATTTTTTACTTATTTTTACAAGTTTACTACAAAATCAGCCATACCACAGCAAGGGGACTAATGCCAAGGAATGGTGACTGCAAGCCACTCAGCAGAAATTTGACATCCCTAAGAGCTGTGCTGTCCACTAATGAAGTGTTACCTTTTTTCAGTTGAAGCTAAAATGCTTTCTAACAAAAACTAAAACCAGATCCGTTAAATATATAAAATATTTAAACATAAAGTCACTCTCTGTACTCAACAAGAGCAATTCAGCTGGCTGCAAACAAAAAAAGCAAAGCTGAAGAGAAAATCTGACTAAAAAGCAAACCAAAAAATTCTGAACATGAAAATGAATTCCATTTAGAACTTGAGAAAAATTAAGTACTTGCAATTTCAATGTTATGGTACTGTATAAGCAACATAAGAGATATGAACTTCCCAGAAGCACTTACAATAACAAACACATGGAGATAAGACAAAAGGGAGGGTGAACACAGAAGTGGAGTGATACCAGGGTGAAAAACTAATGACAGCATTTGGCTGGCCCTGAACCTGGTTTTCTACCTTTCAGTTCAACACCCAATTGACAAAATTCCCTTTCCATATATTCATACACCAAGTGATTTCTGATTATGACTTATCACAATTATATCTCTTCTGAGTTAAACTTCCACCATTTTAATTATCAATTAATTAAAACTGATTGGCAGCACTAATTGTTTAAAATAAACATTTCTCTTCCCAATGACACAACTAAAATGACTAGAAAATAATAATCAAACCCAATTCTTCTGTAGAAAACTCCCTTATGATAGCTCCAATAAATGCTTTGCCTTGAGTCTGAAGTCCTAAAGAGCCAGATTCCAAAGTTTCTTAAGTTTGCAATTTCATCTGTGCAAAGAAGCCCACATAGCACAGGCTGCACCCAAGTATACAAATAAAACCAGCATTTTTAAAATCCAACTGGTAGGCACAAATGCCATTTTAAAAAAAAGCTACTTTTGTGTAGGTTAAGATATGATAAAAAGAATTGCATTTTGGTCTGGTTTTTTTTTTTTCCTTCTTTGCACACAGCTGCATGTCCATATTTTGAAAACCTGTATTTTTCTATATTCTTTACTCTAAAATCCTCAACTTAAGGAGAAAAAGCAGAGCTGCATTTCTTCCCCAGGTAAATCAGGATGTGTCTCTAGCAGTTCCCTTTCAGCACATGCAACACCACTTTACAGTTAAGATGAAGTTCACAGTGGAAATTCGGCATCGTCCAACTCTCTAGGTAGACTGGTAAAAAGGAGACCGGCATTTCGGGTTGCATTCAGCCTGCCTGATTTCATGGCGGTCTCTGCAGGAGTCGGAAGCGCAGCACTCCTCATTCCTAAGATCTGAATTAGCTTCTGACACCAGTTCTCTCCTCCTCTATCTCCAGTGACTGTAGACAAAATCTAGGGCAACTGGGCTGCTGCCTGGCACCACAGCCGGTTAGACTGGATGGAGCTATGTTAACCTGCAGACTCCCCAACGCACACACAGTTCAGTCTCTGCTAAATTAATGCTGTAGCTTTTCTTAATAATTGTCTTCAGAGTCATTCCCATTTAAAGGCACGTTTTCAAAAGCACACCAGACTAGCTGAATATGCAGCATTTTTGGAAATGCTGCCCTTGGAGAATACAGTCTTCAAAGGATTGGGGCTAGGCTGTGTTCCTGGTGTTACTGACTTCAAGTAAATAACCTGCTTTGTGGGATATTGCAAAGTATTTACATAATCACATGTAAATTTATAAACACAGCACAACACAAGCAAAAAAAGTAAAAAAACCCACCAAACATTTCTTGTCCCAAAATGCTTGTACAATTGTTAATTACTCAGGATATCGGATGGATAAAATATGCAAAGAATATCTGTACTATGCTACTGAAAGATAATCTAGTTAGCACACTTACTTTTGGGAAAAGAAAATTTAGGCATAGAGTGAAAATGTAAATATTAAAAGTTTTGAGAGACATGAGGTTAATCTTCAACCTGGATGATGTGACCCTGTATAAATAACAGTTGGCTATATTCAAACAACAAAAAGTCTCCAAACAAGAAAGAAAGACCCCGTCCCCCGAACAGTAAATTGAACAAGTGCTGGTGAGGGAAAACAAGAGAGGTTGCTAGGAGAAGCAAGGTTTAAGGAAGAACTTAAAAGAAGAGCGAGGCTGGCAGACAAGAATGGGAGAGAGGCACCAGGAAAGGAGCAAAGCTCAAGCTGCAAGGGAAAAAGGAGTAAGAGTAAATAGTAAAATCACTGCAGAAAGCATCTTGTGTCTGAAAAGAGTTCAAACACATAGGTAGGTAAAAAATAAAATCTGCACAGAATGACCATTCTATAATAAAGCAGGCATAAAAAAAAGGAGCTGGGAAGGAGGACACCAATAGTAAAGATTTAAGTAGGCATAAAGGAGTTCAGCCCTTTTCCCTGTGTACAAAGTCTGTAAAGGTTATGACTCTTGTACCAACAGTGAAAGAAATGTTTCACAAAACTCAGAGGGGTGCAGATTTGGAAGAACTATTCCGAGATGACAACTGAGTATTCAGCACAGCACTAACACACGTTTGGAAACCTTTAGCAGCTGATGGAGACAGAAGTGGCAGAAAGTAGAAGCAGAGAAAAATCACTGCCTGCTCAGAGGTGGCAAAGGCAAACCAGCACTGTCACGAGCCTAACATGCTGCTTTCAGAAAACTCCAAATAGAGCCATTTGGAAAGACAGGGGGGAAAAAAAAAAAAAACAACAAAAAACAAAAACCAGAAACCACCAAAACAGAATAATCTCAGCCAGCCTCCCTGAAACTGGTTTGATTCTGGTGCATTACCACCCCCTTCCCCAGGCTGCTATTTGTGCAGCAACATGGCACATGGAACTGTGCAGGATAAGTATTTTTTCTTTTCTTTGCCTGTTTTCAGCTGGATTAACTTCCCAGCTCACACGTAACTGCACAAACACCTGGGCTGATAGAAGGCAGGAGACAGACTGGGGGAGAACTGAGCAGACAAGGGCAAAGTGTGATGACTTCTTTCTGAAGCCGCGCCAGCTCCCACTGGCTTAAAGCATTCATCCCAGCTAGAGCCTGAGACAATCTCTCAGGCACCCATCCCACCTTCTCAAATTTCTCTTTAAAGTAACACTGTTTGCAGAGTTCTCCCCCAGCTTGTTCCAAAACACAAAGACCTACCTTATCTGAAAGGGAAACCTTAAAACAAATACGGAGCAAAAGCCTGTAGAGTAACTGCTTTATAGTAAACCAAAATCTTTTCAAACTGATAACACCTTCCTTGTTTTAAGTATACGCACAGTTCCTGTGTGAAAATCCATCCCAGTACTGCTCTGGGTGACCCACAGTAAACGCCCAGCTATACTTTTTGGAAAGCAGCATTACAGTGCTCAATTAAACCTGAACAAAGCCAAATTCTGTAGATACAGAATGTTTTACATTTTCCATGCTAGAAGCCAAGTGTTACATCTTTGCTTTCATACCCATACTGAGTCTAATGCACTGGTATTAAGTGCTCCTCGGAGATTTATCTCAACAGACCTTTGCTGAGATGGGAGTGTGGCAGCTGCTGCACCCAGCGCTGGGACATGGCAGAGTTTGCACAGAAACTCAGACACTGCTTCCCTGCCACTATCAGTGAATTGGATTTATCCATGCATGCGCGTTATCTAATATCACGTGTAAAACAGTGCCACTCATTTAGCAGAGAATTTCTGACACTAGAGCCTTTGTTTTAAGAAAAAGTATAGCTTAAAAAAAGGAATTGCATCCCTGCCATCCTGAGGCTGCTGACTCTTTAATGGCCTTTGGTGGGAAGCACAACAACTGGATGTGTTAAATTTCCCATTCTCAAAGGCCCTTAAGAGAATCAGATCAGTGTATGTCATGTAACACAAAGACAGAATAAACCCTCCTGTATCAGATGCCTGTAGGCACAAACCTGTAGAAACCTCTTTCATTACTTGAGCCAAAGGGAGCCCTTGTGTTCAGAGAGCAGGAATACCTTCCCCGACAGTGTATTCCTGTGGATGAGGAAACCTCACCTGGGCAGGCGGGAGAGCTCTCTGCATTCCCCCCTCCTCAGCCAGAAAACACCAGGTGTAATGGCTTCATGGACGTGGCCAACTTTCTCCTGGGCACGGGCTGAGCAACACTTCCACAAATGCTACCAAACTGTTAATAGCTTGTCTTGTAGTAATCAAAGCCAGTCTGATTAAAGGCATTGCAGTAACTCATGGTAACTTCTCCAATCACCCAGGCTTTGTCACAGAACATGTACAGCACGGAGCTGAAAACTGGGCACTCAGGACTAGCTCATCAGCAGTGCTTTGAAGGCAGGTCAACATGTCGCTTTTACACCAGCTGAACTCCTCAAAGCAGACTGGTTTAGGCATTTGCAATAAAATAAGTGGGAAAACAAAGCTAAATTGATGTGCTGCACCAGCGGGTTGAAAAATCCTTAACCCATGCTTTCACTTTAAGAAATGCCTACACTAAATATAAAAAAAAAATTTCTGCACGTTCACTGTAGCAGAAACCTATGTAAGTCATAACAGCACAGAGTTATACAGAATTATATTTTTATTAAAGAGAGTTAAATTTTACAAAGTAGGCTTGTCTTATGGTTCATAAACAGCAGCTTAACCAAATGAGTTATTAATAAAGCATTTTATCAACTACAGAACAATGCATCTTGCACAGGATGTGCTTTAAAGAACCAGCATAGGAGTGTTCAAGGGAGGTGTACTTAGCAGTATGGGAGCAGAAAACTCATTATCTCCTTGGACAGTTATCCAGGTATCTTGGGATACTGTAAGAGGCAGAAGCAATGGAGACAGCACATCTGAATTTACCAACCTGTGGACAAGATGCAATATGCAACCATGTCTTCACTTCTACTTCACAGCAATACACAAAGGAGAGATTACCTTTAGCTGCCACTGGCAGGGTGAGAAGATACCTTCAATTTCTGAGAGCCCAAGTGAACAGGGCTCAAGGAGAACTATAAAAAACAACAAGAACTGCAATAGCTTTTCTATCAAATACCAATTTTAAATATTTTTCAGGGCTAGAAACAAGTGATGCATCACACTCTGAAATGGATACAATTCTCAACATGACACATGACCCTTCAAGGACTGGATTTTAAATTTAAAACAAATTTATGTCTTGAAAAGTTGCCTCTAGAAAGATTAAATTTGGTCCTTGAACAAATATAATACAGCAGGTGGAGGGAGGAGTTTATATGATACAGACGATAGACAACATAGCTACCTCAAAAATCTCAGATAACTTTTCAGAGAGTTAAATTACAAGAATAAATCTTGAGATGATCTCTTGAGCAGGGAACACAGTCACAGGCATTTGATACACTTTGTATTTTATCTAGATGAAAGAGTGGGAAATAAATGCTTCCCTTTGGGAATCAGTTTTTCCCAAGAAATTGAAAGGCATAGCCCAGAGGGACTCTAGGCTGTTTCTCAAGACACTGGGTTTCTGTTTCCATTTTTCCACTGCCCCACAAAAAACCCCCAAACATTTCATTCTTCTTTATGATGTTTTTATGATGAAGACAATAGTTTCCTCTTCCTTGGTAAAAATGCTCCAAAATCTTATTATCTTACTATTATAATACACATTTTGACTTTGAGGTTCCCAAGTCTCTCCAAAGCGTCAGAGAAAGCAGCTTTCAAGTATTTCAGCTATAGTCTCCCAGCAGGTAGCTAACCTTATGATCAGGAATTCTTTTTCAGTCCATCTCTCTGCCTTTGAAAGACCCAAGCCAGATCCTGTCTTAATAAAACACCCTGATCTAACTTGTGGGTTTATGATACACAAATCAACATAGAAATTTGCCCCCCTATCCAAAACATGCAAAAATGGCTTAAGTGACATCCCAAGCTCCTTATAATACAAAGCAATGCAATGTGCATCACAGATTCATTCCCTCAAGTATGACACTCCTAACTTTCATGCCTCTATTATTCAAAGCATGTAGCTAAGAAGTTCCTATAATAACTTCAAAATCCCTTATTGTTTAATATTTAATTTGATTTTGTACCAATTTGCCCTAAAATCACTTTGTAAATACACGTATCAACTCTCAGCATTAAAAGAGACAAAGCAAGTGTCAAATCCTTGTTTAATGGTTACTCATCTTTAAGAAGGAATCCTCAAGGAGCAAAAGGAAAACCCTTTACTGGGGGCAAGGAGGGTAGTAAGGGGCCAGAATACACATACCAATATCTACTGAAAACTCAGGTCTTCAGTAAGCAATCTGCTGCCATTCTCCACTTGTCACAGATATGGCAATTCTGTTGGCATTACTGTCAATATTTACCTCACTTAAGTAGGAAATCCCAAAGCATTGCAAGACAATGTTGCACAGCATCAGTTAGTGAACACACTGAGGTTCATTTACTTGCAAATGGCATTTCTCACATTCTTAAAAGTTAACAACCTTCATTAAAGGGTTTTAATCAAGATGGAAAATGAGGAATATTTTCCTGAAGTGTCATTTTAAACCTTTATCCCGGTATTATCTTTTTTGAATGCTGCAGCAATGGCAAGCACTTATCTCATGTCTCTCTTACAGCACAGAGACTGCTCTTTCATTATCAGTTTTTAAGAAGCTGTAAACTTATCTCAGCTGCTAGAATTCTTCATGAGAGAAAGGAAAAAAAAAATCAGTAATGATGTACATATCATCTGCCTCTGGGAAAATAAAAACTGCCAGTGATATGCTGGGAAAGATCTCCTTAGACTGCTTTCACACAGTCTTGCAGTAGTTTTATTGTAACCCAGCAGTGTAATTTCAAATAACATTCTACAGTGCGCTGACGGCAAGCTCTTAAAATACAGCTCTGCTCCCAACAACAACCCAGGATGCTATTGTGGCCTCGTGTTTACAGCTGCTCACTGATTGTGTCATATTTGCAAGGCTTTCAAGAAAAATGATAACTTTTTCCCCGGCCACTGAGACTTATGAATTCAGCCTAGGATTTTGATAAGAAGCGCAGTACAGCACCAGAGCTAGGGAGCCTGCAGAGCTCGCTCCTCTTCACAATTTTAACTAAAAATTCCAAGGGGTTTAGTCAATATACTTGGAAAAGTATATTCCAGAGTCTTGGCAAAATCAGAGTAGTTTGTAGAACAGGACTCTACATTTTGGGAGGCAGCAGTATGAGGTATAGATGTGCATGGGTCACATATGTCTACATCGTATTACTGCCTTGATGAGCAAATCTTTTTACTTGCCTTCTGTGCCTCAGTTTCTCCAACCAGAAGACAGGGATTTTAATACTAACCTTCTCCATAAAATGCTATAAATTATACACCTCCTTTACCAGGACCCTCAACTAGGAGAAAGCAAACTGGACTTACAGTCTTGCTGCCAGAACTGTTTACATATTAGGTCAATATAATCATATATAATAAATGCATTTGTAAAAAAATAAACACACGGAAATAACCTGAGAGAAAGCTGAACTAGGTGTACACCCTCTCACAGCTTGGCCATTCACCTACAAAAGCTTCCACTTGTTTGCTCTTCTCCTGGCCCCACAGTTTTTGCGTTTCAGATTGCACAGCAACAATAGCTTCAAAGGGAGAACAGGCAGGGTTCAGCCGCAACTACCCTCAGCTTTTAACTCCCCTTATGGAAGCGAGTTTTTCTGCAAGACAGGAAGAGACTTTAGTCACCAGCCCTAAAAGAATAATAATAATGAATGAGCACTTGTCACTGTATCGCCCCTCAGGAGACAGATCCACTCTGAGCAATGAGAGAGTCTCTGTACAGAGCACCAGCCAAACACTTATCCTGCGTGGAAAGACAGTTCCTGTCTGTTCCATCTAAGAACAAAACATCACCTGCCCATCAGTTTTAGATGGCACCCTACCCAACACAGGCTCAAGGGAAACTGTGGTGGGTGTTGCTTATCTTCACTTCAGCAAAGCTGAATACACGGACTGCCTCCTTAAAACCAAATTATTGAGACACCATGGTTTGGCTATCTGGCCTAGAAGGCAAGCAGAAATTGGCTGGACTTCGAAGTTTGAAGGGCTGTGATTAACAGTCCAAAGCCTGGCTAGCAGACAGTTACTGCAAACATCCCTTGGGAGCAACCCTGACTCAATTAGCAATGAGACAGCAGGGCAGAAGGCACCCTAGGGTGCCTCTCAGAGGGATCTTCACAAGTTGGAGAACCAGGCTGACAGGAGCTGCATCTGTCTTTGAACTCCTTGGAAAGTCTCACACCTCAGACAGAGTAACCCCTTGTTACAATACAGGCTGGGACTGACCAGCTAAGGAGCAGCTTACACAGAAGGAGCTGGAAGTCCCCATGGACAAGTCAAGCAGGAGTCAGCAGCATTAAGAAAGGCCAAACATATACTGAGCTGTATTAGCAAAAGTGCAGACACTGTTGAGGGAAGTGGTTACTCCCCTCTATTGAACCTATGAGGCTGTATCTGGAGGGCCATGTTCAGGTCTAGGCTCTTAAGTACAATTTCAGTACTATGGAGCAGCTAGAGTGGAGGGCCACTGATGATGGTTGAGGGGTTGGTAAGAGCAACAGCTGAGTGAGCTGGGCTTGCTCAGCCTGGAGAAGAGAAGGCTTTAAGGGAGAACTAATGGTCTTAAATACTTAATGAGGAGGCATAGATAATATGGAGCCAAATTCTTCTCAGATGCACACAAACAAAAAGCAACAAATGTAAGTTGCTGCAAGAGGAAATCTGGTAAGGTATTAGGTTAAAAAAAAAGCCTACAAAAAACTTTGCCATGAAGGCAGCAAAACCCAGAAAATATGACACATTCATTGCCAGAGACAACCAACACTCAATCAGACTAGGGCTTCAGCAACCTGCTAAGGATCTGAGCAGGGAACTGGAGAAGTAACTCCCAGAGGCCCCTTCCAGTGTAATTATTCTACAATCCTACACAGGGCACAGCCTTCCTGGATTGTTTCTTGCGTACTTCACCTTCAGACACACTGCCTGTATAAACATCTCCCTGTATGTACCACACCTTCTCTGGCTGCTGGACAGATGGTGGAAAATGCTCTGGATTCTCTTTCCTCTCATCCCAGAGCCCATCAGTAGGAAGGGCTGTTGTGACAAAACACTCTGTCAAGTTACTTTTTTTTTTCAGCATTTTTTGATGCAGTCCTCATGTCCTGGATATACTACCTCTTAGACAAAGTTCTTGGTTCCTGAGTATGTTCCCAACTTCTCCAGTTGCAACAGGAGGAAAATGACCAGTTCACAGCTCTGCTGAGAGGGTTGCCAATATTATCAGCAAAACCCAAGGACTGGAGCATTCTCGTTTCATCACTGAATGACTATGAGAAACAGCTGAGACACTGAAGCCACCAGACAGGAAGGAGTACAGCAGCAACTAACACTTGAGTTGCTTCCCTCTGCTACAGTGAGAGCCTAGAGTCTAGGTGGAAGGTAATAAATATTAAATGGAAGACTGACAAAAATATTTTTCAACTGAAAAATTATAATCTAAATATGTGCTGGAAATAATTATTGGCAATGAACTAGGTCCTCCAGATGTGACAAGAATGCAGTGATTTGGGAGTCCCTCAGAGACAGCAGCACAGATGTAGTCCATCTGTTGCATTCACTAGAAGACAGATCCTTTAAGGACCAGAAATTTTCATATAGAAAAGAAAAATTAACTTAAGATTCCGCAGAATTTTACAGCACTCATGTGGGAAACCCAAACTTTCAACTCCAGATAAAGAATACAGCATTCTCTGATTTCAGGTACCAACTGAGATGCAGCAGCTGAAACCTCCAGATGTTTCTTTAAAAGAAGACTTCTCCAGTAATGACTTATAATTGTTTTACATTTCTTTCCTCATTTCCCTGGAGATCAAGGATGGTCTACTGGTGATTTCAATGGCAAATTTCAAAAGAAATATTCTCAGACAGCCCAGCTCTTTTGCCCAACAGGAAAAGTCACAGAAAAGCACCTATAATCTCACAACTTTTGGAGCTGAATAGGTAGAACGTTATTACCTGATGAAGTCATGGCTTCATAGGAGGGAGAAAAAACCCAAACACAAAAAGTGTATTTTTAATGCAAGTTAGCTAGAAGGAGGCAAAAATCCTTGCAAAAGCAAGGACACAGTGGTGCTTTCTCAGAAATGAGTAAGTTCAGGTAACCTCCCAAATTTTCTGCAGTCTAACTTGAAACATCAGCTCTTTCTTTGTCCTAGAACTGTGCCACATGTTACAGTGCCTGCAATGACAATAACAACTTTGTTTCCCCTTGGAAACTGCAAGGCCAAAAGGCTTTCTATACAAGCACAATAAAAAGTTACAAGGACCAATTATAGAAGAGAAAAAAAATACTGTAAGACAGATAAAGTGTGAAAATCTCCTGACAATAAGACAGAGGCAATTTTTGGAGCTCTGGTTTTTATGTAATAAAGAATTTCACATTTCAGTTACACAAGTCACGTTGCCGAATGTGTTTTCATTGCACAATCTTCATATTTAAAAATTATAAGTTAGGCAATTTTTTGTCCACACTAAAAGATTTTTTTTCATTCTACATATTTCCCCTCTTTCAAAATTTGCTTTCCATCATGAGTAGTTCATGTATGATAACATAAAAAATACACTGTTCACCATTCCTCCTTGCTTACCAATACAAAAGGAATCTGAAGAGCACTCTCAATTTCTACTGCCCGTTGAAGCACAAGCTAAGACTTTATTCTCAGCAGACAAGCTGCTCCTTCATTGAAGAAACAGTTATATATCTCAATTTAAAAATACTGATTAGCAAAACTCATAGCACTTTACCAACATATGCAGTCAAAACATGACTGAGACTGTGTTTCTCCCAAACTGAAAGGATGTTGAAAACTTAAAATGATTCACTTACTGTTGAACTAAAGATGAGAACACTGCAATTTATGTTTTATTGTCAAATGTTTAAAGGATTAAATTTAAATAAAATACAAAATATACAAGCTTCAAAGCACACGTTATCTTAAACATCTTATTTCCAATTAGCAAGTCAAAATAAAGGCAGCACAGGGAACATTTGGCTTCAAAAGCGGAGCTCTGGAAGAAATCAAGATTTTGGTTGGTTTGGGTCTCATTTAAGGCTACTGTTTTCCCAAACTGCTGAAATGGGATTAGATGGAAAGATTATTCACTCTCTCAAAGACACACTACCATGTGATGGGGTATTATCATTTGTACTTACAACAATACTGAGCCAGCCTGGCAGTCACACTTACAAGACATTTTCTTTTGCCTTCAAGGAAGGACATGGACTTGCCATAAAAACAGATTAACAGTGAAAAGCTTAGAAAAGGCTCAGCTCAATTTTACTTGGCATGAGATTACAAAATGCTAAAAATATTTCATTGAGAAGAATTTCCAGTATGAAGTTTGTGTATGAAGACTACATCATGCAAACAAAATCCTAGTGACAAACATCTGAAGAAATAAGACAGGTCTTGAGAAGTACTTTTATCCATTTTTTAAAAGGCTTATAGTTTATTAGGATATAAGAAAGCATTGTCAAGACCACTTTTAAGATATGAGGACAGGCCAGGTATGAGAATGAATCCTATTTTTCTAAAACAAATTTCAAAAATTTTTTTCTTCAATATACCTTCACTTTGTTCTTATAACATCAAAAAGTACATGACAAAAAAGCTGCATAACACTTTAAAATATGATTAAAGTGGACAGTTTTAGAAAGCTAAAATAATATTTGTAGATAGCAAGCACAGAAGTGCTCGTAGGTCTCAATGCACTGGCTTTTGTTCACCCAGTTTTGCATTACTCATCTTAATCAAATTTAACAATATGAATTTGTCTTCTAAGGCATCATTCTTACTGCATTAAAATGCAAATACACAATCTTCAAAATCATTTTAATGAAGGAGAGCATTTAATTTTCTAATTGATTTCTAAAGTATTAAAATGCAGAAAACATTAGCGATGGCTACAACCAGGAATATTTTTCAGTGACTGGATCAAAAACATCAACCATAACTGATCATGGTTGCTACCCAATGCTTTTTTTTTTTTTTAACTTTCTTTTAAGGGGGGTGGGTGTGCAGGGAAGGAAGGGGAAGCGTCTCCTCCACATCCCACACTACATCCAGCATATCCTCTGACAAAAGCAAGAATGTGCTAGACAATGACCAGCTGTACCATGCTGTTTTTTACTTAGCTGGTGTTTGAAACATATTAGCTCCCATCAGGTTAAAACACCACCCATTTATAATGCTGGTTTTGCTGACATAAGCACCAAAACTCAGATGCAGAGATAAACTTCTGAATTCAGCAGAGAGCCAAGCTAATCATTTCCTCTTTAAAACAAGCTTTAAGAAGATTGTTAAATATTTATTTTCACAAGCATGCAGGGATCGCTGGAGGTCAAAGACATCAGAGGTGTGATCCCCTCCCTTATCATCCCTCCTTTGTATTTATTTCACTGGAAGAAGACTCTCTGCCATCACATTTCCCTCCCCTCATCCATCACCCAGAGCTCGTCCTGCCTTCGTTCCCCTCATTAGCTCCCATGTCTCTGCCACCATGTTTCAGAGCGTCACCCCTCCCAGTGCTGCTGGAAAGTGAGGGCTGCCCCTCCTATCTGCATCCTGGTGTTACTGATGCCTTCATAGTTTTCCTGTTCTTTGCTTGTTTCCTTCCTTGTTTCACCTTTACCACAAGAACGTCTCACCAGTTCAGAAACTCCAAACTGGAACCTAATTACTGAAAGGACAGACCATACAATTAGTTTTATTATTATTTTTATGCACGCAATAACAGACCACTATTACACACGTTAAAAATCCAGCTCAGATGCTTCTGCTCTAAGTACTTCTGTGTTACACAAGGCCCAACATGGTGACAGACTGCAGGACTGCCAAACAACCAACACTTCTTCTACCTGCCCGTAATGTAATTCAAGCCCACAGTAACAAACATTTCAGTGGACATAGTCCAGAAGCCCACAGAGTAAAGCCCATCCCTTTCTTTCAAAGAGGGGCTGTGATGTGTGATACTGTCCCAGCACAGAAAGGTATGATTTGCAAAGATCTCCAAAATTCAAACAATCCAAGTTCAACAGCTCTATTGGGCGCAGACCCCCCAGTTTTCAGCAGTTGTACCCAGCGATGGGCTTTGAGAAAGAACTACCTAGAGAGAGACTTGAAACGCTCTGCTCTGTAAGGCAATCAAGTATCTCTGCAGTCAAATTTCAGAAGAGTTATTTTGACCATTACCGTTCAAAATTTCCCTTAAATGAGGAAAACAACAAAGCTATCAAAACCAGCCAAAATCTGTAATCTTGAGAGGCCATCTTGTGACCCTGTCCCCTTCTCTAGCTCTGCAGATACTTGATTTAATGCTGCATTATGGAAAAGTTGACAATTTGAGCCACCTGCTGAGTACCAACATCCCAAGGGGAAAAAAGTTGCTCACTCCTCTCCACAAACACTGGTGAGAATTTTGTCAGTGAATTTGACGGGGCAGGTTCAGGTCTCCCCTTGCCAGCACCAGAGGTCAAATATTATTTTATCCTGACTTAGTAACAAGTTAACAGAAAAGCAGATTTTCAGAGTGTGCAATTCTTAAACAAAAACATTAGCCTGAACACACACACGCATGCAAAATTACAGTCCTCCTGCTTCTTTTGGATGATATATTTAGAAATCCTATTAGCTGGAGAGATCAACATTCTTATCTGAATTTCCAGGATGCTGTAACATGCAAAATTAGAGCAGCTCTTTTAAGTGGGTCAATTATCACTACTGCACTTACAGCAGCTTTTCCACTCCCTCCCTGCAGCATCCATAATGGGCATTTAGCACAAGGATTTAAACAGTAAGACGTTGAGTTGACACGCACCATAATGTGAAGTTCCCTTCCCCTTTTGTATTTCCAGAACCTTAAAGGAACAAAGAAAATCACCCAAGTACAGAATCTCCACAGTCAAATTTATCTCCCTGCGGGAAGCGTCGATGACTTTCAGCATCAGGGCATCTGTGGGATGAGGCCAGTCAGCAATCACACCATTTTCCTGCCACTTCTGAGTCATACACAAGTCAGGTTTATGGCTTCCCCCACTAAGGGACAAGAGGAGAATCTGAGGGCCACTAACCCAGCCCTGTCCCCCAGGTGCAGGGCCATACAACCAGTCTGAAAGGCTTCAGGTTATTTTCTTCTCAAGAGGGAATTCTCTTTAAAGGACACTGCAAATCACCAGATCCAAGTGGAACAATTCAAGTACCCAGCAGCACTTCAGATACTACCAAGCCATCCACAGGGGACTGACAGATATGACATAGGACCTCAGGAAACACAGGCTCTTCTGCCATATAGCTGGAGATACCCAAGAGAAGATACCTGCAGTTACAGCCCAAACTCCTCCTGCCTGGCAGCAGCCAGGAGCAGCCCTTGCAGGAAGGGGATGCAGAGAGGAAGAGACTGGACACAACACCAACAAGCACATGCAGAGGAAAATTTTACTTTCCCACCAGTGGGAAACATGAAACACCTCATTCTCTCAGCAACTTACTTGCTTTATATGTATCTCTTTATATGGCAAAAGTGTGAGGCAGTACTGAGAGTGAAAAATCATGAGATTCTCCTTCACTCCATGGAAAAGGAGGCTGGATATGCTGCCTTCAGGTCATTACCCTGTTGTTGAAATTCACCAGTCCCAACCCTGGCTGGAGGAGAGGATGATGGGGAGAAATTAAGGTGTAGAAATTAAATTTCTATTGCTGCCCCCGGCTGCCCTCTTCCCTACATCTCCAGCATTTTCTCCTATGGTACAAAATAAGAACAATCACACAAGCCAAGCATTGCCAAACATAGGAATTATTTGGAAATAGATGCAAATAACATGGGGTAATGTTAGCTGCACCCTATTTAAGGTGGCAATTTTTCATTAACGGATTGAAACACTCCCAGTTAAAATACATCCACTCAAATGCACACCAATTTTAAAACTCTGTTTTGAAATGAAGTGGACAAAGCTCTTCCAAGACTTCAAGTCCAAGCAAAGGCTTCACTAGGAAGCATTTCTTTAGAGAGAGGGTGGTCAAATACTGGAAGAGATTTCTTAGACAGGTGCTGGATACCACAAGCCTATTGCTGTTTTAAGGGACATTTGGACAATGCCCTTAATAACATGCTTTAACTTTTGGTCAGTCCTGAAGTGGTCAGGCAGTTGGACTTGATGATCGTTGTGGGTCTCTTCCAATTGACAATATCGTATTCAGCTTTCTGTGAAGTGAGACCTTGGTGTCCTGTACCACACACAAAGAAGTATCTAGTGAAATGAAGTACTTTGCTTTTGTAAATAGTGTATGTTTTTTAAATGTGTAATTTAAAATCCATTTTTCATCTCTTATGCCCTTGTCACACTCACCACTTGAGCAAAACTCATTTTGAATGCAACTGTATTTAATCAAAAGATCAGTTACTAAAAAGAAAGTCCTTAACCAAAGAGAAACAGAAACTGGTTTTAACTTCCCTAACTAGAGCTCTAAAATTTTGTTGATTAAAGCCTAATTTCAAAAGTTAACTTTTTAATTGGGAACACTAGGGCCTGCTGGCTCCAGGAAGTTTTAGTAGAGGTCAAAAGATTGCTGGAGATCTAATTTTTCATTTCTAATGAAAAAAAAAAAGGAAGTCTTGCCCTTTTCCTTGCAAAGATAGACCTTGAAGTGTTAGTAGGGAAACAAAGAATGTACCCGTCAAAGGCTCTCATGGCGAGGTTACACAAAGCTTCCCAAGGCAGTATGGAAGCTGACAGAGATAATGCTCGAGAGGAAATTGGCTGGACTTCTGCAACATCCAACAAGGCAGAAAGGCTCAGGAGCTATTGCCTAATCTAGGATTAAAGAGACCAGCTCCTTACTCCATCACAGATTTTCTGGGTAACTTTGAATGTGTCACTTATGCTCAGTTCTGCACCTGGAAATGAAGATAAATACTCTCAACTTCCCTTACTGTGACAAGAAAATAAACACGTTAAACCAGGAGGCATTCAAATAGCTTGGCAATAAAGTACAGTACTGTGGACAAATAGGAAATAACTAAGTACTGCCCCATTCAGCGAGGAGATGCCCATTTTTTTTCCAAATCCTTCTTGCCTGCTGGGATCCTGCAATGTTTTTGTGATCCTCCCTCAAACAAAAGGGAGGTTCACAGGGCAGATGAAGTGGGGAGGAAAAACACCTTATACTTTCCCACCCAATGCAAGTTTACATGCAAAAGACACCATGGCACCAAACTTTCTCCTGTCAGCCTTCTGCTCCCAACACCGAAATTCAAGAGGTTATTTTTCTTAGACATTTAGCAGAAAGGTTCTTCTGCAAACAACTCAGAAAAGAGGTCTCACTTGGCTGCCTCGGACTGACCCCAGGAGGACCCCATCCCTTTCCTCTGACTGCACACAAAGCTGCTGAAGACCACCTGAATTAACTTGGGCAACCTCCAATTCAAGAGGCTGCCCCAGCCCTGGGTGCTGGGAAGGACTTGGTGAGCCCCCTGACATTGAAAATGATCAGCTTTACTGGAGGGGGGGGGAAAACCTGCCCCAGATTTACCTCCAGAGGCAAACAGAGGGATATTTGCACAAGATAGCAGGTGAGGAAACTTTGTGAGGACTCTTCTCATGTGGAAAAGGTTTCATTTACTATGCTCTAACAAGACAGGATTTGGTTTACAACTAAAGGTGCCTTTTTCCAGAGAGCTTCAAAGGAAAAGAATAAATAAAATAAAAAAGGTGCCTGTGTGTGGGATAAAAGACATTTACCATGAAAACTGCTGCTGTATAAAAAACAAAAACAGGTGGTAGCATTGGAAAATATTACAAACAAAATCGTTTGTACAGTTGTATAGTTTTTCTAGCAGTTGTGTACAGTAAAAAGGATTACAAACAGAATGAAATGTTCCTTGATTAAAACAAACTGATATCCCACCTGGAAAATCCTGGCCAGGCTCTCATTGTTCCTGAGTGACCCTCAGGCAGTCCTGGCTCACAGCCAAGCCCCCAAGTCACTCAGACACCCTGCCCGGCTCGTCCCAAGTTCTCTCTGTCGGGAACGGCAGGACCAGCTAAAGAGCCCTTTGTTTCCATTCAAACATATGTAGGGGTGGAAAAGCTGTTCAGAACATTAAAGAGAAACAACTGAGGACTGTTACCATTCCAAGACACAAATTAAGAGCCAGAGTCTGAAATGCCTGGAGCACTGGCAGTGCCAGCTGAAGTCAGATGTCACTGGAAACGCTCAGCATCACTCACTCCCGGGGAAGGGGACAACCGCTTCCATCAAACCTGAGGATTTAAAAATCACCATCTCCTTCAGACGTATTTTTGGCATTATACCTTTAATTCTGACACTGATAATATAGACACATCTTAGAAAGAGATAATTAAAGTTTTTATAGGTAGCTCATCAAAAGGATGAAACACCTCCCAAATTTAGCTAATAGCTAGTAAGCCATTTTCCCTTTCAAACATTAACACTGGCAAATAATATAAGCAAGGCAAAGGAAAAGCTGTCAAAGCTGCTGTATTGTGGGTTTTGTGTCAAATAAGCTAATAAAAACCACGAACTGATGTAAAATCAATTCAGATCTCAAATACATTAAACTTTCTAAAGAACTATAAAGAAAAGCACTTTAGATAAAGAAATGTTTATATTCTCTTTAACTTTTAGAACTATTTTTCAGATTAAAAAAGATTTGTGTAACCGGAATATTTTGCATTTTTGCATTAATTAAGCGTAAGAACCAAGATGAACTTAGTGTCTTCCTATTTCAGACTGAGGTTTATTCAGCCTTAATTCAGACTGCACCAGTAGACTTGGCTACGATTTTCCTCACATTTTCACAGAGGCTGACTGGCGACATGTACAGTATGAAAACAGAAGAATAAGCAGATATCCATGTCAGATAAATACATTCCAATCCCTCAAACTGAACTCAATGCAGACAATTAAATCCTATTTTCTCCTCTCCAAATGCTTCCCACTCCTTCAGTTCTGCAACTGGAGAGAACACAGTATTTCTTGTCACCTCAGCCCTTGACTACATCCCACAGTACCTCCCCAAGCCACACACATACTTTGCTCCTTCTACCATAATATTTTTCAAGAAACATGTTACCTTCTGCTTCAGAGACTAATCTGTTCCCAGATAATGGCTTTTGCCCCTACAACTCCCACATCACTTCACTAATTCATTTGGGCCACCCAAAACCAAGGTGCTGTCTCTAAGCTCTGAGGATGCTGCTACCTGTAGCTACAACTTCCACGCATCTCCTTTCTCTAAAATACATTCATCAATCTTCAGGTTTTAACTTCATTTCTACATTCTCCCCAAATTTCTTCCTAAGAGTTCTATAACCAACAGAATGACAATGAACACTTTAAACTCAGTAAACCTACTTAACAGCATGTGTAAATCTTGAAGTGTTAGAAATACTGTACGTCCTTTGTACATTACACAGCATATTTCTCCTCTTCACCTGCCATCCTCTGCTGGCTTCTCCAGAAAACCAAAACCTTGCAAGCTTATCACCTTCAACGTGCATCTCCATTCTCACTAAAGCATCTTGATTATGGCCATCCTCTTGCTGGCTGGCTACACTTGCTCTTTGTCCCTCTGGAGCAAAGCCTTGTGAACACACTTGCCTCCTGTAGCACATTTCTATATTGCCAGATCTAAGCTGGAAACAAATATAATGCAATGAAAATAATCATCATACCATCAATCTATGGAAGCTTAACCATATTTTAATTTCAAAGATCAACAATATGCACCTGTGGCTCTCAGGTTTTCAAGTTTCTAATGAAAGGATAAGATACAGAAATGGAACTTATATTTCAGTGTTCAGAATTCATGATTTATTCAAACTTAAAAAAAAAAGCAAAACAAAACAAAACCTAAACAGAAGAACACAGGTAGAAGCTGAACCCTCCCAAAGTAACACAATTAAATTCTTTATATCCACTACAAAATTAAGTTTACCTAATTTTAAGAAAATCAGCACTAACAAAATTGAACCATACAGTAATGCACTATTACTTCTTGACTCCCCAGTGGCACAGTAACCGTGCAAACGGAGTAATTTGTGATGTTATAGAAAGACAGAGCCCATCTCTGCAGTCTTATTCATGCTTTACTCCTAGTATTTTATGTAAGTATCACACAGGATATTACCTCCATTAAACAGAAAAAGTTGGAAATGAATTTAGGTATTTATGAAGTGTCAACCAGAGCAGTACATTTTGCACGTAACTGAGATACTTGCTGAAATACTTTAAAGAAGGGGATAAAACAAGGATATAAAAGGATTTTTTTTGTTTGCTGAAGAAGTCAGCCACATCTTGCTGCATAGACGGCTGCTACATTACAATGTACCTGTTTCCTTCTTACAGCTTATCCTGCTTCCAATGCTTTTTTATCAGTACCACTAGGGATAAATGGATCTGCATATTATGGCTAGGCTATCCTTCCATAGTACCAAATAAAGTAAATAAAATTACTTTAAAAAAGAGACATGGGCATAAAAAATACTGGCAATGCTCTTAAATCAACACTGTCTTGATGGTAGAGTTATACTGTTCAAAGTTCACACAAAGAATGTACATTAGAATAGACCAGTGTAATGGGCAAGCCTTCCTTTAATGCCATTATTCCTACAAACCCACATTATTTTTAAATGTGCAAATGCAATGACCACAACACTATCAGAAAGCACTAACTTTAGTTCCTGAAAATAATAAAAAAAAAAATTATCTCAATCTTAAAAGGAATGCTAAGCTGCTCAACTGCTAAAATATAGAAAATATTTTATTTTCTATAAATCTAGAAAAAGCATTGAGTAGAATACGGATGACATGCATGTACAGCTTTAAGGTAGAAAAGAACTAAAATAACACAGAAGTAATTGTTTAATACTAAACTCCAAATTCCAGGAACTGAAACATGCATTTCTTTCTTATAAATGAAATAAAAATATATAAAACAAATTTGGATGGCCATTAGTATTTAAAGTTTACATGGATTTCAATGAGGTTCTAACAAAAACAGAAATGGTGTAGAGCAAGTACCCACTTGCAAATCTGGCCTGTGCAGTCCCACCTCCAGCCACTGACTTCCTGTGTGATCTTCGAGCAAATTCCAGAATTTATCAAATGCCATTCTCCCTAAAAACTAAAATGGGAGTGATACTGTCCTTCCCTCAAGCATTAAAAAGGAAATCCAAGTATCTTGATGGAAAAATCCACTGGAACTCTAATCTGTTCTTTAATGCTGACATTGCAGGAGGCTTCAGGTTAATTTTCATTTGTTTTAAAAAAGAAAAACAAAACAAAACAAAATACTCCCCAACAAGTAATCCCTAGAAAAGCACAGGAAAAGTACAATTTTATACTAGAAGAAAATGTTGAGAGAAAAGAAATTTAGAGTTCTTGATGGGAGGCAGAGTGACATTTATAGCTCCTCATAAATACTAAGTATTGTACATTTAGAAAGGGAAAAATTTTACCTGAATCACAGAAAAAACTCCCATTCACTACTCTATATAAAACCAACAGTGACAAAGTTACCTCCTAAACACTTACCTTTTCAAATTATGAAATGAGGTCTAACTGGGATAGCTGACTTGCTAAAAAGCATGCCTTTTATTTATTTTTAATTGTTTAAATGTGAAAGGATACGAGGAGTTCCTTCTGTCCTACACACCAGGTAGAGACACGCAGCGATCACGTGGGTCATCTTTCTCCCCCGGGTGAGGTGTTTGCTCACAGCCATCTTGAAAAAATTAAAGGCAGTATCCAGACAATGTTGGTTGAGTTGAAGCTGATTTCCCAAGTGGTGAATCTGACGTTTCCCTAGAAAAATTAACAAGGAAAAAAAAAAAAAGCTCAACAACTTTGTATTTAATGTGCTTTTGGATTGGGGGGGTTTTGGTGGGTTTGGTTTTTTAAAGGCAAAACTGAGTGGGTGGATTTTGGGTTTCATCTCTGTGTGAAATACAATAACCTCTCAAGTTTCAGGAACTAAATATACTCAGCTCCTCAGGACAAAAAAATACCTCATTTGGGACTGCTAGAACTAAAATACCTGCAATTAATGAGCCCTGGAAAACAAAGCTACAAACATCAGCCCCAGAGAGGATCCAGAACATTGCCAAGACTTCTCAGACAAGATTATGCCCCCCTCCCGTAACATCGTTTGACAAGTCGCAATTGGTGAACTGTAGCCATGAACCTCTGAAACCAGAGGTCATGGCGTGTCTGACACTAACACGCAGAGACCTCGTTCTGCTGCAGCTCCCCAAGAAGTGATGAAGTCTGCAGTTCCTCTGGCCACAACAGAAGCCCACAAGGAAAGGAGCTCTGCTCTGGGCCTGCCCGTGACCACCACCGATGGGAGGCGCTTCCTTCCTCTGAACACTTTCGCACACGAGCCTTCATTTAAGGCTTGGCTGCCAGACTGCTGAGATTAGTTTGTGGCTTCAGGAAAACAAATGTGACTTCACCCTTAAATAAAACAATTTTTAAAAAAGTGTTTTTGGGATGATTCATGGCAGGAAGTGGTACAGCTGCTGGGACAGATGCGGGAAGAGAGGTCCTGTCCGTCCTCACAGCTTCAGCTTTGGAAGAGCGTGTCAAACAGACAGCTTAAGAAGATGATGGGGGAAGTCACGAGGAAAACAGAGCACTGAAGTTCCTCAGCGTGCAGGGCCAGACGGCACATCAAGAAAAATCCTTTAATTCAATGTGCCGGGCAGATGTTTCCAGTATGTGTGTTTACAGGAAACACTTGGTCTGTTCCCTCCAGAGATGTCATGAGTAGCTTTGCTGAAGGGGTACAACTCCTGTGCCATGTGCCACAGCCACCATTGCCCACAGGAAGCGATGGTGACCACACAATGCTTACCAGAACACCAGCACCTGCACAGACCACACATCTTGATTTTATGCACATCCCTGCACCATCATCACTAATAACATGGGAAATATGTTTAACCTTCAAACAACCTTCTGCCAAAGACATTGCTTCACTTCAGCTTTAATAAAACCTGACTCCAGACGTGCAGCCAGGGTCAACAAGACTCCAGTCAAATCAGAGCTGCCACAAAGGGACAGCTTCTCCTTCCTGCACAAGTGGCAATTAGAACAGTCACCAAGCAGATCTCCTTTAGGGCACGTTGGTCAACCAGGTGTAACACATTTGGATGAAGAAGTAATGACAGAGGAAGGATACGTACAATAAGCTACTCAAGAGTAATCCAAAGCCCATTAAGCAAATAGTTTTTCCACTGCCATCAGCAGGCCCTGGACTCACCAGCCTCAGTCTCTCAAATACAAATATTGCATATTCCCCAAATTAAGATACTACCTAATGCTCTTCCTCCCTTGAATTTTACTTCATACTCCACAACCTGTACACTGAAGTGGGCTCAAGGCTTTTAATGCCCCTAAGGAAGAACCAGTTTGTTCTCATTAGGGAGTGACCTACTCAAGGACTAAAACTCATTTTCACAGTGGCAACACAGCAGCTTCCCTGAATGCTCCCCCTGCCCTGGGGCCACCATGGAAAGCCACCTCTTCCTACCACCTAAGCTTCTTATTTTATCTGGTTGGATTTTGCCATGCATGGCTACTGAGATGAAGATAAAAAACTGTTGTCTGTAGAGATGTTAGGCACTACATGCAGATGTGCCAAAAAAAAGTAAAAATAGACAAGTCCATGCCCACCTATCTCTCCCAGACTGGAATCCCTGCAGCTGCAAATGCACAGCTTTTCCTTTAAATAAAGTGATCCAATTCAATGTCCTTAAAGTCACAAAGGCTACTGGTAACAAGAAACAATCTCGCCAGTTTTAAGTGTTGCCTGAATTTTGCTTTCAAGAAAACTTTTGTAAAAACATAAGGAGAACAGTGGCTCCTATGCCAAGAAAGAGCCATATGCACTCCTGAATGCTTCTTGGGCTAATGGTGGATCCAGAACACAAGGCCCATCTGGCTCCACAAGGACCAGGTTGGCACAGGCCACCAAGCAAGAAGAGGTGATGAGGAAGCTTCCCATGCTGCCAGCACAGCAGCAGCTGATGTGGTCCTGGGGGCACACCAGAGAACAGCCCAAATGAGCTGGAGATGCAGAGTAAGAACAGGGCAAGCATCAATGAGACTTCTTCCCCAGCACTTCCCTGGCCCATCCCCATTACAAGTTAATCCACCCAAGAACAGCAGTCTCATTCAGGGCT
This sequence comes from Brachypteracias leptosomus, assembly GCA_013401335.1. Classification (NCBI taxonomy): domain Eukaryota; kingdom Metazoa; phylum Chordata; class Aves; order Coraciiformes; family Brachypteraciidae; genus Brachypteracias; species Brachypteracias leptosomus. The sequence continues at coordinate 298,561 of VYZX01001665.1, read as the reverse complement.
CCACACCTCAGAGGGCACTTCAGAAACAAAGAACATACCAGAAGAGAAAAAAAAAAACATCGAGGAAGATGTTTGAAATTAATCTCTTTCATAAGCTATTTTCCAACTGAGCTGGGCCCATCCCCAAGCCACCATGAAAATTCTCCAAGTATTTTTTTCTTCATTTGAAATGTTGAAATAATTCATAATCCATCCTAGGTAAACAGTATGATTGTTTGAGTAATATATGCTTTCTTAGCTGATCTCTTTCTTCATCCAGCATCAATATTTTAAAATGCAAATACTTTAGGGGTGACCAGTCATTGTCTACTCACAAATACCAAGAGATCTAAGAGCAGAGAAGGTACTTGTCCACTTAGGAAGTGCTATTTCTTTGAATGTTTTAGCCTCCAGCAGACCAGCAAAGGCTTTAATTCTGTGTTAGTACTCCCTCAAGCTGCTTTGTAGTATGTCAGATTGTAAAAAAATAAGACTACTGTTACACTGCTGCTGATCCCCCAAACGAACAACTTAACACAGGACAAGAAGCACCTTAGAAATTATGTGCATCCTGATCATTAACTTGGTTTTGTCCTTATCTCTTGCAAGAGAGAAAGCAATGTACTGTTTATAGCACCATCTAAGATAAATATTTACATTCTGTAACCAGTTTCCTATTTACTAAAGAAAGATCAAAAGCTTTGTTGTTCCCTCACCACCCCCATCCCCCACCTCTTGAATTTAACATAACAAAATTCTATTTTTCTAGTATCTTATGTAACACTGACAAAAAAAAAGCTGGAAGTTAGAATTAGCAATCGTGCTTCTAGATTTCTCCACAAGGAACACAAGATACCTTCTGGCTCCTTCACAGATTCAAGAAGCATCTCCAGTCAAAAGATAACTCCAAGAGAAGGCAGGTATTGGCCAAATGGCAGCAGTACTGCAGCACTGTACCAGCCTGTTGTCCTCTGCCCCCATCCCAACCAGACAATAACCAAAAGTATATAGGTTTGCGACTTCCAACCTTTCCTGCCAATCTCACCAATCCGACATTTCCAGAGCTGAAAAATGCATCTCCATAGTATTTTATTTAGCTATATATAATAGCTATTTAATCTGTTGGCATCTGAAGAGATGATGTTCATACTTAAGAGAAATTGAGCATAAATAACTGATCAAAATAAATTCTCCATCCAATATTCCAGTTACCGTTGACAAAGGCAAATAGGAACAGAGACCAAACACCCACTGATACTGACAGTCCTCAACATGAAAATTCCTCAAAACTGTGCAATGGTAGCCACAAACCTTGCTAAGCACTCAGATACAGAGAATCACTGAATTGCCTATATTGGAAAAGACCTTTAAGACTGAGACTGCTTATTAACCTGACACTGACAAATCCTCAACTAAACCATATCCCCCAAGCACTGTGTCTACATGTCTTTTAAATACCTCCAGAGATGGAGATTCCACCCCTGCCCTGCGCAACCCATTCCAATGCCTGATGACCCTTTCAGTAAAGAAATTCTTTCTAATATCCAATCTAAACTTTCCTTGGCACAACTTGTGACCATTTCTTCTTGTCCTTTCTAGATGAGTGACTGCTCCCCCAGCAGTATGGTCGGTGCAGGGAGAAGCTGCAAGCTCCAGGCTGGGAAGATGAGCAGTTCCCTCCAGCAAACCTACAATACACTGCATTACATCTCTTGGCCCTTGAACGCGCTCCCACTCCACCTGCTCCACACTAGCTGGATGGTATTTTATAGCCTTCCCTTTGCTATTTCTCTCCTGCCTGTCTCTGTGGTTTGCTCTAGACTCCCAGCGTGGCTTCCACCAGCCCCAACGGCTGGCTAATGCCCTTTCTGTCAGTTTGACCATATGGTCCCAGGGTGCAGCGAGCTGGTCCAGCTATCTGTAAGAATGCAACAAACCTTATGATCTCAGCCAAAACAGTGGGAATATCCAGCATTACAATGCAATTTATTAGCAATCTGCTCAACTCAGTATTCACCAGATTTTATCTCAGTGTTACAAACTCAAATGAGCTGAGCTGCTCTACCGGATGGAAAAGAAAAATACAATTTTGCTTCTAAACCCTGTCAGGTTCTGGGTTACAAAACAGAACTCAAAACAACAGCTTTCTGACTTTCTTATCCATTTTATCCAGTACCAAAAGTTTTTTAAAAAGCTTGAGTGGGACACTCAAATTGCAACTTCTATCTCAGCACGATAAAGGCATGTCATCATGAGGAACAGGCAGAAATAGGCATTGCATTTTTTTCTAAATTGTTAGGCAACAGTAGAACATATAAGACAAAATATACCGAGCTAAAAAGTGTCTTAGAAGGTGCATCATGTATTAATACTTGCAGGAAGAGTTGCCTCTTTTGGGCCTTCCTGAGATTCTTTTTTTAAGCCAAAACAAATAGAGCCTTTTATGTCAAAGCTTACACTTCATGCTGCTCTTGCAATTTAGTGATGGCATTAAAGTGGTGTCTAAGTAACTTTGGGAAAAGGACAAGGAACAGTGTCTTTTCAAAAAGGCAGGACAAGCTTATGAGCAACATTACAAAAATTTTCCCTCCTTCACCAGAAAAACAGTAAGATTATTCTACTTTAAAGAGCTGGAGAACAAAAGTCTAGAAACTACAGAAACGTTGTGACCTATAGGACACATACCAGGCAGTTCCCCTTTATTTCTCAAAGCCTCATCATACCATCGGGGCAGGAGGAAAAGAGAGGAAAAAAAAAGCAGCTTGCGCTTCTGTAAGCAACACACAAAATCAAGTTCCCAGGCTACCAAGTAGTAAAGTTTATCACGCTCCTGAACCTGCATCTAAAAACAAAAGGCTCTTTTCAGTTTTTAGTTCCAAGCCCACTAAAAAAAAAAGTTTCCACCCATCTACTCCCAGCATGCTGAAACACACACCATCATCTTCTCAACCAGTGCCAAGCCCAATGCTTTGAACTGGCACACGAGACCTGAACTGACAAGTTCTGATAGGACCATTGAGTGATACCATCCTTTTATTTCAGAAAATTTATATTCTTTTGATCAAGGAAACAGTGGTTATTACAAAACAAAACATGTAGGTTAGAAATCACTGTCACAAAAATAGATCTTCAGAAAAATCTTGCTAACACTCAATGCTTGCACAAGAGACAGTTGATAGCAAAACTGCAGCTTAAGTTATAATAGGTAGAAAACAAAAAGGGGGAGAAATCAGACCCATTCTTTACAAGCAATTTTCTTTCTTTTATGATCTCGTTACTACAGAAACATCTCGTTCTCTTCCCCTATTCAAGAGGAATCATAACTTTTTTTTTGGATCTCTTAGAAGTGAGTAATGCCAAGCAGCTAGAGCTATATATTACCCTCATCTGGTTTCTGCCTGCTCATCCACAGCCCCCCCTCAGACTGACAGGGACTCTAACGCTGCTATTCGGAAGCAGTGCTTTTCAGGACCAGGCACAAGTTTCCAGGGAAATAACAGGCAGTGCACAGCCGGAGCTTAAATGAATTGTTATTACAATACTAAACTGCATCATCAAAATCCAGGCATACAGAATTTCCTCCCTTTTTCCAATTTGCTCAAGGGGCCCTAGAAACTAGCACTACCTGAATTGGGCAATGGAGTCATGTTAAGAGCACTAATCTTTTTTTTTTTTTTTTCAAAAAGGATTGCTATGGCAAAAACACTAGATTCTATTAAAGGAAACATTTTGGGTGATTTTTTGCTTGGGTATTCATTTCCAGAATTTGAATTGCTTTACTGACTGAATTTTATGTGCAGATTTTATTCAATTTTGGGGTTTTCACTCCTTTTCTTTCTTTGAAAAGGCTCCCTAAAAGAACTGCTGAAAAAGGGGAAAAAGAGAGGTTTTTATGTGTGGGCATCCCTAAATGCTTTGTCATATCTTTCAATTTCAGCAAGGACCAGCTCAAAGCCTGAATGAATTTCCTGCTCTTTGCTCCATGCCAGGCTTCTATGTTATTTGTATTACAAATAAGTAAAAGAAACAAACAAAGCCACAAGAGGGAAAGTCCAGGAATATCATTAGGGCTACTCTTAGGAAGACTGGTCCCAGAAGACTCATCAAGGGTAGAGTCCCATGATCAAAGACAAGAAAACATTTAAAGCCCAAACAATGGGGGAGGAAACCGAGGTGATGGCTGCAGTGATCCCACCAACATACACAACATCGGGAGTGAGAAGCAGCTTTATCTCTACAAGCCTGGAATGAAAAAGGCCAACGAACAGCAGAAGTAGCAGCACAGTAGGACATTACAGCAGTGCTGACCCTGCACAATAACAACTTCAATTTTATTAAGGATAGCTGAGCGTTACTCCCAGTAACACCTAATTGCTCATGGGGAAAGCAATGAACATGCTGGCCTCATTCCCACGCTCTGCCTAGCCCCAAATCCCTACTTTGCTACCATCTAATTGCGGGTGCACCCCACATCCTCAGACTCACGCTCTTCCACAGGAGAGCTTCCCAGATTCTCCATGGGATGTCTCAGTCCCAGGGCTGAGCAACTTGGAATCTGTGCATGCTCAGCCCTGCTCCAACTGGTGCATCCCAGTGCCTGTGTCACCTGGCAGCCCTGCTTCAAGGGTACGCTCTGTTCCTGTTACCTCAGCAGAGCATAAAACAGGTCCTGGCCCTTTCCCTGTGATATTGCACCAGCATAACTGCTTGTGGGGATGCACAGAAAACCAAAACAGTAAACTGATCCTTGTTAAAAATAACCTTGTGAAGGGAAAAAAAGACTTAATTCCAGACCTGTTTACTGAAGGATTGATGCCTCCACTTTGTCTTCTTAGGGCCAGAACCAGACTATCTCAGCACAGAGACCCATATTCAATCTCTCAGCCTGCTGACAACAATTCAACCCATCCATTTTGCCTCCCATGAGAGCACCCCAACTACCAGGTGCAGCTCCCCCATTCCTCCTGGTGAAGCCCTTCCTTTGCATGTCAAATGAATGAATGAACATTTGGCTAAAGAGAACTAGCATGCCTCTTTAAGATTAATGGCATAAAAACCCAGATAGTGGTCACTATTGCAACCACTTCTTAAATATTTAATGCTAAGCTACTTTTCTTTCACCTAGAAAATGTGCTGTTAACGTCTCTTCCCAGCACTTATCTGTACTTCTTCAAGTATTCATTCCCTCAAAATCAGCCCTTGTATTCCATTAATGCCAAAGCAGGCCTGCAAAGCGCCCACGTACCTTCCCCCACCCCCCTCCTCAAGCACTTTTTCCATTCCCTGATTATATGATATCACTCCCACAGGGGCAGCCTCTTTGCATGTACAGCAACTGGCCATTTGAATCAATTTGCTTTACCCACTCTGAAAAATTTGGCATTATAAGCAGTTCCTCTGACTTTTTGCATTCAGTTCCCAGAACTCTGCTTTCCTCGCAGGTGGCACTTCTACTGCTGCCATTCATTCCCATTATCCACCTAACTGGTACCCTCAGTTCAACAACAACAAACTAGAAGCCATACAGTTTATTCATGGGCTGCACCTCATCTATTGATAAACTCATCCCATCACCCTTAGACATCCTTGCTTTCTATCCTTGCTTAACTTTTTTTAATAGAGTTAAAACAACTTCATGCTAATGAAGTCCTTACTGAACTTCACTTCTGGTGTCAGGAGCTGGAAAACCAGAACCAGTGCTGATATTACATACAGAAAAAACCCTGTCTGTTAATTCATTAGCATCTGAAGATATTGGATCACAACTGGTTTAAGTCAAGCTAAAGCCCAAGCTGTTGCTGCAGACAGTGTTCCCACCTCCAGCACAACACTGACGTGACCACACGCTGAAACTGGTGAGGGAACTTGCTCTGCTGAAAATCAGCCCAAACAACAAAAAGTTACAATTGTCATTTGGACCTTCTACCTCATATAACTCAATGAGAGCCTCCCAATCCCTGACAGCAGCAGATCGTGGCGGGGGTGAGGAGAAGTGCTGTCAGCAGCAGCGGACACGTGGATCGACTTAAAGCAAATGTGAGACTGCAGTGTAAATGGGTCAAAGAGAAAAGTACACACCAGCCCCACACCACCTCCTGCTTCCCTGCTACCGCTCCCAGCCCTCAATGCTCCTACCATACAAGTGAGCTTACACTAAAGTCTGACTTATCACCATTTAAACAAATGCTAACGTGCTCATTAGTAGTTTGTCTATTAGAATGCTTCAGGTCTTTTAAGATTATTTTTAGAAGCAAGCAAATATGGACTCTTTTATATCCCAAAGTTTTGTCAACTGAATTTTTCACTCACGTAAGATTTGCAGCTGTTTCAAAGTCGAAACAGCTGGAAGGCTGCACTACTGGCAAGAACTGTGAGTACATGTATGATTAATGTAGCATAACCCTTACCTATCTAACATTAAGGGAATTAGAAAAATTTAAGATACCAAGAACTTTTAGGTAGTGGTAGCTTTTGAGCATGCAAGATTTCCTTCTGAAAGCACCATCAGTTACACTTTGCTTTAATCTTCCTCTGTTTTCTTTGGACAGTGATTTTTTTAAATTACATTTTAAATGACAGTTATTCTTAGAGATTTTTCTGTATCTATATACATGGAAAGCTTTTTCCACTCACTTATCAATTACCAATTGTTACTCTTGTCACAACAAGAAATGAAACATTTCTGCTGTCACACGGCATTACTGCTGATCTAAGCACTACCTTCAACCATCCAAAACCATTTCTACATCACTACAAGAAAAAAAAAAAAAAATGCTCATGACATAATCTGACAGTTTTGAAAAGATCACTTTTTTAAAGTTTTAGAAACCCATAATTCCGGCATTATGAGAGAGATCAGAATTTATTTCATATCTACAAAGCAAAAAGCATTTGACTAACAAGCAACTGTCATCAATCCACACAGCTAGAAAAGTTCAAGAATACAGCATGATACAGGAAAAAAAAAAAATTGTTGTCTATTGGTAAAAGTTATCGAAATCTTTAAAACAAAACAAAAATGAAGACTAAGCACAAAAGGATTCATTGGTGTGATGGAAAACTTTACAGATGCGAACAGCGTATAAATCAGTGCAGCGCTATCAGCTTGCTGACAGCAAGTGCTAGTGCCTTCCCTGCAGATCAGGGCTTTTGCAAGGCAAAGAAGACTGAAAACTGCCAGGAGCCATTTTTCAGAGTGGTGTGGACACCACAGAAGCAGACAGGAGCCCTGGGAGTCAAGGTGCTTCACACAAACGAGAATGCAGAAGCTGAAGGTATCCTTTGGCCAGAACTACTGAGGCCAAGGAGACAAGGACAAGAGCAGAAGTAATTGAGTTAGTGCAGCTCAACAATCACCACTTCTCAGCTGCACTGCAGCAACTATTAGCTAAGGCCATGTATACTAAGATTGTTTTTTTTAAAAAATAAATAATCTTCCTGTTTAATCCACCTTCCCTGCTATAAAAGCCAGTCCAGCCTTTCCCTTTTCCTGTCAAGAGGCTCCTGCTTATCTCTGTGAATCTTTCCTCTTTCTTTCTCCACCTTTAATACTTACCTTTTGTAACACATCTGAGAATCTACTTGTCCTCAGACACAGAACAATTTTCCTTCCCTACAGTTCAGCCCTGCTCCTCTGCACACCAGTTGTTCCCTCAAAAATACAAGTGTCAGTGGTAAATTATTTCCACTCTCCATCATCCAGCTGCGTAGGCAGGAAAGACCTTACTGATGGAGACTAATACCCTCTGCTCTCAACCTGTTCTTAAGGTTACTGCTTCTTCAGGAATGAAAAAGACCCATGAGCCCAAAGCTACTCTTGGGTTCTGGTGGATTTGGTTTTCTCTTTCCTTTCTCTCTAATTCTACATGCAAACCTAACAAAGGGCAATCTCTCCCTATCCAGACCTTAACCAATTGACAAAGATGTATGACACAGTAATTCCAAAAGTAAAACTTTCACAAATACCAACTAATCAGTAAATTTCTTAAATCATCTCAAAAAACAGAAATATGGTGAGAAGGCATCAAGGGAAAAAGGATGCAGAGAGAAGTAGTTGGGGAGTTGAAGAAAAAAGGGAGTTATTAAAGATATCAAAGGCATAAAAGATAAAACATGATCTAAAAATGGAAGCAGAAAGAGAGAAGTGAAATCAAGCTGAGAAAGGCACAGAGACGTTACAAAAGCAAGAAAGATTGTATTAGGTTAATACTTAAGGTATTTTTATATGAAGCTGACAAGAGCAGTCAAATACTTCTTCCTTTATGGAAGGGGTAAGAAATCTCGCAGTTAGGTAGGAGAGCATCAATCTTTATCCAGGCCGCAGCTAAAGAATGAAATTCTGCCCTTAGTTTGTCCCTGGCAGCTGAGTCCATCAGCTACAGATAACAAGGAGTATGAATCTAAGGGGGCTGTTCTCCTTTGCTACTACAAAAGGTCTACTTAGATCAGAGCAACAACTGCCCCTGGTTACTTCATCTGTGTGCTGCTGATGATGGAAGAAGTTCAGACTCAACTTTTGCATTTATTTCCTTTTTAAACAAGAAAAATAAGCGATGGTTGCCACAGATTTCAGCTAAACAATGCAGTGAATCATTGAAGCCATTTATCAAGCTGGACTCTTTTGCTATCTACTTCAGCTTGGAGTTGAAAATAGGTTTATATTTAAAGAGAGAATGCACACACTTCAGGAACAGTCTTTTATTTCTTAAAACAATAACACTCATAAGTCAGATGTACAGATGGTTCCAGCAATGAATTAAAACTATAATACCATCCATGTATTTCTACAGAGCCAACATGACCCTCTCAGAAAAATATATGGCATATTTGAATAATATCTATCTGTATGTTTATGATCCCTTTAATTTATATGATGCTACTCTTTACATATAGGATGTCAGCGGCAGCTCTTCTGGCAGGAGGGAATTCTCACTAGACTTTGTTCTCCTCCTCAGGAACCCTGATCACCCTAGAATTAAAGATGGAGAGCACACTGGAGAGATGGGAGCAGGTGTTTAAATACCCAGAGACTGAACTTACAGCCTTCACCAAATGACCAAACATGATTTGTTAGGAGAAGAGCACTAGATTTCTGGAAGACAATGGAATTTTAAGCCATAAATAGATATAAGCATGAGTTCATGCCTAACAAATAACGTGAAATTAAAGGAAAATGTAAACTCTGTGTTAACAGGAACTTACAACAAAACTCACTGGACCTCATAATAGTTTCCCAAGGGAACTGATGAAAACTCCCACTGCTCGGAACATATGAACGCAGGAAGGGCAAAATACAAGAAAAATGCATGATTTGGAGTGATCCCATGTAAGAAAAATGAGCTGAGATTATTTACTAGGTTAAAGAAAGTTCTTATGCTTTTGCTAAACTGTAAGCTTAAGAGAGGTTGCTCTGTGTGACAGAATCATTCTGTACCCCAAGTGTACAGAACAGGGGAAAATCTCCCAACCCCTTCCTGCCCAAAGAGCCATCTCTGCTCTCTCAGTACAACAGCCTTCCAGCCTACTCACAGTTTGGCAGCAGAACAATTCAGACCCAGTGTCAGACAGACCAACCTGACCTGCACAGCAAAGATCCACCTATACTCAGGTTCCCAGCTCTTATTTTTCCCCATTGTCACCACTCCATCCTAGTTTTCCAAAATTAAATATTGTACTAACAACACATCCCTTCCAAAGAAAATCCCAATGCTTGTTCATATAACAAAGCCTGAGATATTTTGTCCACAACTAAACCTTTAGATACCAACTTCCTTTGCTCTTCTAGATGATCCACATGCCTCCAGTGTGCCAGTCCTTAGCACTTCAAGAAAATTTTGGGTAAGCACTATTACATTTTTCTGTTCTTTATGTGCTAAACCTCAAAGCTCAATTACAACAGGGCTTTTTCTGTGCAGTACGACTCCAAGATAGGATGTGAGATCATCCATTAAACATACATATCCAAGACTAGATGCATTATTAATTCATTTTCCCCTAGGTAATATGGCATGGTGAAAAATAGCTACCAGAGAACATACTGACTAAAGACTTAAACAGAAATCAGTGGATTTATGTGATGATTGCTATGCAGCAACCTAACGGATCTCGTTAAAGGAGACATGGATCCTTCTCCCCTGATACTGTCACTTCTCCTACAGAGTAGATGTTGATGTTCAACATAAGGAGAATATTGATTGCAACATATCCCAGAAATAGTTCTTAAACCAGTTGTGAGAATGATCTATCTGAATTTAATACTGCCCGAGCTACTACAGATCAGTCTCAACTTTACAGCATTTTTCTGATTAGTGACAGTGTTTGGAAAATCTTTTTCTTTAAAGAAGTTGGCTATGAAACACTGTCTGCCTCAGTTTCAATTAGGCAGGTGCTGTAAACACCAAAATGAGTTTTTACTGTTGTCCTCTTTGACTTTGTGGAGTTGCAATCAAGGAAGCTGCCCTAAGGAATAGCTTAACATCAGCATCATCTCAAACCTAACTAACATATTGCTTCGGTAGAGTCCACAGAGTAAATGCTATTTACTGACCTCTTTTAAGATCCACAAGAATAAACAAACACTTCAATCAACTGCCTGCCTCAGACCTGTTTATGCTACAAGCAACTCCTCACTGAAGGCCTCAGGAGCTCTACTGCTATATTAATCAACCTCAAGGACCACACTTTTCCCCCACAAAACAATTATACTCTGGCCCTTCCTCCTTCCCACCTTCTGTATTTTATTCTACCAAGTCAGGAAAAGCAGATACACAGATGAAATTCTGCCTAGCTTTGTGCAAGATGACCTTATGTTCACGTATCCATGGCCACGACAGCTACAATAGCAACAGGACACACTGAAATTAATGTTTCTGTATGGTCAAATGCCATTCTACTACATTATAATACAACGAGAAGTATAGGTGCTGTTTTGTTTAATCCTGTTTTAATTATCATAAGCATTGAAAAAGCCACGCTTCTATAGATAGGAAGCTGAAATTGGCACAACCAAATGTTTGAGGGCCCCAAATCAATTGTGGTTTTAGCTTCTGGTAACTGTGCCTCTTATGACTTTGAAATCACAGCACTCCAACAATGTTTTGCTCCAAGTGGCTGTTACTATGCTGTCTTCCTTTTATGCTCTCCACAGACTAAATCAGGAATGGCTGACATAAGGATCCTTCTTAGTTTAATAGCGAGCGAGTGCATCTGGAGGAGATGGAAAACCACACACGATTCTCCACGTGGGACCAGAGGCAGCTCTTCACTCCTGCTGCAAGATGTAGAGGAGACAAACCGCTCCAAATGTACTCTTTGAAGAACTTGATTTTTGTTTCCATGTCACCACTTACACTCCCTTATGCTCACCTTTATCTTCTGCTGAAATTTTCACAGGATTACATTTGGTATTTAATATTCAGTGTCGCTGTAATCCCACAACTTGACTTTCCTGGCACAACAAATCAATGTTTCTCAGAAATCCAAAACAACCTCAAAGCTTTTTTCCCTTCTGTGTCAAAGACCTTGATCAGCATCAAGTTTCCTTGTCTTAGAGCTGGTATCAAACACTGCAACGATCTCAGAATGAAATTTGTTGTATGTCAGATCAAAAAGTAAAAAGCAGAGTTGGAGGGAAACAAAACTACCCGCACATACAGTAAGAGAACTGTGTAGTCGATGGCAAGTAGAGCATGTAACTACCACTGTAATCCTTCAAAAAGAACATTATTTCTATTCCCAGTCTTCCAGGATCTGAAATAGAGTGAAAACTGCTCTTGAGGAACCCATTTGCCATCAATTCATGTAGACTCACCGTGGACAGAGTGGAAAGAGACCAAAGTATGTTTATGATCCACAGGATGTCTGACAACTTTATTTTGACCAAAGCTACAGATACCCATTTGCTCTCAAGAAAGAAGCTGGCAGCAAGCAAGAGTTAACTTTTAGTATAGGGACAGCTGGAATAACACAGACCACTCAGACAACAAACATCACCTCACAAGCACCCTGGATTTGTTCCAAAAATGACTTGAAAAGTGGTATTCTTTCTTGACACGCTTAAGAACTGATTCAGCTTGCACCAGAGCAGTATTTTTGGTTTTTTCCTAGTGCATGTTAGGAACTGCAGTTTCTAAATCTACTTAGAGATAATTCTAAATAGTCTCAAGATGCCCATTTTCCCATAGTATCACTAAGCAAGCTTCTAAATTATTTTCTTTGTATTCAAGCTTAAAAATAAAGATTTCATGAAACTAAAAAAGTCAGATTATTTCCCAACCTCCTGAAATAAAGAAGCCTTTAAGTATAGAAATATATATTTTTAAGGTGGAAAGGGGCTGTACTTGCAAAGCTAGTCACCCACATTAGTACTATGAAATCACTTACAAGATTTCAGCTGACATCCAATAATTTTATTTCTAGCTGTTTCCCTGAGCTCACAGAGCTTTCACGGCCAGGGAAGTAAGCAAACATAACACCTGCTTGGATTTGGCAAGCTGCATGGGGCTCAGAATAAGACGACCCCTCTAAAATCTCCCTCGTGCAGATGCTGATTTGCTGAGGATGGGAAGAGAGCTGTGCTCACCTTCAAAAATGACAAATAATTTGGATTAGCTAATAACTGAGAATTCTCCTCACACTTAAAATGGAGGCTGGCAGTTAGAGAGGAGTGAATTATAAACTAGGAATTATTACTGATTTACTGCTTTTTCATATAAAAAGTCTGCTTTCCTCTCTTCACTCCACAGCAAACCTAGAGTAAGAAGCAAGAGAGCACACAAAAACCCCAGACTGAAGACTAGGTACAACTGGAGCAGCTGGGGCTGTTTATTTTGTAAGAGCATTTTCCTAATCTTTTAGTGATTGGAAGAAATCTGCTTTCTTCTAACAAATCAGTTAACATTGCAGAGGATGAAGTTAACAGAGACAACTGAAAGGGGAAATCTGACATCCCCCATCCATCCCACCACCAACCACCTCTTGTACCAGCTCCCAACACTCTTCAGTTTTTGTGCTAAGCCACAAACCAAGAGAAAAAAGAAAAAGCTCTCAAGTTTTTTTACAGGTAGCAAGAGTAAGTTCATGATTCCTATCATAAAAATGCCTGGAATGTTTTCCCTGAATATTGATTTATAAAAGCAATCAAACAGCATATCTAAGGTACAATGTAAATGATATTCATATCTAATATACGACTGCTGCCACAATGTGTCTAATCCCTGTACATGAACCCAGCTCTGGGTATACCCCAGAAACTGGAGCCATGATCCTGAACTGCTTTCTTAATATTATACGTTTCATAATATACTACCCAAAAGTATTACTAATCAACTGTGTGGGTTTAGAGCACATAAAAATATACAGCTTTCTTCTAAAAATCCAATTCCTAATTGATTTTATTCAAAAATCATTTACATGCTTATTAGCATAACATAATTTCTTAGGGAGTCACACATTTTAATATAATTAGCCACTCGTTTTGTTGCATCCAGTGCTAATAACCTTTTATTTTGAAGAAAGATCCATGCTTGATTTTTCTATTGTTCAAACTTAAGCCTGTTTGGATTGAAAACAATCCTCTGAACTGACTTTAAACAGCTAAGCAATCAATTACCTTTTCACTTAACGTATGCTGTGTTTGTTTGGGACAGCTTTGTTATAGCAGCAGGAAGGCTTTAAACTGAGATGATTAAAGCCAGACTTGGAGGTACAGATTTGGGATCCCAAACAATAACGCTGAGCAAACAGCTCCCACTGACATCCAGAGCAGGTCTAAACATCCCAGCTCAAAAGCAGCTTTAAGTATGCTGAACCCAGCTCCTTGCCACATTGCTGGCAGTCCCCACCCACACTGGAACCTGGGTTTGAGGAGACCACGCTGGACTTAAGTGTCATTTGCTTTTAATTTCTATTAGAAAACAAAGGTTTTTCTAAAAATAAATAAATAAATAAATCACTACATAGGAAACATTCAATTCATTTTTCAAGTGTTACATTCTCCATGTAGGAGGCTATGCCTAAAAAGACAGCAATAATAATGCCTTCAGGAGAGGTATGAATTTGATAATGCTTCTTCCCTCCCACAAATACTTAGACTTCATTTCTACCCCCATGGTTGACAGCACTCAGGTTTAGTCTAAGCAAAATAGTATTCAGTTGTCTTTATTGTCAAAAATGATTCAATTATTTGAGGATAAATGGGGGTAAGGGGAGGGATCATCTAAAGGAATAGTTTGCAACTTTAAACTCATGATTTCCCCTTCCATGTTTTATCCATAAATAGCCAGTTCTGCAAAGCCTTAGGAAAAAAGGATCTTTCTTTACAATTCTAATTACTGTACAATGGTTGAGGAGGAAAAAAAAAATTACTTTATACGTTTGATCTAAAATTTCTTCTAAATAAGAGGAAGACCATCACATCTATTGAGGACATTAAAAAGAAGCTGTATATCAGGAGTCTGGATTTTGTTGTTAAGAGCCTCTTTCCAGAGCAGGCTGGAGTTCTTGTCCTTCAGAACTGACAAGGTTAAATTAAATGTCATTCATTAAACATGTTTTGCTCAGCTTGAGGAGACACTGCTCTTCAACTTTCCACCATTGATAAAGCAGGCAGTACCTGCATGTTTTCTCCCTCTCATAACTTAATGCAAGTCTTTATAAACTCATCACCCAAGAAGGAATCACATAGGCTACAGCCCAGATATGGTCCCACACACCCAGCATCCAACATCCTAAACTATCCCATGTACCATTTTTACAACACAGCTGGTCATAAACTACGTGTGGGAAATTCCACTCCAAGCAGCTAGCAGAAGAGCAAACCCAAAATTTTCAGGAAAAGTTCTACTTTAAAGACATAATTAAAGAAAGACATTTTCTCTCACCACTCCTCCCGTGAAATTAGTTGAATAACTGTCAGAGGCAGAATTTAAACTTACTTTGAAGCAGTGTTTAAGCAGTGTCCAATAGCACCACCTGGTGATCACAGCCTGCAGTATTTGTAAGACATCCACTAAACTAAGGCATAGTCATCAGCATAGAAGAACAGATTTTAATCCTGGTTGTGTATAATTTGGCCTTTTTTTCCATTAAAAACACATGCAATTCATACCAGTAAATAATTGTGTGACTGTTAAAAATCAAACAAACTTTTCAGAGTTAGCATCAGCCAACTTCTACCAGTACATGGTAAAAGCTCTTGCCACAGCAACAGCCAATTTAGTAAAATTCAGTAATTATTTCCAATGTTTTAACATACCACGTTTGTTTAAAGGTTTGGTTTATAGTTCATACAGGTGGAAGGGCCACCTTAGAATTCGAAACAGTCATGCNATAACAAAGGTGTGTGTTATCAACACTCTCTGGGTCCTAGGGCTGCATGAGGAAAATCAGCTCAGACAGACCCACTACACTAGGTTATTAAAATCACTTTAAAATAAACAAAAATGGTTGTCATGTATGCTTTATATTCTGAACTGATTAACATATAAACAGAATTAGCATTTTGGTCCTAATGCACTAAGACTTTGCTGTTCCAGTGAAGAATGGCAGAACATGTAATACACGTTGCTGGAAAGATCCTTACGGGTCCTGAAATGAAAGAGTACTCCCTGAAGACATCACGAGCAACAAGAATTCTATTAGAGTTGAACATTTCTTCTTCATCACTCCTTTTTAAGTTGCGACTAAATTAGCACAGCCTGTGCACTCCAGGGTGTGTGCTGGGAGGAGGGAAAGGCAGAAAACGGAAGACAGAAAGGCCTGAGGCACTTCAAGCAGAGAGCATCCATCTGCTAGCAGCAGTCAATGAACAGAACAGTTTTAAAGAGCTTCCCACTCAGATTAAGTCAAGCCAAAAGAACAGAAAACACCTTCCTTGGCTCTGACTGTGCAGGACTGAGAGTAACAGGACAGTGGGTTATAAATACATGTTTTAAAAAAATAAAAACAAGAAAGCAGCTCACAACACAGTCCTGCCTTCAGCCTCTCCTGCTGCAAAGCTGCCTTACGAAGCTCCTGCTCATCTCTACGTCATCCATTCCCTCCTCCACTCTGTGGTGGCATGTGGAGGAGGGAAATGATCAAAGACAACTAGAAAAAGAAGGGGGGGGGAAAAGGAAAAAGGGTTGGTTCTCTTAATTTTGCTTGCGAAACCCAAATCTTTTCACTGTTCTGCTAAACAGATGCATTGCCCAAGCTAAGGCCCAGCATACTTGGATGAGAGGAATGGGAAAGGGCAACTGAGGGATGGGAAAGGCCTGGATCAAACTGGCTTTGCTGCTAGGGATGCTTACTGTGGAACAGGACTCCAGAGCTGCAGCTCTACCAGATGAAGGCCTCTGATGGCAATACCACTGGAAGGAGTTCCCACCCTTTACACAACATCTCATTCCCACCTTCATCACAGCACATCAGTTCTCTGAGCTGACACAGCTACCTACTGGTAGCACAGCAAGTCCCAGCACTGGAACCAGCCAGCTTAAAAGTTAGTGACATGCACTCAGAGTTGTTCTAGCAGTGTTGGGTTGACAGTTGAACTTGATGATCTCAGAGGTCTTTTCCAACCTTAATAGTCCTATGGTTCAGGCTGGGACCAGGGTTTGGTTTTGACTTTTTTTGTTGGTTTCTTTTCTTTGAGCAGAGGATTGACACTAGTCAGTCTGATGATAAATTTGCTGGTGTGGCTCTATTGGACACAGGACCCTCCCACTGAGCACACATTTCATACCTAGTACAGAGCTGTGTCATTTCTATTAATTTATATTTAATACCTACATATACATTTGGGTCTTCCCCCAGTGCACTGCATCGCCCAAGAAAAGCTGCTGGAGCCACGGCGTTGGGCAGGAGCCAAAGTCTTTGCCTGAGTGACTTTTGAATAGTGTATGCAACAGCAGTGCTTTTACTTCTGGGAGGACACGTCACAACGAGAAGGACAATCAAAGCTACATGTGCACTTCTGCACAAGGAACAAGGTGATAGCATCATGCAGAAGATCACCACATGCACTGCTCTGATACTGCTCCCTCAGCCACCACTGGATGCCTATGACAGATAGTGCCAGATGTGCCTGGACAAGTGTTCCTACAGCCCTACAATGGGAGTACAACGTGCCTGCACAACCTTGCGCAGACAAGTTTGAGCTGATGCCACCTGCATCCTGCACCAGACACGTGCTGGTTCCTCTAAGAGCATCAGCCACAAGATGAAAGCAGCTTAGGATCATAGCTAACTCATGTCCAGCTGCAAAGTGCAGGTGCAGTAAGTACAAACATGTCTGCAAGAACACAAGCAAATAAATCAGTCTTCCTTATAAAAAGAGTGTACACAGCCAATGAATTTTTTTCTGTTATTTGTTAATCCTATAAAGGGTTCAGAAGTTTAATGCTGTGGCCATTATTTCAGAAAAGCCATCTTCCAAGAAAACTGCAATAGCTCCACCAGCAAATCACACTCGCAGATCCCTAGGCATAGGGAATGCTTCCCTGCACTGTCACCAGCTCTCCAATTTATTTCATAGAGCAAAGCAAGACACTTTCAACACATGAAAAAGGAACCAGGTGCTATCAGAGAACACAGCACTAAAAAGCAACAACATTCTCCCTCTCAGGTTTTGAGCCACAGAGCCTGTAAAATGACAAACACTTCAAAAACTCACATTTGAATGTTTAAAAGGCAGTCCTATGACATAAGTGGCATACATATTTTCCATAAAGAGAGCAGCATCTAAATGGAGCTTACACCAAAGCAATGTTACCTGAAGTATATTTTAAGCTTGTCTAACAACGTTCAAAAGCTAAAATGGTTTAATTCAGAAGCTTGTTAGAAGAGGTAGATTCCTAGCACAGAATTATATAGACATTAATAGAGGGGGAAGAAGGAGAGAGACAGTTGCCTTATTTACTGCCACATTGTACAAGAAAGAAGATAGACCTATTAATATCCAAGTTCATCTCCTTGTGAATGGTACTATAAAAAGTGAATGTTTTAAAAAACGTTAGCCTGCTAGGTAAACTGTCTTTAAGTAAAGGATTGCTCTCAGGAGAGATGACAGGTTCCAATTACCTACACAAGGCTGTAGGGAGATAAATCTCCATCAGTGAATTCCACAAACATGATACTATATTGTCCTACTCTGTCACATAGAAATTGTCAAAGTTAACACAAATTTTAAGAGACAAGAGGCCAAATCTTTCAATATTGAAGAATGAAATTTCACAAGCACACAGAATTTTAGAAGGCATTTCTTCTTTTGTGAGAATGAAGCAGAGATTTGTGCTTCCTTGGCACAACAGTTTTCTTGCCCACAGCCAACTAATAAACTAAGAGACAGAGCAGAGACAGGAGAGGAGACAGAGCAAAGGGACCATGAAAGACGCCTTTAACTCCGGAGTCACAAACAGGCCAATTCAAAGCTGCTGAACACGCAAATATTTTTTGTTATTAGTTAAGACAAGAAGTCATCTGTGAACTTATTTGATGAAGATTTCAATTTTTTTCTTTATTTTTTCAACTTCAAAGACAATCTTCAAATTAAAGGAAAAGTAAGAATAGAGATCATCCTGAGCCCACACACAGATTGAACAGATATCTCCAAGGAATTTTAGAAGTCTCTTTTCTAATTTTTCCCTTTTCTGTCTAAGCAAACACAGGAACAGAATAAAGGAAGACCAGCAAAGCTTGACTCATGCATTTCGACTGTGTGGGGTGCCATGTTTGAAGTTTTAAGTTGCCCATCATTCTCTTGGCAAAATCGTATCATTACATCACCTTCAGCAGATCCTCTGTTCTTTATTGAAGGATCCCAGACCCTCTTCATTAGAGACATAACAGATCTCATTAAAGGAGACATGGATTCTCCTCCCCTAATACTGTCAGTGTAAGGACAAGCAGTTCATCAAAAGCATCTCTGAGACAGGTGCTTTGTTAGCTATCAAATCACAAAGATGTTCAAGGCTTAAGACAATAAAAATTTTCAAATATGAACTAATTAATCAATGCATAACCAAAAGGTTGTCCTAAATCAGCTGATGAACTTGACTGTTCTTTTAACAAAGATAAGTGGAGTTGATGAAGCACAAGGTCTCATTAGCTATCTGAGCAAGAAGAGATTCTCCACGTGCTGAAGGAGAAGCTGCAGTACCACAATGATCTTGGCTTCCTCATATACCTCTGAATCAAACTCCATGGGTCCCCAAGACTAACAGTAAACCAGGCATAGAAATACAACTTTCTACTGCTTTTATCAAGTTCTTGGAATAACTTATGCTGGGTAAGGTGAGTTTTCTGCTTTTGCGGGGGTTTTTTGTTTGTTTTTCTGAACATTTGTTTGTCTCTTCAAGTCTTTGCTGTTTAGTGAAGTTGCCTGCAAACCCTGAAAGCTGGAATTCTGAGAAAGGTGTGTAAACTATTGAGATATCCTGAAGGTCAGAGCCAGAGAGTCCAGCATATGAGCTGTCGCTTAGACTTCTGTGACTTTCCAGAGCAGAGGACCAGGAAAGCCCATACTACTGACACTCAAGCAAGGCTCAGAAGCACAGAGGTCTATCAAGCTGGAAAATGAACACAACAGCCCAGTAACACCAGGAAAGTTCCCTGTTGAACTGTTACGTAATAAGTAACAGTGATCACAAACATGAAAGGGCAAACAGGTTGGGACAATGGCATTCCTTTTAAAATTCTTTGATGAAGATGTTAAGGTACCAAAGATTTAACATCCCATGTCACAACATTTCTGCCTTCCTGGCTCTGGAGCATGTTCTGATCAGAGAGGAAGAGCAATGAAAGTGGCAAGATACTTGTGCAAGAAGTATGTGAGTGTTATGGTTAGGACATACCCATGTTTTAGCAGATGCTGGAGAGGATGGATCTACGAGACAGGAGGAGGGAAAGCTGTGAGTGGCCTGAAAGGGAGGAAGCTTGAACTTGTTAAAATGCAGAAGGCAGAGCAGTAGGATGCAATTCAGTAGTTCAGTTCTGGCCATGTTAAGTCTGTGTCAACGGGAGATACACAAATGCAGACACAAAAGCCTACAATTCATCACCCTTATCTTCAGAGAGGAGCATCTGAGCTTAGTCAATCTAGACTCCCTTTCAGTGAGTGAAGAGAAACAGACACTTAGAGAATGAGTCATTTGACTTCCTTTCAGATTAAATTAATCATACCCTAAATCTGTCTGCCTCTATGGAGAGACCCTGGAAGGAGTTCAGGATGATGAGCTCGCACAGACATCTAAACTCTGCCACTCCAGCTCAAGCCATGACATGGCACTAGTTGGAAGAGGTTATGTTGAGAATGAAGAAGTTTACCAAAGGAAAAGATTGCACTTGAAACAAAAACCCCCACATACAAAAAACATGTGAAATCCCAAATGAAAAGGGGAAAATGCCCCTGATCTTCCTTCAAGGAGAGATGGAGAAAGCTAACACATCAAATGGGAAGATGAAGGAAATGAATGACACAGAAGTTGTTAATCATAACACAGGACTCATAAGGGACAAAGCAGTAGACAGATCAAAGAGGGTAAAACTGAAGCAACAGTCTGGCTACAAGGGGAAGTCTTTCACAAAGACTTAGTGAGTAAAGAAATTTAGGATACAAGCCAAAACCACAAAAGGAGAACTTTGAGCAATGGTTAGTTTAAAAGACAACAAGAGAAAAACCCAATGGGATACTAAGATGAAGCCTTCTTTAGACAACAGGGACATTTCCTGGCTCTCATGGTGAGCTGTAACCACCCCAGCATCTGCTGGAAAGGGATCACAGTGGGGCACAAGCACAAGGAATACAGTGGACTTCCAGAGCATCATCTGTGACTAGAAGGTGGCAAGCACCAGGCTTTTCTTCCAGAGGGGGAAGTAGGATACTAGAGGCAAGTCAGCCTCCCCTCAGGCTGTTGGAAGGCTATGGAACAAATCTACCCCAAAACCATTTTCAGACGCACAAAAGGTAAGAAGGTTACCAGGAACTGCCAGCACAGATGTAACAAGGGCAGATCCTGCCTGTTTGCAACAAAAGCCACACTGCAGTGAAGGTAAACAGTAACCACTGCTCTTCCCTCATCCCCTTTCATCATTCTCCCTTGGTACCCTGGCAGCCAAATTGAGGAGATGCAAACTAGACACATGAACTGAAAGTTGGGTGTAAAAATGGTCAGGTTCAGAGGGTAGTGGTCAGCACTTCAACCATCAAACTTGCAAGTGGGATTGATACTGAGGTCAGCACTGTTTAATCCCTTCATTAACAACATGGACAGTGGGACAGGAGGTTCTCTTTGCCAGCCTGCAGACATCACCACATTGGGACAGTGGTCAAAACACCGATGGACAGAGTGACTAGTCAGAGGAATCTTAGGAGGCTGAAGAAAACCTCATGAAGTTCAACATGACAAATGATTTTTTTTTTTTGCACCTGGGACAGAAGAACTGCAGGGCAACACAGGCTGGGGACTGTGTGGCTAGGGAGTAGCTTTGCAGAAAAGGATCTAGATTCCACATGGACAAGAAGATGAACAGGACTCTGCAGCACCCAGCTGCAGTGATGAAGGCTAACTGCATCCTGGAGCTGCATTATTAAGCCTGTAGCCAGCAGGTCAAGGGAAGTGATTATTATCCCCTGTCCAGCACTCATAAGACTATATTTAGAGTACTTTGTCCAGTTCAGGACTTCTCTGCACAAGACAAGGCACTGACACTTTGGAGGAAGTCCAGCAGAGAGCCACTAAGATGATCAGGAGCCTGGAGCACATGGCCTGAGACTGAGAGCTGAATTTGCTCAGTCTTAAGATGAGGAAGCTAAAGAGGAGGTCTCATTGGTGTCTTCAGCTACTCAGTGGGAAGTTATAAAGAAGACAGAGCCAGAATCATCAGAGACATACAGCAAAAGGATAAGAGGCAAGAGTGACATTTCAACAAATAAAGTTCTGACTAGACACAAGGAAAAAATTCTTCATGGTGAGGATGGTCAAGCATTAGAGCTTAGGTTGTCCATGGAGACTGTACCACATCCATCCTTGGGGATACCCAACACTCAGATGCATTAGGCCATGAGCAGCTTAATGCAGCTGCTACTTTAAACCCATCACTTTGTGGATCTCCAGAGGTCCCTTCCAACCTAAATTATTCTAGGGTTCTGCAATTCTCTCCCTCCTTGTTTTAGTTTTGTTATATAGTGTTTTCTGTTCCTCTTCTTTGTGTTCTTCTGTTCTTCACACATATAACAGACTGTCCTGGTCTAATTCATGCTGTTCTGGCAGGATGTAGAGCCCTCCATAATCACTTGTAATAAACCAGCTATGAAACTAGTGATGACAACAAATGTTGAAGAATTAAGCAAATAGTTTAAATGTAAACAGTCAAAAACGCATTAGAGAACATTTTCAGAAATGCATTCCCATTTAGCACCAGAATACTGTTAGCTATGTTTTGGTATTTAAGAGGACAGAGGGAAAACACACATTCATTTACAGAAATGATTAAAAGCACAGCACAACAGTTCAGAAATTGAATTAGGCGAGATGCAGCTGCAATCTTCAAACTTAGCTTAAACCAAATTTGAATATCTGCAACTGAAGCTTTCAAGTTATAATCACACCATTGACCTTCCTTCCCCTCACCCTTTTCTTTTTAGCCACTGAAGACTATTGAAAGTATCTGAGCTCCAAGTCAAGAACAACTCCCTTGTAACTACGACTCTGACATGGATAAAGTGAGAGCAGATTGCCTGCAAGGAAACAAGAATAAACTGGCTATTTAGAGAGGTTATGTAATGCAGAGCAGAGCTGTAGAATGAGATTTAAAGAGACAGAACTCTGCATTTAAGCCCTGCAAGTACTATTAAAGTTGGGCAATACTGTTAACGATTTGAAGAGACTCAAACAGAGGAAGAAGTCTTGTCCAGGGTCCCCTCTCTGAGCTCGTATTTCATTCATAATTCTTCATTCTCACAAAACCAGCACTGTTGAGCTATTTTGTTAAATCTTTTAAAACAAAGCTGAAACACCTCTTCACATCACCTCATAGTGCAGGTTTTTACCACAAAAATGAGCTCTATATGAACAGAAATGAAGCATTTTGTGGACCTGAGCTTGTAGAGCTTCACAAGCTCAGTTAGCACAGTACTGCACCCTGAAAATCAAACTGATTATGAACAACTACAACAGTATTAGGTCTTTCCTACATAAATATTTTAGCAAGAGTAAACAAGACTCCAGTTTTTATAAGCAGCCAGTTTCCAAACACCCACAAACATCAGCTGGTTCAGCAAAGAAAGGCAGACTATGAGCTGCCTGCTGAGCACCTCCACAGTATCAACAGCAAGAAAAGATACAGCAAAAGAGTGTGCAATGAAGACTAGTTCTGTGTACCAGATATTCAGATAAACCTGGAAACCTTAAATACTTCAGGTTTGCCCAGGGATTCATCTAGTCCAAACCCCTGCCAAAGCAGGTTCACCTAGGGCACAAGATCACATCAAGGCAGTATTTGAATATCTCCAGAGAAGACTCCACAACCTCTCTGGGCAGCTTGTTCCAGGTCACCCTCAAAGGAAAGAAACTTTTCCTGATGTTTAGACAGAATTTCATGTGTTCCAGTTTGTGCTCATTGCCCCTTGTCCTTCGCTGGACACCACTGAAGAGTCCAGAACTGTTGAGCAGTTGTGCATTGCTTCACTTTAGAATGGAGGAAAGGGGAAAAACAAAATGTGAAATTACTACCTTAGGTATTCTAATGAAAGACTGTTTGCCATCTATTTCTAAACATTCTTCCATTAAAACCCTCAAAAAAATCACAGCATCGTATGTTCAGCCAACCCCAAGCTGCTTTGCTAGTGATTAAATAAGAGACAGTGAGCCCAGATCACCTCCCTTCCACCTCTCCTGAAAAGGCAGATGTCACGGCAAGGAAGAACTTGGCCCAAACTACACGGGGGAGGGAAGGGAGAGCAAGGGGATGTTGTTGTTTTTTAAAAAACAGCAAGTTCCTGCTCCATTGCTGGACTTTTCCCCGAATCATGTTGAGCCTGCAGGTTGCTGGCAGGCAGACCAGGAGATCTGCCAGGGCTCTCAGACCACACACACTCTCAGCTGCTCTCCCATACACTGGGGATGATCTCCAGAGCAATCTGGGCTCCAACACCCATCCCTGCCTCCCAGAGCTGGTTCTTCCCTTCGACAACAGCCTGTGTGGAGCACCACTGAGGAGACAATTGCGTGCTGCTGCTACTGAAGGTGGTAGCACAGCCTTGACGTCAGAGCCACCAGCGAGTCGCAGGAACAGGCCTCCTGAAGCTGCTCACAAGCTGTGCTGCACCAGCATCCGAAGAGAGCTAATTTCAGCAGTTCATCTGCAACTCAGTTAACTTTGGAAATGCGAACGTAGGAGTAGTAGCAAATAAATAAGCAGCTCAGCATTTTTGCTGATCAGACAGCGTAGCACTCCAAGGAGAACTGTTCATTTTTAACACAGTCAACTCTCAGCGCGCTTCAGTTTCACGCAAAGAACAACCCCATACTTTTCCTTTAAAATATACACAGTAGGTTCATTTACCTTGCTACGCTTTCAAGTCCAAAAACAATGGATGTGAGCATAATTTCACCAAAGAAAAAGCCACGACCATGGGCCCACAGTGACAAGGTGAGATTTTGTAAGTTCACTGCCATAGCTCTATTTGCGATTAAAAACTATGTAAGGCTCAAAGTGTGATTAAATGCAGCAGACAATTAGCTCTTTATACAGCACCAGAAAGAAAAGCCTTTCAAATACCAACTGCCCTACCTGAAATATCAGCTGCTGTTGTCATGCCTGGGACTGAGCAATAACATCACTCTGCTCATTGAAAAGAACTTTCCCAGAGAAAAGACTGGCAGCATGACAAATGCAGGTTGGCTACAGAAACCAAAGGCCAAATACCTTTTTCTTATATAAAGGATAGCCACAAAAAAAGAGAAGAAAACCCATAAAGAGCCTCAGACAGGTAGAAGTAAAAAGACAAATTATTTTCCTGTTTAAAAACTGGTTTGGAGATAATTTAAAGAAACTATCATTTCTTGTATATGATACTGATAGGCTTTAGCCAAGACAGAAGCATTGTGTACCATTAAGGAGGCCCCACCACAGAAGCTGTTGGGAAGGAAGATGCTCAGACATATTCTTCCCCAGCAAACACTCATCCAAGAAAAACGTCATGTTTAGGTGCCAGGAAAACGCCTACACTGCCTTTAAGTGTAATTACCTTTCAGCATAACCAAAAGGGCTTTTAAAGGATTCAGACACCCCAATAAGCAATAGGACAGCTTTTCCTCTCCTCAGCATTTTACTTTTCTACAATTAAAGACAAGGAACTAGGCAGTCCTTACGCACAAGAAGCCAATTTATTTTTAATATGCCAGTGCAAAATTACAGTTTTGCATTAAAGTGCTTTCATCCAAAGACAAACTTACAAACTGTAAAAGGTATTCTAGTGTTTTTATCCACTGCTTACACAAGTTACACTTTTATAGAGACATTTTTAAGACTCATAAGATAGTAACTTTGGACCCATCACTGGAATTAGCTCACCTTAAGTGTGAGAATTACTCTACTAGACAAGCAGGGCTCAATACTGTTCAGTATAAACAGCTGAATAAAACATTCTGTATATAAAACAATCTGTATATTAATCAGCTGAATAATGCTGAGTGAAGCAATCTGACTATATTTCAATAACACAGATCAATCTTAACCTTTCCATAACTATGGAGATATAGTATCAGATCAATTTTATACTTTGTACACCTTGCAGGCAGGTCACCTAAGATTTTCCATGTTTGAGACGCAAGTACAAGACTTTAATTTAGGAAAATACCTTCATCTGAAATATCCCCCCCAGCTGAGCACCATATCAGTAAAACCCATCTACATGCCCTGGTTAACTACTTGTCAGCTTCTGAGTGTTTGATATGACAGTCCATCAGCTGTCATCTTCAAGAGTCATGAGAAAAGAATATTAATTAGCCAAAAAATGACAACTCCTGTCCATTGATATGAGTAACAGCAACTGAAACAGGAAAACTATTCTGTTTCTGGAATAAAAGCTGGTTTTATTCACCCTCTTTAAAGAGTGTAAATTATGTAGATTTCAATTAAAATGCATTGCATGCAATAAGAATATTTAAATATCCTCTGGACACTAAAATCTTTTCTCCCATTTTCCCCTCTCTGTTCAGTCACAATTAAACACATGGTTACAATGAAGTGTGCATAAATATGTGCATTATCTCACACTTATACTGCATAAAAACAAAAGCAATTGAACACACTTAAAAATAAAAATGCATAAAGCATTTCAAGAACCCTGAAAACTGATAAAAAGCCAGAATAGGTTAACAGATAATAAAAAGGTGCAATGGGCATGTCAACCTTGAAAAGGCCCTTTTAACTACAATAGTATTGCCAGGTGTCATTACCCTTTTGTTAGCCAGAAACCTGACCTCATAAATCAGGTATTACAAGCAAATGAGAGCACAATGTAAAATCAGCACTAGGCAGACCTGTCTACTGAATAATGAGTGGCCTGCCAAGGTTTTAAGGTCACATTCAAAACTGAAAATGAATTGTCAACCACCATATTAATAATAAAGAGTCATATCAACAAGACTAAAGCTTGCAAGTACCATTCTGTAGAGTTTGTGCTCGTGACTCCTTTCCCAGATTGGCATGGAATCCTCCTCCTAAAGTCGGTGTTTTGCCTGCACCTATTAGGGGAAAAAAAAACAAACAACAAAATAGATATGTCAAATGCAGCAAGTGAATTAAGATATTAAAAGAAAATGTATTGCATCACTATATTCAGTATCTGTAGAATTCACAACATGCCACGTTGCATTAAGAAGGATTTAAGATATTGATTACAAATCCTGTGCAATTTATTTCTTCCTTGGGATACCATAAGAGTTGCTGCCTAAGCCCTCCCCATCTCAGCTCCAAAGGAAGTACAAATATGTCATAACCCTTATTTTAGGCATAACATGAAAATCAATTTCATAAAATATTTCTCCAAGTAAATTATGAAACTACTGTTTAGCTATTTTTTTTGTCTTAAGAATATTCAATGCAGAATTTTAATAGCTAATTACTGGCACTACAGAACATAAAACATGCTTAGCTTTCAATAGTGACTGTGTTGGCTACTACAGACATAACACACTAAAATAACTTCAGTTTAACATCAGGCACACACAGTGACACCTAGGCTACAAAAACTACAAGTTTGGAACTGCTGCTGTTACACCCTGAAAGGCTGGAGGCTAAAATAAGTCCGAGTTGTGAATTAACACAAACTAGAGGCTGGTTTATGCATTTGTGCCAATGCTGAGAGGCCTGAATGCAGGGTCCACTGGGAGTCAATGGAGCTACTCATGCAAACCAATCTTACAGAACAGGGAATTCAACTACGAAGAACAGAAACAGCCTCCCACTAAAGCAGGAAGTTTTTCTAAATGCCATCAGGCTACCTCAAGCAGGATATTCTGATCTATCAGCTTAACAACAACTGAGACCAAAAAGCTAAATTGCACAGGAACAAAAGCAAGTAATTGGTTAGTAATTGGAGTTGAACTTAATTCAAGTAGTCTGCTCTTCAGAACAGGGAAAAAAAAAGTCATCTTGTTGTCTACGATGCCTACAGTTTTCCCTTAAGTTCTAGGTTTTCTTATCTTA
Source organism: Brachypteracias leptosomus (assembly GCA_013401335.1). Taxonomy (NCBI): domain Eukaryota; kingdom Metazoa; phylum Chordata; class Aves; order Coraciiformes; family Brachypteraciidae; genus Brachypteracias; species Brachypteracias leptosomus. Next base: position 270,889 of record VYZX01001665.1, on the reverse strand, counting down.
CATCAGTTCTCCAGAACAAGCTAGAATGGCTTTGGGATACAAGCATACAGACTGAGGTGTCACCTGAAAGCAGTTCAGGACATTTCTTCTACACTCTTGAATAAGATACTTCCATAGCAGGTACAAGCGAGGAGAAACTGGGACCTGAAGTGTTCGCTCTTACCAGACTTTCTTAACTAGTCTCCTCTCAGCTGCATTTAATGTACATCTATGTTGAGCAAAAAAGAAAAAAATCACAACAAAAACCACAAACAGAAAAGATAATATTACTGCAGAATTGTTGTCTATAAGCCCCTGAAGCTTAATTTTCCATACAACCTTTAAATTAGGTTTCCAGTGCTATCCACAATGGAAACTGACTTCACCTTCACTTAACAGATCCTTTCAACAAAGAATGACCAGAACTCTCACATAAACGCCTCACAGACTAAGTACTTCAGTTCAACATCCTAATTAGAAATGAACAATATCCAATAGTGACCTCCTCAGTGGATATAGAGGTAACCCTCCCACTCTATTTGCTCCAGACTACTCTAGTAGGCAATGTTGCCTTGTCATTCTTACAGCTACAGTCTCGTATTTCCACAAAAGCTCCAAAACAAATGAGTGAGGCAAAGCAGAGAGAGGTTATCAAACTACCTGAGCACACAAGTTTTGCTGTACATCTAATAAGAATGGTTTACCTGACAAAAACTGTATCAGTGGCAGTAGTTTCAGGTTCCTTTTCTTCAGTAGCACATCTAGCTTCAGAAATTCTGCCTCCTACCCTCCTTTTTCTGTTTTAGGGTTTTTACCACAGGATGACTTGCCTGCCTTGCAGCAGGAGAGCACAAGCTCAAGCATCAGTACAGCAGAGCAAGAGCAGGACCCACCCCAGCAGGGCACCCTCCTCAAAGGCACCACTTCTGTGCACAAAGCCTCCACTTTTCAGTCTCCTCAGTCTTTGCACCAAAATACTGAGCTCTATTGGACTATCATGGTCTAAACAGCTACATTACTCTTTTACAGGTTTTCCTGTTCCTAAAAAGCTTGTGCAAAAAAGAAAAGTTAGTAGTGAATACTATTAAAGTAATTTAACTTACTCAGAAGCTGAATTCCAGAAAGAAAACAAACAAAATAAAATTAAGCTTGGACTCCAGTGGTTTTGGTCTTTAAGACTCTTTTTCATTAGACATCGAGATATAACATTGTACATAAAAGTAATTTCTTTCCAAGCTATAGCTCTGCTAGTATCTGCTGCAGACTATCTGAAAGACAAATTCTGCTATCGGAATTTATTTGCCCATTTCTCAGCCAGTTAACGGGAAAAAATGTACATCTCTAATTAAGGTTTGGCTTTGAAAACTGACAGAAAACTAGTCTGCTGAGCACTTACGCTCTCAGAACTGCAAACTAATGCTGCCATTGACTATGAAGTCTCAGTATCAGCTTTAATCTTTACAAGCAGAACGTAAACCAAACTCATTAACGTAACTGTTCAGCTGGGTAATAAAAAGATAAACTCTTAAAAAAAGAAAACTGAAATCATCAAATTCATTTAAAGACAAAAATCCCTACAAAGCTAGTCATTTAAAAAGTACAAAGGAAAGGAACAGCAATTGCTAGGCACAACCAAATTAATATCCCAGCTTAACTGAAATTTTTACATTTCTTGACCTTTTCCATTTTTCCCTCTAGAGCTTCAAAAGTGATTTAAATAGGCTTTTGGTTTTTCAAATTCAGCTTTCAAGATATACAAAAAACATATCCAAGAAGTCTTTGGTGTCTTCAAGTACTGCCCGCAAAATCGCCAACATTAACACTAACATTTCCCTATGCCAACTCAAACACCTTCCCCTTTATAGGTGGTGCCTCCCAAGGTACATTGTCATCTACCGGTTATTTTCAGTAACTTCAATTCTCAGCTTTGCATAACTGAAGCCTCCTCTCCTCTTCAAGTTAGCTTTGGACATGTACATGAAATTTTGGACAACAGAAGGTGGGAAAAGATATGTTAGGCAGCTCAAAAGTACAGCTACTCAGTTTTGGAGGTTTTTTTGTTGGTGGTTTTGGGGTTTTTTTGCTATGGTTGGAAAAGACCTTTAAGATCATCAAGTCCAACTGCTACCCAACTCTACCAGGCCCACTACCACACCATATCTAGACAGCTTTTAAGTACATCCAGAGATGGAGATTCAACCACTTCCCTGGAGAGACTGTTCCAGTCTTTGATAACCCTTTCAGCACAGAAATTTTTCCTAATGTCTAACCTAAACCTCCCCTGATATAACTTGATGCCACTTCCTCTTGTCTTATCAGTTGTGACTTGTGAGAAGAGATCAACATCCACCTCACTACAACCTCCTTTCAGGTAGTTGTAGGGAGTAATAAAGTCTCCCCTCAGCCTCCTTTTCTTCAGGCTAAACAACCAAGTCCCCCATCTGCTCCTCATTAAAATTTATTCTCAAGACCCTTCACCAGCTTTGTTGCTCTTCTCTGGACCTGCTCCAGCACCTCAACGTCTTTCTTATACTGCAGCACCCAAAATTGAACACAGTACTCAAGCTGTGGCCTCACCACTGCTCAGTAGAGTGGGACAATCACTTCTCTAGTCCTGCTGGCCACAGTATTCCTGATGAAGGTCAGGATGATGTTGGCCTTCTTGGCCATCTGGGCACACTGCTGGCTCATGTTCAG